>JACXGJ010000078.1:0-193020 GCA_016801105.1 Esox niger | reverse complement strand
CACACACACACACACACACACACACACACACACACACACACACACACATACCACATATACACCACACAAACACACACACACGCACACGCGCACTCACACACACACACATGATCGTGGCAGATTCCTGTAAGTATTGTCTTATCCATGCCCATTAGTAGCATAGGGGTCCCCGTAACGTGAGACTAACTACATTCTAACATTCTCAGACGATCTCTGTGGAATAACAAGCAGTGGTGAATCTGATGTCATTCGATGTGACGTGACGTTATTGCACAGAGCAGATATTTCTCCGCAATAGAGTATGCCGCGTTCAGGTCCGCCAAACAGTTCATGTGTTGAAGGAGGTTTCTGCGGGTGGTTCAGGTCCCTCATTTAGGCTCCGTCCCAAAAGTGCCGGTTACTTGTGTGTTATTTCCGAGCGTGTTCGGGGAATCTAAACGGAGGGTCCGTTACCGATTACGTTCGACGCGTGTCCACGTGGGTTGCCCGGCATGCACGTGTGCACGCGCGTGTGTGTGTGTGTGTGTGCTGAGAGAGTTGGAATGTGTGTGTGTGCGCTCGGAGGCGGTGGCCGGATGGAGGCGCATGTGGCTAACGCACCGCAGGCCGCCGTGTGAGACAGGCCAGGTTGGCTGGTGACAGTGTGCAGCTCCCCTGCTCCCACCTCATTTATCTGCTGTGGCGGTGGACAGAATGCAATTTCCTGCGAGGGGGAGGCCGGGAGTGAGGGGGGCAGGGGGCCGTGGGGGGAGGGGGGGGAGTTGGTTGCGGTGCACATCAAAGGGCCCACCGAGAGCTATCAGGAACTTGAGTACTGCCAGCGCTGCGTGCCAACCCAGCAGTCCTCCCCCTCTGCCCCCTCCCCCGCTCCCCTCTCTCCTCCCTGCGTGGTGCATCTCATCGCCGATTGGCCGGGTTAAAAATACCCCTCCGTTTACTGAAGTCAGACAGACACCTTTAGACGGGAGCAGCTGGAGCGTCGAGGGCGGCCATTAGGCTCTATGCAACACCGGGGGGAAGGTCAGAGTTTATCTCAGCTCGACCACTTGTGTGAGGTGACCGCACGCCGTTGCGCTACAAACACGCGCAAGCCGCTTTAAACACTCTGATTGAATCCAGAATGTCCCGTTGCGGTCGAAATGATCAATTTAAAGGTCCTGGATGTCTAGACACTAGGATGCGGCTGCCCTCTGACCTCAGACACAGAGCAGCACATTGCCTTTTGCGCCGCCTCGGTTTAACACAAGCCTGCAATCTGAAGGCCATGTCCATGTACAGTCCGTGAGCCTGTTAGCATGGTCAAGACATCCAAATATTGGACAAACACACACATACACAAACCCTGCACCTTATACACTCCACCCCTCCTGTGGCTAACTAGCGTGTACAGTAAATGTGACTGTGTGTTCTGTATCGGAGGCCCCAAATAAGAAGCAGCTTGAGCTGAGATACCGCGGCTATTGGGCCTACAAGGCCTCAGCTCCCCCAACCTCCCCTCCGTCAAAGGCGAGCAGATGCAGAGGGACTGGGGGCTTCGGAGGGTTCCCGGGCGCATGCGTGTGTGAGAGAGGAAGTAATAAGGCGCCCCCTTGAATGCCATCTCTCTCCCCGCTCCTTTTTATGTGGTGTAAAACAGTCCTGAGCTGAGACGAGAGACGGGTGGAGGAAATGGGCCCATCCACGTCATCCCACGGAGAGGGAGGCCACGTAGCCGCACCTGTACAGGGCCTCCATTTTATGGACGACCACATCGTTTCCGCTTAAATTCCTTTCCCACGGATATTAATAGTACAAGACAATGTGCTGTAAGGTAGACAGCAACCAGAGGGCACCGTATTTCAAGGTTGACACCTTTGATTTTAGTAACCATCACTAACCTCGTCTCGCTTTTTCCCCGCCCGCGAACTGCGGAGAACCCAGTACGCAGCTGTGAAAACAGCCCGGCCGAACGTCCGCGGATCCAAAATGTCTCCGTTCTTTTGATCACTGAGATGGCGGTGCCTCTGCCGGAACCTTTCGTAAGGCCGACCTCCAGCTGCATAGAGGGCAGGCCTATCTACAGGGTATCGCTAACAGGATGGCCTAGGGAATGCTTTAGTCTTAGGAGACCCGGGTCCTGAACCAATGTGTGAGCGGGGTCATATGTTATCGCCCCCACCACCCAGCTTCCTACACCCCAAGCTTTTATGCCCTCCTGCGAGGACCACCTTTTCATATCTTTCACTACCAGCTCTCAAAGGTACTTGGAGCGGAGGCAAGGTTAACCGTTTCATTCAAAGGTAGGGGGTTGGGGATGTGGTTGGGTTTTGGACCAAGGGGTGGGAGTGAGCTTAGTTGCTGGAGGTGGGATCCCTTATCAAAGCCATCAGAAATACCTCGTTGACAGGCATTCATTGGCCGGGGGAAAATACACCAACCCACCCCCACAATGACTGAGTGTTGGGCAGATAACAGTGGCTGTGGGGGTCCCTTCTCCCCTTTCTCTTCACGTCTATCACTCCTTACCCTGCCGCTCCATCTTTCTCTCTCTCGCTGCCTCTCTCTCTTTCTGTGGCCGGTGGTGTGATTGAGGCTGGAAACAGAAAGCCTCAGTGTGGGAAGCCACTTGTTATCTGAGAGTCTTGGGAATCAAGCCCTCAGCAGGGGCTTCACTCAGCACTCTAATGAAAGCTGGACAATTTAGGTGCTTTCGTTCCCAACATCTTTAGACCCCCATCGCCGGTCCTCCTTCCATTCGGCTCCACTCTCCCTCATTCAAATTTACCTCCGCGAGCTCCTCACCTCACCTGCTGTTCTCGCCCAAAAAGGTCTTGCAATGTCACACACGAGATTATTAGTTGAAAAGTGTAGTCTAGTTTCGGAAATCTAAATTTGGCAAAAACGATATAATCAAATTAAGGCGTCTTTGGTCACAGTTTAAATTGTAACTGTATGGCTTTTGAGGAAAATGACTATTTCCTTTGGTTTTGCAGGGATAGTTTGAATAGAAGCACATACAACTACAAGTAAAAAACAAAACAACTAAAGCAATGCCCTTTTCTCTTTTTCTTTCCAAAAATTACAAACACACCTTAAATCCAATGTAAGTCTACCTTAGTTTGCCACAATTGTTTCTACATTTATCATGTGCAGGTAACTGACTTCTGTCTATGAGTTGCCTTAAAGACACAGGGCACGGTTCACAGTGAGGCACGGTCCCTCGGTAGCAGTGGGCCATATAAATGCTGGGTAAGATGTGGCCGCCGGGCATCCGCTGACGGCTCGACTCTTTGTGGTGGGACGGTGACAGGTTTGGGTGATGTGCAACGGCCCATCCCATCCACTTTCACCTGGGATATTGTCTGGAGGGGGTCGGTGCGATAGGGGTGAAATGGAGCACAGTCGGGGAGGGGATATTTGAAGAGGAGGTCGCAAGCTGTCCCCTGAAGGCATGGGTTCCTGTAGCTCGATATCCCAGCAGGCTTTGCAGGCCTCCAGAGAGGGGTTAAATGAAGCTGGGGCTGTTTTGTGGACAAAGGCCGCGGGTCAGCGTCAAGCCCTTTGATCCAACCCTGCCCTCTTCAGACCAGAGATCCAGACCTTTTTGTTTTCACCTTGCCATTCTTTCTTCCTCAGGTTAGCCCCTTTTTTCCTCTCAATCTGGCCCTGACAATGGATTCACTTACAAAGCATTGAGCGCTGTATGGTCTGCCAGTCACCGGAGGGAAGAGGTTTCAAAGAGAAGTCATAGCCTCTCCCAGGTCCCCAGTGAGGAGATGGATACAAACTCTTTCAGTCCACAGGATCGGGCTGCAGACTCGCAGCTGCGCCGAATGCTTTAGAGGACACACACAACAAAGACAGACCATAATGGGGTTCCAAGGACCACTGATTTATGGGACTTGTGGAGAAAAAAAGTAGAGGAATCAATCGATGCATGCTCAAGCCTTTGCTCTCATTGTGAGAAGATTTAAGATTTCTGCTTTTTCATTTTCATTTCATTTTTTCTTGTATTGCTGTTGGAAGCGTATCTTAACGCAAAGCAGAAGCAAAGAAAATACACCAAAGTATTTAGGGTTTTAATGTTACAATTCAGAGGCCAAAAAAGCAGCATGAAGAAATACAGCTTTCAAAACAGTTTTTTCTTTTAATGGTCTAAACGGGGAAAGTAATGTTTCTTGGATCCAAATGCAGCTCTTCTGCAGGTGTAGTTAGACAGAAAAGAACAAACATGGTTTAAGTTAGCCTAAAACCCTCCGTCCTGTCCCACTAGCCAAAACATTCAGGTAGAACTGGGCTTACTCTGGGCATGCTCGTAAAATCCCCAGAAGCCCAGGCCTCCTCCGGTACCACTATGCCTAAAGACCCTGAACGTGTGAGATGATCACGGCCTCATTGACATGGCAGATTTGTGTGCTGAGGCTCGATGAAAGAAAAGCCCATTTCAAAACTCTGTGGTTTAAAGCATTAGGTTGCTTTGGTGCCCTCTCTTGAACTCCGTGCGACACATCAGTAGACACACAGGTTAGCGTGGTCTCTGGTATTTTTGGGTCAGTGCAAGATGCAAGGCTACGTCTGTAGCATCTGCGTCAGCAAACCCACGGTGAACCGTGTAAAGCAGCATTCCTGAGAATGTGAGTTATGACTATTGGTGGTTGGAACCAGAACGAGTGCCTGATTTCTGAGCCACCGAATGTGGACCAGAACACTGTCAATAGCAATGGTTAAAGACTTAACTCTGCAATACAGATGGTTCAAAGACATCGACCTACGTGTGTGTGTGTGTGTGTGTGTGTGTGTGTGTGTGTGTTGGGATGGTAGAGAGACTGAGGGGCCAGCTGGAATGTAAGTCTTGCACTGAGGGCCTCTGTGGCGCTAATGGATTAACAGCCCAGCCTGGCATGCTAATGGAGATTGTCTGTGATGTAATGAGCTTTTAATTAGGTCACCTCTGAGCTTGACCCTCTTGTAATAAGAGGGGCTGGAGGGGGGCAGAGCTAGGCTGGGGGAGACGGGGGGGGCTGATGATAGCACCCTGACCTGCAGGTGTGAACCAACCGAGCCAGTAAACAGGGCTAGACATTCCAGGCATTCTAGGCTCAGCATCCCCTCTCCCTCCTTCTTGCTTCCAATAACCCTTCACTGGCACTTGCTATGAACGTACACAGAGAAACAATTGGAGCCACATTTCGTACTCTTTCCAGGGCACTCTCGCAGATTGGCGGAAGGAAAGAAAAAATGAAAACCTTTTCATTTTTCTGTGACAGTATTTCATTCTTTCATCTTTTCTTTTGAAAGGGGCAATCAATCCGCTGTTCCATCTGGATTCTCATGCAAAAGGTCAGCGATGGGAATATTTCCGTAGATGTTCTAGATTGTCTTATTATGGCACACCTCTTCTCTTTTGCAATTATTTAGGGTCTCAGTTACATTTGGCTTTACACCTTTTATCTTTCAGGTAAATCTGACAGTACAGTAGGAATAGAAGTAAAATAGAGAAATACAGAATAGAGGAACAGAGAATTATAGTAAGTATACTTTCCCTTATATCTGCTAAGAAAGTCCTCTTACAAATGTCCTGTTTTCCCTGGCTTGATGAACACAACCATTCCAAAGTCAAAGCCAGACATTTGCTGCATTTATAAAGTTATTCATCTGACAGACTGTCAGTGATCCTACATCATTGTTCTTAATTTGTCAAAACTCTATTTTAGATCAGTCTTGCTCAGCATCTGTATAGGGAAATCCTGCCTTGGCTCAGGATGGGCAGAGGGGCATCATAACTCTGCAGAAAGCACTTCCTGGAGTTGGGTATTTTAAAGGTCATGGTCAAATCGAAGATACAAATTCCTTAAAATATTCTTTAGATCAGTGTCGCTCAGCCTTGGAGCATCACAGGTACATCATCCTTACTGTGAACCTATGATGCAGGAAACCCCATTAGAATGTTCTATAGAGCAAAAAAAGGCCAAATTGCCTGTCAAATCACCCAGTGCATCATGGATGACACAAAAAAAGGAATAGTAGGTGTTCATCAGGTTTTTGACCCATTGGAAGGCAGGTAAATTAGGATTTTTGTGATTTCAAACCCTGTTTGACCCGGAAACTACTCTCTCTCTCTTTCACAATTTGTTTACATCTTTCTTTGGACTACATTTTCTTTCACACTCTCTCACACACACACTATCTCTCTAGCTGAAAGATGCCGCTTTGGCACAAAGTGGCCCACTGCTACCACCCTACAGCCTGCCTTTAACAGAACAAAACACCTCTTTATTTCAGACAAGAGTACAACACACTGTGCCACTCGAGATCACTGTTAGGAGAAAACTCCATCTGCAGCCATTAGAGGAGCCCCGTGAAAGGATTCCAGGACTAATGCCAACTCTTTTATAGCACTATTTATGAGCACTGCATTATTATAAGTATTGCACAATTATTTTAACAGGGGTTTTACAATGTGGCACTAAATGTGGTGTTGGACAAACTGTAAATAAGGAATGCTCTTAAGCTTCTTTCTTATTTTCCCCCTGTATATTTTTGTAGTTGTTGCGATGTTCTCCAGAACTTTCCCAATGAAACATCAGTTTTTAATTAAAACATTCAGTTAGTTAGTGTTATTAGGCAATGTGATGTTAGTCATAATTGAAGAGAATGCAGGATTTCCCAGTTGTCTGAGAGTGGGAGTGACCAACATGTACAGGGTGTGGTGGTCGCCTCATGACGGGCTGGGGGTATGTATGGAGTGCCTAAACCAAACACTCTCTAGTTAGATTATAAGACCCTAAGGACTCTGCACTGGTTGACACCTCATATGTATGACGTTTGAGGGCTGTAGGGACACACAAGGTTGTAATCAAACCTTTTGACAGTTCAGCTGTTGTGGTTGGGACTACGGTGCCAGCGTGCTGTTTGATAAAAAACGAACATGATGTGGTAATTGTTTGTGACTGATAACATCATTTGTAGTTCAAATTTCCACTGTGCTGTATGACACCCATTCTGGCAGTCAAAGTTTTAGGGAAAACTGCGAGTGGATGGGTGAATGATGTTAGCTTAGCGGTGATCAGTTAAAAAGACCTGATGAGCTATGAAAGCATGGGAGGAATAGTCAGGGAACCCAAGGTGATAAGTAGACTTTCTCAAATATCCCCCTGTATTTCTTTCTCTCTCCTGCCACCTAATTTTCTCTCCTTTTCTCCCTCTTTCTCGTTTCTTTTTCCTCTCTTTTTTTTAGACTCATTAAGATCCTATAAAAAAGCTTGTCTTAATGAGGAGCCCTTTATTAGGTTCTTGTTGCGCCTCAGGGGGACAATCAGACTGCAGTAGGAAGTTGTCTGTGTTGATGGCCTGACCCTTTTATCAGCGGTGGTCTGGCCAGCCATAACCCCCCCCACCCAACATACACCATCACCTCCCTCTCGTCGTTCCCTTTCTCTACACCTCTTTCCTTCTAGTTGCTCATGTACACAGTTATTCCCTGACATGATAAAAGTCAGCTTGTGCCCGTTCTACAGGCGGGCAACTTGTAGCAGGTCTTAATTGCCTTCTTCCTCCACCTCTTGGCCCAGCCGGCTGTGTCTTTTATGAGTCCTGGCTGCGCTGTGCTCCTCACCCCTGGGTCTTCCTCCTAACCCCCCCGCCCAAGGCAGGTCATTGTGCCCTTGAGTGTTTAGCCATTCTTTTCCCTCACACCCTTGCCTGGTTGCCAGAACCCTGACGGACAAACGTCTTGGGGGTTGTCCGGGGCGCAGGTGAACACAAACGCAGATTGAGGCCCCCAAGCAAGCAGCCTAGTTGGGATGGTACGGCACAGTAGGTAAGAGACCTAAGAGTCTCACCTACATGTCCATGCCAGTTTGGATCCCAGAAACGCACACCTTTAGGCATAATGTACAAAAATGCGTAACGAATACTCTATGTAGTTCGGAGCGCATTTGCACATAGTATGTTGCTGAGACATCAGAATAGTGTAGCTTTTCTAAATACGATACATCTGCTTGATGTCTTACCAGTGTGCAGACACTGTTAAATTATAATCTTTGCAAAGACTATGTATTTTGATTATGTATATTACCTAAGGTTTGATCCAGCCTACTCATTAAGGGGTATTTCTTTAGTTTTATTATTTTCCACATTGTTGAATAATAGTGAAGACATCAAGAATATGAAATAACGCATGAAATCATGAACAAAAAAACATTAAATGAATCAAAAATACATGTTGTAGATTCTTCAAAGTAGCCACCCTTTGCCTTAATGACAGCTCTGCACACTTGACATTCACTCGCCCAGCTTTATGAGGAAGTCACCTAGAATACATTTTAGATAACAAGAGTGCCTTTTAAAATCTATTTGAATAATATCTTTCCATGTTAATGTGTTTCAGCAGATCAGTTGTGTTGTGAAAAGGGAGAGTTGGTATCAGGCCTAGTTCTAAATTGCTTTCATTTGTTTCTAACCATTATATTGTATGTGATACAATGTAGGGGTAGTAGCTGCTTTCCCTTATTGACTTTATGTCTTCTGTGTATATCAAACACATTATTTTATCATTCCTTCAGGCCGTCCCCTATAAGGAGGAAAATATTTAAATGATGTCCAATTCAAAATTCAAATCATTTAAAGAATGAAAGGATATTTGCTTATTTTTTTACGCACCTCCACTCAGGACAGTATTACTATTATGGTCAATCTTAAATGTTTTATATATTTGATCAATTAGACATTTAACCAAGTTTTTATGAATGTTAAAACCTTTTCAATATTTCTACCTACCTCTATTCTTATCAATTATAAAATGTCTTAATCAATTCTTATCCTTATCTAATGCATATTTCCAGTTTCTAAACTCTCAATACATCTCTATAATTGGGCTTCCAAATTTGCAACAGGGGAAGCAAAAACAAGTGTCCAGGTTAACTGAATAATTCAGCCACGGTCTTTCACGACACCAGCTCTGGTTGAATGCACCAACAGTTTGACCAAATCGATGCTTAGGGTATGATTTTAAAAAGAGTTGCAGGGGTTTATTTGTGTTCAGCCCATGGCTGGCATCACAAGTAACAGCATTAGATTCTGGCGTATCCAAGTTGCTTGAGCAACCATTCTGTTACACCGGTAAGGGTGAAGACAATCTAGCAGCTGAATGCAACATGCTGGGGCAAGAAGCAGGTGCACCAATTGCGCCCAAACATTCAGACAAAACATCAGCAGAGGGGCTAAGTAGCTTTGGGACCAAACATTTTTACATATTCCTAATGGAATGTCTATGCTAGAGAATCACATAATCAACCGCATTCAGTCAAAAAACAAACAAAGCAATGCACAAGCTAGCTAGACACGTGTTGCAGAGTTGCTCAAAAACAATCATAGCCCTCGTCCTGCAATACTATTCACAACCAACCACAAAAAGAATGCTTCTAAAACAAAGCAGAAATAAAAACATCTAATACAATATAAAACACAAACATCTCATATCTAAAGCTAATGTATGCATTTCGGAATCAGTGGAACTTACAACTGATCAGACAGACGGACAGATCTGTGCATTTTGTCTTGTAGTTTTATATTGTCGAACAAGCCATTCAGAAATTCGATAATATATAATTTTGATAATGTAATTTTTTTATTTGTCAATGAGTGATTTTTTTTCTTGTCGTCTATTTAAAGGGGCACAAGGAAAATTTGAGGGCCCTAGTTGGTATAAGTAAAGACCATCATTATAGTCATGATTGTTCTATTTATATTTTATTATTCTATGTTTTATTATTATGACGTTGTTTTTATGTTTTCATCTGAGTATTTGTTTTTATGCAATTGTATTTATATAAAAAAATCTTTATAAAGCACATTTAATTGCTTCTATGTATGAATTGTGCTATAAAAATAATCTTGCTTGCAATTATAGTCGCAAAAGTCATCAAGTGCTTTGATGAAACTGGTTCTCAACAGGACTGCCACAGGAAAGGAAGACCCAGGGTAATCTTTGCTGCTGAGGAGATCATTTGAGTTATTAGTCTCAGAAATGGTCATTCGCTTTACCACAGATTGCTCCCCGAATTAATGCTTCACAGAGATAAAGCAATGGACACATCTCAACTTCTACTGTTCAGAGGAGCATGTGAATTAGGCCTTTATGTTAAAATTGCTGCAAAGAAATCACTACTGAAGGTTACAAATATTCAAAAGGCTTGGGCCAACACATGATACATTTACCTTCTGGTGGATATCTGTCCTTTTGTATGATGAGTCCATATTTGAGAAAGTATGTTTCTAACCGATGTGTCTTTAAGAGATGCAGAGTGGGTAAATGGATGATCTCCACATGTATGGCTCCCACCGTAAGCGTTGTTTGTGATTTATTTAGAATTCAAAGCACACACAATCAGTATGTCTACCACAGCATTCTGCATTGATACGCCATCCCATCTTGTTAGTGCCTAGTGGGACAATCGTTTGTTTTTCAACAGGTTGATGATCCAAAACACCGGAAGTGTATGGACTACAGAATATGGAGAGTGATTGTCCAGCATCAGACAAGCTGGCCTCCACAATCACACAACAACCCCACTGAGATGTTTGGGATGAGTTGGTCTACAGAGTGAAGGAAAAGCAGCCAACAATAGTTCAGTATATATGGGAAATCCTTCAAGACTGTATAAAAAGCATTCCAAGTGACAACCACATGAAGTTGGTTGAGAGAATTCGAGAAGTTTGCAAAGCTGTCATCGAGGCAACGTGTCGCTACTTTGAAGAATCAATGTATTTTTATTTGTAAAATTATTTTGGGGTTACCAAATGATTCCATGTGTTATTTCATAGTTTTTTATTATTCTACAAGATGGAAAATTGTACAAATAAAGAAATATGAGTAGGTGTGTTACGTCCTGTGGACTGTCTTTGTTGTGTGCTATCTAGGGTTGTTAAGCAGAATGTGGAATTCAAATGAGGTGGATGCATTAATCAACAGAAGTATGGTCCTGAGCATTTTCTCCTCGGGCAGCCTTCAATGGATCTTCACCAGGGTGCAATGGACACATTGAGTAGGTGTCTTGGGGAGACAGAAGCTAGAGTGTTACCAGGGTAACAATCCTGTTCCTGGCGAAAAGCAGGGTATGCATTTTTTTATTACTCAACCAGGAAGAGCAGGTGGATTAAATTATGGCATTGCACTGGTCAGCTGACTAGTGATGAAAAATATTTTTACTAACACAGTTGTTAGACACATTTTGTTATATTCTATAATAAAAACTCAGCATGAATCATGAAAGGGTGAATCATGACTGGCCTAGGGACGTCTAGTGGTTCAAACATGAGTCAGCATGGGTTTGAATCCAGCCTACAGCTCTTTGACTCCCCCGCCCTCATTTCTTCAACACTGTCCTGCCCCACTCCTTAAAAACACTTTAAAAAAGAGAATCATGACTCGACAAGCCTGTTGTTCATCATATAGAGCATATTGAAGATGTCATTTGAGACTGGTTTTAAACAATGTACATGTGATTGCTAGGCATACAAATAAGATAATTTCTTGACCCCTTTGAAATAAGATATATAAGCCAGGTTGTGTTAGCAACCAAACTAAATTGTGAATGACTCTTTGTGGAATTCAATTGCTTGAATGCCGTGGGGGAAAAGGACAATATAATTTGCAAACTGCTGCAGCCTCCCAAACAATTTGTTCTCGAGTTTGAGCTTGCTGACTAGAGGCATGCTGTCTGTGTATTGATTCTACAAATGTGTTCATCGAAAAAATACAATAACCAATCAATTGTAATACATTTATCATGATCAATAATGCATTTTCAGTTATTTCAATTTAGTCTGTGATTTTAGTCTGACTTTTTTATCAGTCCACAAATATTCTACTAATATATACAATTATGTCTGCTGCAGTAAAGGTTGGGCAAAGTGCTTATTAATCCAGCTGTAGATTATTGACTGTGGGTCAAATGTACAACTAAATGGTATGAGAATATCAAAATTAACAATAAACCTTGAGTAATTATAAACAGTTGGTACAAAAACAAAGAATTGTTCATGAACTGCTAACTGAATTACTAAAACAGAGCTAATTGATCAGTTCAGTGATTTAGTGAATTCAACACACCTGGTTTTCGAGGGTGGTTCCATAAAAAACCTGCATCATGGAACTTTTGGAAAAGCATTCCAGGTGACTACTCGTGAAGCTGGTTGAGAAAATGTAAAGAGTGCGCAAAGCAGTTAGGCAAAGCTGTTAGCCTAGGCAAAGAGTGGCTACTTTGAAGAATCTACTATATGAAATGTACATTAATCTTTAACAATTTTTTGGTACCAATTTATAATAATATTTGAAATAATAAAAGCAAATAAATATCCTCAAATGAGTAGATGTGTCAAAACTTTTACTGACACTGAATAAATACTTTATTATATATACAGTGGATATAAAAATTCTACATATCCCTGTTAAAATGCCATTATGCCAGCATCATGCTTTGGTGCTGTTTTTCTTCAGCTGGAACCAGGGCCTTAGTCAGGGTGGAGGGAATTATGAACAGTTCCAAATACCAGGCAATTTTGGCTCAAAACCTTAAGGCGTCCGTTAAAAAGCTGAAGATGAAGTTCACCTTTCAGCACGACAATGACCCAAAGGACACATCCAAATCCACAAAAACATGCACAAAAACATCACCAGAAGAAGATTGACATTTTGGAATGGCCCAGCCAGAGCCCAGACCTGAATCCAATTGAACATCTGTGGGGTGATCTGAACAGGGCTGCGCACAGGAGATGTCCTCACAATCTAACAGATTTGGAGCACTTTAGCAAAGAAGAGTGGGCAAATATTGACACGACAAGAAGACTGAGTGCTGTAATAAAATTGCTAATATTTTTTATTTTTCAGTTAGTTTTTCGATTGAATTGTTCACGTTATAGGTCACTTTAAAGGTGGAAGACGTTTTGACATGGTTTATCTTTGTCAATTTTTTTTACATCACAGACACCTGCCATTTTAACAGGGGTGTGTAGATTTTTATATCCATTGTATTGGATTTTGGATTATTTTCTAAACCATTTGAAAACAGTAGATAATGCTGTTGCGGTGTGTGTGTGTGTGTATGTGTCTGTGTGTGTGTGTGTGTGTGTGTGTGTGTATATATATATATATATATATATATATATATGATACATTTGCTCAGTTATATATTTATGCAACTAACTAACTACCTCAATGTTTTTTTACATGGCTAAATCATGTTTTAGAATGTTTTTTGCAAAGATTAAACTTTGTTGTTATTGGCTTGGCTGTTATTGTCGTAAACAATATCCAATGTAGCAGCACAGCCAGCTAGCCTTCTAGCTAACCAATAATGGTTTCATGGTTTTGGTTAGCTAGCTAACCGTTTCTAAAACATTTAATTTCTGAAACGACATTTACTTGCCTTTTCTTCTAGTGTTTAGATTATATTCCCAGTGCTGATCAACACTCCTAAAGCAATGAAGAAATGTCACCAGTCCCTCTGTGAATAACTATAAACTGTAACAATAAATTAAAGCTGAACGTCCTGCTCAGTGTCTACAATATTAGGCCAGTATGCCTAATAATTCATTTGTACCAATGTACCAGATCCAAAAAGCTTAAAAGTTTTTCCGATAAAACCTCAAGAATTTTGCTTCGCTAATGACATTGATAATATGAAATCTGACTTAGTGAATGTCAATATCTGTGCACACAGACACCATGATGGAGCATAAAGATGATGATGATATACATGCACTATGTTGACCACATGCAACAAAGAAACAGATGTTTAAATGATCCTACAATTGGAAAACCCGCCTATTATCTTTGAACTCTGACTTCATCCACACAGTGACCTAATTGTGACCTCTGATGTCAGCAACTAAGAAAACTAAATAGATTACACAACTTTTTTGCAGGTAAATGCAAATGTCAAACAAGTTAAAATACACACATTACAGTACTCAAACACAATAATTTCTTTATAAAGTCTTATGGCTGTACTTAAACTTTGTTAATTGATACGGGGTGACCATTTGCCGACTTAGTTATGAATAAGGCATAAATCCTGACTGAGTTTGGTACTGATACTTCATTTACATAAATCCCTGTGTATGCCATTTGTTTCTGTGGTGACAGCTGCAATGGTCTAAACAGCAGTGATTATACATACATTTATATAATACATAAATACATTACATGTCATTTCTTGCATACACAATTCTTCACTTAATAGCACTTCAAACAAACATCCACATCCACACAGACAATGGACACTTTTAAACACAGCATTAAAAACAACCAGACCATTATTGCTTTCGCCATCACATGTATTTGCCTCCACACATAATTAAAGTAATTACAGGAGCTGTTTTTCAACTTTTGTGATTCTTGGGTCATTAAAAACTATATATAAGCAATTTATCATACACTTTCCCAGAGCAACTTATAGTATTGTGTACATACAACTTCATGCTTTCATTCTCATCTCTAGTGAGCCATAATGTTGTGGTTTAATAACAAACAATGTTTAGCTAGTCACGCTGGCTTGCTTGAGATTGATAACCTGAACACTTACTAAGCTATACACAAAGCTCTCACTAGGCTTTGTTTGAAAGAAGATATATGTGACAGAGGGAACAAGAGACAGATAGGGGATGTGGAGTGGAGTGTAGCCCAATGTGTATATTGCTATCTGAACAGTTGAGATGGTTACAGTGTTTTCATAACATTCTTGAACAGATTAGAGCTCTTTATTCTTTGTAATGTTCCTAATAACATGCCATTGATAAGAAGGTAAAAGCCTTGGGCCCAGTAATAGCAGACTGTTACATTATATACTGTAGATACATGCGCTACCATCTCTTAAAATCAAAGCATAACAAAATGCACTGCTCTAAAAATTGAACAAATATATTTAGGGCAAAAAAATGCAATGCAATAAACTGGAAAATAGTTCTTATTATTTAAATTGATTGCATGTATTTTTTAAATAATTTTTCAGCCCTAGTATAATGAATAACCGCTTAAAAAAACATTAGACCAAAAATAAGTTATACTGCACTTTTACTGCAATAATATATTTTTTGTATGTGCCCCTACTGCCACAGTTGCTGTCAGTAAATCTAAGAATTTAGGAATCTGTCCAATAATCTTGGCCATTGAAAATAAACATCTTCAAAAAACTGATTTCAGCTATTTTCAAATAATTACTATTTTCTTGTGTGTTGCTTTCCTTGCTGTTTTGCAGACAAACTAGAATGTTTACTTAGTTGCTTAATTTGCTAATGAAGATACATTTTACATTTTGCTTTTAGCAATTAAAGCAGTGTTTATCAATGTCATGTCAGTCGCAGTAAGAACGAGGGTGAAAACCAATCCCTTAACAAATGTTTATTTCTTGGGTCAGAGGGCACTTTTTGTTTACATCAAAACTTGGTGGGGGTGGGGGTTTGTTTAGAATTGGAAATGCTGCTGTGGACAATTACCATAATCAAATTACTTGTCTCTTTTCCTTCTTTCTCATTTGTTTTTTGTTCTCCCCCCATTTTTTTACCCAAATCAAAAGGACTGCTGTTTAGCGTCATGGAGCTGATGTCACTTCCTGCCTGAGGCTGACTGTTGCAACTCAACTTCCTCCATTATTCATTCCAGAAAAGGCTGTAAAACGATGACTGCTCCCTCTGCTCAGAGTGGGTCGAGGACCCCCAGGGCGTTTTAAATGGCCCGTGGTTTGTGATTAGGAAGAGATATGTAAATGTAGTTATGTTTGAGAAACTGGAACTGGCCAGCTGCTTCATATAAGTGTCTAAAGTTATGCCTTTTAATTATTGGCAAAAGACACAAAGAGGGAACGAAGGTGTCAAGGAAGCACCAAAAATGAAAATAATTGTCTAAAATCATCCTCTATCCAGTGTTTGGGGATTTGTCAATGCTCTCTGACTGTCTGGTTTCTATTTAGGTGATAATTAGCAAGCTGGACACAGTAACAAAACTGTGAATAAATGTAGATCCATTTAAATTTCTACACAGTTTAGATTACTTTTTTAAGTAAATCGAGTTAGTCTTTATTTATATCTTATTTTTTTTTACTAAAACCATCTGTAAGCTGTATGTGTGACCCCCTGGTTTACAACAAAACAAATGGTATATCCAATTTCACTTGGATATGACCCTGTTTTTGTCCTGAGAGTGTCAGACAACACCAGAAGAAATGACTGGAGACAAGAAAGAAAAAACACAAAAACCTTTGTAACAAGGAAGTGGACAAGTACATGGTGGTATAAGATTCAGTAATATGTGTGTATGTGTGTGTGTGCGTGTCTGTGTTTACGAGCTTGTGAGTTGGGTTTGTGTATGTGTGTGAGGCCATGAGGTTGAAGGTCAGGACTAAGGGTGCTGGTCTTGGATGTGGGATGTAGCTATTAGCTCTGAGACGTGGACATGAGGGAAAAGCTAAATCTACTCTTAAGTCCTAACAATGTTTTCGTTTGGAAGGAAAAATCTAAACATGTCTGTCGCTCAGTAATGTGACCCTAGGTGGGGTCGCGGTCTGGTCACTACGGGAAAGTCTTGTGTTTCTGTTACTGAAGCTTGAAATAACACATTTTCACAGGAAAAACTGGTGAAAGGCTGGAGAGTGAGAGAGAGTGAGTGAGAGAAACAGAGCACATTCTCACGACCACCAAGAGTTAATGACCTCTGTAGATTTAAACCAGTCTGGGTCTTTTTTCTAACATTATATCTTCTTTCAGAGCCAGCCTGTCCTACATAGTGTTCCCTAGTACTTTGCTAATTACTTGTAACCAGGGAGCATTTAACACCAAATGTTGGACAGTCGCTACTGAAAATTTTGACCAGTATTGAAGAGGGAATATTCAGGCAAGTTATCGACATTTATTCAAAAGACAGTTATTTAAGAGGCTACCAATACTTCAGAAGAAGTAAAATATCATATTGCTTTTATAACAGGTGGAGCAGACTCACCTTAAAAACTTTTCAAGTACATATATATTTAAGTCAAAAAAAACTTCCCTCCAATACCACCTTGGTTGTAGTTATGAGAGAAAATGTGTTACTTTATTTAGTCTTCAGCTTTATTCAGACTTTCAGTTTGTTACTAAATTCAGATTTTTACCCCACATCTGATTCCAGTCACATTTGTTTTCTGCATTCTGAACAGCCAGCAACATCATCAAATCAGATACGTCAAGTTACATTCCAAAACACAATCGTAGGTTCTAAATTGGATTCAAATCTGATATCTGGCTTGATGACTTGTATAAGAATGCTCATATCCAATTTATTTGTCCTTAAGTGGTTTATCAGTCAATCCCTATGCAACGTTCTTGTCCGCCGTCATGAATTGTTGACCAACAAGATCTGCAGTATGGAGGACAAAAGTTTGTGGAGGTACCACTGCAACGTTAGCTCACTGTCTAAATGCAGACAAAGACTATTTTGTCACTTGCAAATGTTATTTGAACATTCCAATATCCCATATTTTTTAAAAACAAAATGGATTTGAGCATTAAGGCCTGCTGTGTGAACAAAGCTTAGACTCAAATCGCACCATTGGTTTTTGTCTCATTCTCCTGTGACACCTCTCCCTGTCTGTAATAACGCTGTAGTGTTATTACGGCAGTGTGGTGTTTGGGTGAGGCCCCCGTCTTTGTTGTTGACAGGATAGCTGTGATTAACGTGCCTTCTCCTGACCCCAGCTGTAGTCTCGGCCTCCCTCTCATGTCCACAGTGCCTCTAATGGATCAACCTGTGGCCCCGACAAGCCCTTACCTAGCTCTCGCCTAGCTCTAGTTTAGCTTCACTCACTGCCATGGTAAAAAAGGAGGGGTGAGAAAGGAGGGTAGGGTAAATGGTGGCTAAGGTAGTTTATTGTCAACTAATCGCTTCCTATAACTTAATAGAGTTTCCACTGTTTTATGGAGATTGTTTTTTTTTTCATATGGAATTTGGGCAAATGGTGTGACATCATCGTTTTCTTCCCCCACCCCATACACCTCAGGGCAACCAAGCAAAATTAGAGGGGAACTTTCACATAAAAGGCAGAGGCTTGCCTGGTTTCAAACATAGTCAGGTGAGGCAAAAGAAACAGGTATTTATGGACGCAGTTCATTTTGGTTTTTTGGCCGCCTGAACTTTTTTTGTTGCCTACAAAAATAATGCAGGTAATTACATTCTCCAAACAGGAGCCCTTATCAATTCCGCATTGGTAAGTGCCATGGAAATGGCTGCTGAACACGGAGCCTGCAAGTTGGTTGAAAAAGACCTTCAGACTTCCCTCAGGAGAAATGCTCCCCTGAGAGATAATAGATGAAAAACAAGCCTAGAGAAACCGCTTGCTCCCAGCCCTTAAACCACCCTGTTTTTTCAATGGTAATGTTTGGGTGTGGACATGCTTGCATCCAAGGTGTGTGCCCGAGTGTGTATGTGCATGTATATGTGTCTATGTGTTTGATTGTGCATAGTCAAGTGTGCATGTGCGATCGAGTTAGGTAAGATATGGTTAGAGCTAGGGGATTGTGAACAAGGATTTCTGGGTTTCCTGTACCCACAGGGACCGAAAAACTAGCATGTGTGTGTCAGAGAGTTAGAGTTGTCTCAAAAAAAGGAAAGACTTAGATTTAGTGTTAACCATTAGGGTTAGTTTAAGATAAGGCACGAAGATTGTTGAAGTTAAGTTTAGGTTATAGGGAATATAGAGAAGCCTATTTGTGGTCCCCACAAGGATAGAAAAGTGTGAGTTAGAATGCAGCAAAATGTTTGTGTGTCTGTGTGTGTACAGTATTTCAAGGGGTCTGAATTGTGTGTGCCAGTGTGTATGGACGGTTTTGGCACACATGCCTACATACCATATGTTTGTGTTAATGTTTACCAACAATAGCCATGGCTTCAAATAGCGCTAGTGTATTTCTTTACCATTATTTTACCAGGTAAGCAAGCTAAGACCACATTCTTATTTACAGCAACCACCTAAGCACAATTAGGGTTAACTGTCTTGCTCGATTAGACCCAGCTACTTAACAGGACCTTCCCAACCAACCATATTTTCCTTTCCATAAACCTCATCAGGTCTCCTCAAACTTTTTCTAGCAGAAAACAAATCCTAGCCAACGTTAGACCCACATCTTGCAAGCTGAGTGTTAGATTGTGACATGGAATGCTTTCACAAGAGAAAAACATGCATAACAAGATACAACTAGGATCAACTACCGACTTATCCTATAGTGTGACATTAGAGAATGAAATGTTTTTTTTTCTGAGGAAAACAAAATTCCTCATACAACAATTTGTGTATAAGTAAAATTAGCATTTTCAAAATGTATGTAAATCATTTATTCCCAGTATGAAGATTTGATTTTCTATGATTATTACAATGCATTTTTCTTTTTAGGAAAATGTCTCATTGCAATAACCTTTTTGAGAATTACAAAAGAGATAGCAAGTAATGTTCTCAACCAAAACACACCGTATTTTTTATTATAAGCAATAGAATTTTCATGTCACACTGGAGGACAAATTCAAGGCTCATTTGTATTAAACGGTGATGGAAATGTGTAAAGAATGTAAAATAAATGCAGACTACATACTGTACATTTTTTCAGTATTCAGACTATGTATAATAGAATTGTCATTTTTATATCAGATATCTGAAGAAAACATTGAATTGTTTTCACACTTAAATGTCACCCACCCAGCTACTGTGTATCTGTCAAAAACTCATGGTTTTCTCCCATCGTGCTCCCTTCTGTTCCTTCACGTCCCAGATATAATTATAGCTGTCCGAGGGATGATTATATGTTTACCCTGGAAGCCGGCCGACTGTGTGTCCCTGGTCCCACTGGAGCTACATGTGTCTGAAAGAGGTCCCTCTGAAGCCCCGCAGAAAGATTGACCAATACAACGTTAAACACATAAGGGAGCAGAGAAAACAGCGAATAGCACATTACCTTGATATATCTATTTTATATACAGTCTGCCTTGAGCTACACTAAGCAGCCTGCTTTTTCATTGGGGAAGGTGTTCACTGGGGAAGGTAATCAATGTCTTGCCACAATACTGTAGAGGGTGAAGAGCAGATATAGAAATTATAATAAATACACAATAACTATAATACATATTAGGATACTTTGCACTCCCTGAATAGTATATATTAATATATAACATGTGCATTTATTTATGTTCATTTACCAGTGCTAGACATCTATTATTGTTAACATGTGGGAGAGAACACTGAGCAATAGCAAAAATGTATAATTGAAGATCAAGCAGTGCTCATTGTATCCTCTAACTCTGTAGCTGTGCTATTTTATACATACAACTTCTCATAACCACAAAACTTATAACCAACAAAATTGTGTGATAACATGTCATTTAGATTATATGTATAGACAGTGACATTATCTATTTAAGGATATATAATATTTTGTCCAGCTTCCAGATTGACCAGTTGTTTTTATGACTCGACGGGGCAGAATTTGCAGACCGCTCTTTCATGTTGCCCAGCAACATCTATGATCCTGGCTGTTGCAGCTGTGCGTAAAATGGTCTTAACAACATGGGCTCCTGGATGGTTCAGCGGGCTCAGGCGTTACATTGCAGTGCAGTTGAATCAATGAGGCCACGAACTCAGGTCCCATGAAAAGGATGCTGACAATTGGCTCCGTGCCATGTGGGTTCATGGGAAAGATGTCAGACAGGGTTACCTTGCAGTTCTGAAAAGATCTAGCGGCTCCTTGGGGCGGATTAGTGCCTACAAGCATAATTGCTATTGTTGGCCTGAAATTTGTTCTCCTCCAAGCATGTAGATTCTGGTATACTTCCTGGTTGGGTGATAAGATACAAAGCAGCCTGCAGGGCTTTTTATCAACCCTCCTATCAACAAAAAGCAGTTAATTCCTTCCGAATCCATTCGGTCTCATGATTGACCAGTGACACATCATGTTCCATTGCTGAATGCAATTTTGCAACATTAGAAACCATGATTCCGAACTTTTGCTTCCGTCATGCTTTCACTTGTTTATGCCTTTTGGATCGGGATGAGGGAAGAAGGGAACTGACCTCTGAGTTGATGGATAATCCTTGGGTTTTCTCTACAGATAATCAGAGCTGCTCCCCAGTGCAGCAAAGGACTGTAGACCAGTCCAGTGGAAAAAGAAGAGCACAAGCACATAAAGAAGATAAGGCTCTGTCCAATGTTTTTCTACAATGAATAAACAAGTGAATAGTTTGTCATTAGATACCGGGACGGAAGAACATGCTGATTCTGGACAGTTACATTATTTTCATTGAACCATGAACCGTCAACAGAGAGTTTACCGTAGGCGGAACATGGTTTGAGTACACACGGTTCACATGGTTTTGGGCTCAACCTTTAACAGTTTACGGGGTTGGATGTCCACAGCTTGTATATTTGGGAATGTTTGGTTGCAGACCAATCTTGGTTTCCAGTTACCTAATATCCTGAACAAGAACAAATTAATAAATAGACACACATATATGAGACTTTTGTACATGCAGAATGGTCACAGAATGTCGTGACACATGCAAACATTCAATTGCGTGGGTGAACACACTCAGGCAAAGATACACACTCAAAGCCACCCACCCACACACAGAAAGGTTGCTGTGGACATGGTGATGCCCATGCATCCACACTCGCCTCAGTGCTGTCCTTGTAATGGCTAGTATCTTTGGTCCCTGAGCCCTGAAGAGACTAGAAATGCCAAGCCGGTGGGTTTTATCTGTACTGCTGAAAGTTAGCCATTGACGCCATGCACTTTAGAGGAAGTGTCAGTCACTGTGAGGACATAGGGACAGTTCTATATTTACTGGGCTGGGTGGGTACTGTAGGTCCAAAATGTGGGTGGGTTAAACTTCCTTTAAATAATAATGAGACAGGGATTCCCGGTTTATAGACTGTACTGTGTATAAACCACACCATTAATTTTATAGCTGTGTATGTATACAAACCTGTGTAGTAACTGCAACCATATATAAACCGCCCGGAGAATGACTCATACATACACTGTACATTAGTATTAAACATCTGTCATAGGGCGCTACCAAATTAATTTGTTGAAGAATAAAATACTCTTTTGATAACCCTGTAACGCCAATTGTATCAAATTTGCTACAGGAGTTTCTGAGATCTCTACGTCATCAACATGATCAATACTCACCAGAAAATCGCTTGAAAGCTAAATATATAGCTTTGCAAATGCAGAAGCTTAACCAACATGTTTCTATTATCATATAGTAAGTGCATAATATAGCTAGGCCTAAAAAAGGATATAAAATGATGTATATATATATATATATATATATATATATATATATATATATATATATATATATATATATATATATATATATATATAATGTAAATTAATAATGTCTGAGATCAAATTGATAAATAAAACTTTTAGGTATTTCTCGAGTGGGGGCAGTGGGATTTTGTTGGAGCTGCTGGATATTTCCAGCGTGAGACAAGACATAATAAATCAGGGGTTGAAGAAAAAATGGACACCTGTCCTTTGGAGGAATGGATTTATTTTATACATTTCAAAGCGTTTCTTGAATTTCGTCCTACTGCCAACAGTGTTGCAATTCCCAGCTTAGGTGCGTAGGCCAGCCTACGCATTGGTCAAAGTGTCCGTGCGTGACCGCATATTCACCCATCAAGTTTGTTTTCATACATCCCAAAGTATACTTAGAAAGTGAAGTATGCTCTCTTTGGTGCATTTAAAAATACTGTTAAAAATGTTTAGACCTGTGTAGTATTTATATGTATTAACCACTCTTGTTGAAAATAAACGGAAAATATGAGTATAAACGGAAAATATAAAATCGCAGTTTATAAACGGAAACTTAACGGAAATAATTTCATTATCAAAACTGTGCATGTGCCATTCAATGTTTTTAAATACATTTCCTTTGTAACACCTGTAGATTGTTAAGCCAAGCTTACTGAGTACAAGGTGGGGAAGGATGTATGTTAAGTTGGTTTAAGGTGTTTATCCAGTTCATTCAAAAAAATATATTTGATCCTATTTCTATGTTTTCCCAAATAAATGGCCAGACGGAAAGGGCTCATAGAGAGCTTGAAGAGACTGTCACCACTGCTCTAGTAGCCAACACTTAGTTGATCAGAGTGGAAAAACAACCTAATTTCCATGCAATACGCCATGTCAGATTTTGAATGTTTAATTGTAGGCTAGCTGCTACATTGATTTAAACGTTTTTTTCTTGGATCGGTCGTAAGTAATGTGTTGCAGCGCGCCTTGAGTTGTGTGTGCCATCTACACTAGCCCCTTTTTAACACCATATGTCTATGTATTTTCGTGGCTACCCTGACAGTACCATGGCCGCACACTACTTAACACCCAGCAGCAGCCCCGCCCAAAGCGTGAGTATGGGGCAATCAGACACAATCGTGGGCACCTGCAGAGATAATTGTTTGTCTCCTTATCCCCTGTAAAACAGCTGGCCCTTCTCAGTTTATGGAGGAACCCGTGGACTAAGAACTTGCCACTTCTGTGCACGATGGAGCAGATGCACTGTGAAAGACGGGATGTCAGGGATGCCAGATATGAATTAGTTCGCTGTTACAAACGCCATGTACAAGAGACATGGTGTATGCAATAAAAATTTAACTTTTTACATTACTAAATGAGAAGTGAAGTGGCAAATGCAAATGTCTGCGCAGAAAGCAAGGCATAACCAGGGACCCTTCACACCCATGCCCCAAAATGTTTGCCCTCCTCCCATCAGGCAGGCAGTACAGGTCAGTCCTTTTTCGCACCAGCAGGCTCAGGAACAGTTTATTTCCATCTACTGTAACCCTACTGAACTCTGTGACCATCACTAACCATAACCACTTTTCTGTAAATCTTTACCTTTTCCATGGCACATTTAGAATTTTCATATGTAATGCTTTTGTATTAACTGCACAACTATACATTCCACTTGTATATACGTACATATACTAAATACTTCTACATTTTCTGCACTCCTCTATTTGCACTTCTGGTTAGATGCAAACTGCATTTGGTTGTACTGTACTTATGCTGTACTTGTGCAATGACAATAGAGATTAATCTGATCTAATATCCAGATGCTTTCATATGACTCTGTGACAGGACTTGCGCTACAAAATAGCAGTGCTGGCTCAACACAAAGACACAATCCTCTGGCCCAACCTTCCCTTCCTACAGTGACTTCAGAAACAGCATTATCTGTTTCCAAATGGTTTAGAAAATAATCCAAAAGCCAATACAGTGGATATAAAAAGTCTATACAACCCTGTTAAAACTACTGAAATTGCAGTTCATATTTGAGTGGTCAATTAAGTAGCACAGGAAATTGGGATTACTAACAAGAGTAAATTTACAGTGGATATATAAAGTCTACTCACCCCTGTTAGAATGCCAGGTGTTTGTGATGTAAAAAATGAGACAAATCAAGATAAATCATGTCAGAACTTTTTCCACCATTCATGTGACCTATAAAGTGAACACTTCAATTGAACACCTTTTGATTTTATTACAGCACTCAGTTTTTTTGTGTAGGAGTCCAATAGCATGGCACACCTTGATGTGGCAATATTTGCCCACTCTTCTTTGCAAAAGCGCTCCAAATCTGTCAGATTGCGAGGACATGTCCTGTACACAGCCCTCTTCAGATCACACCACAGATGTTCAATTGGATTCAGGACTGGGCTCTGGATGAAGCCATGTTTTGTGGATTTGGATGTGTGCTTTGGGTCATTGTCTTGCTGAAAGTTGAACTTCAGCTTTCTAACAGATGCCTGAAGGTATTGTGCCAAAATTGCCTGGTATTTGGAACTGTTCATAATTCCATTCACCCTGACTATGGCTCTGGTTCCAGCTAAAGAAAAACAGCTCCAAAGCATGATGCTGTCGCCACCATGGTTCACTGTGGGTATGGTGTGGTATGGTTCTTTGGGTGATTCTCAGTGTTGTTTTGGCACCAAACATACCTTGTGGAATTATGGCGAAAAAGTTCCACCTTGGTTTCATCAGACCATAACACATTTTCCCACGTGCTTTTGGGAAACTTGATGTTTGTTTTTGCAAACCTCAGCCAGGCTTGGATGTTTTTCTTCGTAAGAAAAGTCTTCCGTCTTGCCACCCTACCCCATAGCCAGTTCATATGAAGAATACAGGAGATTGTTGTCACATGTAGCACACAGCCAGTACTTGCCAGAAATTCCTGCAGCTCCTTTAATGTTGCTGTAGGCCTCTTGGAAGCCTCCCTGACACATTTTTTCTTGTCTTTTCATCAATATTGGAGGAACGTCCAGTTCTTTGTAATGTCTCTGCTGTGCCAAATTTTCTCCACTTGTTGATGACGGTCTTCCCTGTGTTCCATGGTATATCAAATGCGTTGGAAATTCTTTTATACCCTTCTCCTGACTGATATCTTTCAAAAATGAGATCCCTCTGATGCTTTGGAAGCTCTCTGTGGACCATGGCTTTTGCTTTGAGAGGGAGCTAAGAAAATGTCAGGAATATCCTACTAGAACTACTGAACTTTATTTGTGATTAAATGATGGCAGGTGTGCAATGACTTCTATTTAACATGAGTTTGAATGCAACTGGTTAATTCTGAACACAGCATTATCCCCAGTTATAAGAGGGTGTTCACACGTATGCGACCAGGTTTGTGTAAGGTTTTTGTTTTTCAATTTTCCCCATGAAGATTTCAATTCTTTTTTCAATTATTCACATTATAGGTCACATTAAAAGTGGAAAAAGTTCTGACATGATTTATCTTTGTCTCATTCTTTTACATCACAAAAACCTGGCATTTTAACAGGGGTGAGTAGACTGTACAGACAGTGGGGCAAAAAAGTACTTAGTCAGCCGCCAATAAGAAAATGGAAGTGCCATTAATACAGGTAACGAGTGGAGGACAGAGGAGCCTCTTAAAGAAGAAGTTACAGGTATGTGAGAGCCAGAAATCTTGCTTGTTTGTAGGTGACCAAATACTTATTTTACCAATAAATTCATTAAAAATCCTACAATGTGATTTTCTGGATTTTTGTTCCTCACTTTGTGTCTCATAGTTGAAGTGTACCTATGATGAAAATTACAGGCCTCTCTCATCTTTTTAAGTGGGAGAACTTGCACAATTGGTGGCTGACTAAATACTTTTTTGCCCCACTGTATCCACAGTAAATTTACTCTTGGTAGAAGCAATCCCAATTTCGTAGCAGTATGGGAACAAAGCAACAAAGAAACTCATTCCTGTGCTACTTAATTGACCACTCACATATGAACTGCAATTTCAGTAGTCTGTCAAAAGTCCATCAGAGAACAACAATGCAGTCCAATCAGACCAGCTCAATCTAACCAAAACTCCCGCCCACCCCATTACATTTGCACTACAAGCACAAGGCAAATGAGAACTAATCAAATATATAATTACATAAATAATGACATATTGACATCTTTACATATGAATTTGAATATATAATTAAACATTTTAATAAATATATTAATAATTGCATGTATTAATTTATTTTAGTATATGGCACAATTAGTTTTCCATACAATGATGGAGCTTGTTCATGAGAATCAATAAGACCTCAACCTTCAGTCTATGAGATTAAATAGCACAAAAACAAGTGATAAAGTCAATATCCACTTTGTCAACATTTTCTAGTTATTGTTATAGGGTGTGCAAATTATTTTTGAAAAACATGGGAAAGGTCATGTGAAAAAATGTGTAACATTAGGGAGTGGCAGCAATCTTTTTAAAATTACATCTTAAATTGGATCAGCAGGATTTCCAGTTAACCCCATGCACCATGTCACTTCACTTCAGCCATAATGACTCAATGGGTCTGTCCTGGTCAAATAGTTTTTGTATCCGTGTAATCAGAATATGATTCTTTCACAATCGGTCACTTCACCAATGGCAACCTCACAACAGTAAATCGTGGAGAACCAATACGCCTATTTTTAAGGACGGACAAAAGGAACAAAACTGAACTTGGTGGGGTTGTCTGCTGTAATTTGATTGCTGACAAGTGAGGGGAAAAAGGTCGGTCAGCTTAGTGACGATACCCAAAAACGCACAGTCTCATTGTAACCGCTGCAGTGCTCAATTGCTGGATAACGGGCATGGGACAAAGGAACAGCAGGCAGCAGAGGGCATCGCTGGGACCCTCCCTGCTTCCTACGCAGCAGTAATGACAGCCTAAGTGCAAACAGCAGGTGTCTTCCATTCAAGGCTGGGCAGGTTAATAAAGTGTCCTCAGAAAGTCAATAAACAAGGACTTGTTCACACACTGGCTAATTGTTTTTTCTTTTCATTCCCAGTTCTACTCAACTTTGTGTGGACAGCCATGATGAAGGACACTGGCTGGTTCCCCGGGAGGCTCCCGAACAGGCCTGTCAATATCTCAGCTCCCACAGGCCCCCCAATAAGCTAATCTGGGGCCACTGTTGTGCCATAGTTAAAAATAGGTGTTTTAGTTGCTGGCGCTTGAGAATTGTCATCATTTTGGACAGTTTGGACATCATTTTGAAGATGGTACTGTACCTTGCATATATTTGAATTTTGACAAATATGTTGCTCTTTCAATGCAAATCCTTACAGAACACAGATTCTCCTTCTTCCCTGGTCTGAATATGATTGTTATCAATAAGCATACTGATGTTATCATTAAGCATACTGATTGTTATCAATAAGCATACTATTTCCTTTCTCTGTGTAACCTTAACTTCTGTATGTCATCCTGCTTGTGTTCCTTCCTTAGCAAGATTAAACAGCTCATTATGTTTGAAAAAGACAAAAAAGACTCAGAGCGTCTGTCCTTCTTCCCAAAGGTAGAGAAATGTGGTTGGAGTGATTGCCTCACACACCACAACCATGTAGCAAATTGGTTTTGTTTAGTGAACCTGTGTGTGGGCAAGCAATAAGAAAAAGGGAACATAAAATTATGTCATCAAGTCCACCTTTATGAAAATAAGAGAAGGTCTAAGAGGAACAATGTGTTGGTTATTAAGGGGAGCAGGGGATGATGAAGAACATGTATTATCAGGCATTACCTCATAGGATTTCAGGAAGATCAAACCACAGCTCTCTGAAGTTGGGTGGCATCCAGATTTTGATCTATACGTGCCTGTGCAACAAGGGAAACTGTTTTTCTCCAAATGTATAAAATAAAGCCCCAATAAATGTCAGTTAACAAGTATTACAACTCCCACTAGTCAACTGTCTGGTGGGCGAGAGGGCGTGGCATCTTTATGTTATGCATAGCTCCCTGTGTGTTTGCGGTAAGCATCTGTTTTGCTTGTCTGTCTATGAATCCGCCTATGTAAGGCATTTGTTTATCAGAGCAACAAGTTCTAGAAAAGCATCTGTCATTCTCCAACTGTTACAAACAATTCAGTTACATCTACTGAAGAGAAAAAAGCTCAGGAATTCGCTGGTCTCTCCATGGTTTGGCTGTATCCATTACAACCAGAGTAATAAATTCAATTTTGAGAACTGTGTGGCTGTTCACTGAAAGAGGTTGACACAGAAAGTAATGCCACAACCGATTAAAGCACCAAAACTCATGTATAAAAGTAATGTCAGTTTTACTTTATGACTGTGTATTGAACTTAAATCTAATTTAGGTTGCAGTAAAAGGGGTATAAACATGCAAATTAAGGGAAACACTAAAAAGCTGAGAAAATAATTCTCATAGCTAGGTGCTATGTACATGCTTATGACCACAAACAAACTAACTACAAATTCACACAATTCAGCCCATAAAAGTATGCAAGATAATGTACACAAAAATATTTAACAGCAGGGTATATCCCACAAAGGGATTATTTGCTGTTACTGAGACTCAAGAAGCTTTTCCAGTGCAACTCACAGTTAGTGTTTACATTTGAAAATAGCAAGGTGGAACAACCAAGCAACTCAATAGTAGTAAGTACACCCTACTCAATAAAGTATGAATGCAGCTTTTGCGTCAGAGCAGGTGTTTATGCTGGACTAGCGCATACAGTTCAGAGCTTAACCAGGGGTTGGAGAGATTTTTTTGTACAGACCTTCTTGAGTGGGGGATGCTTATCCACAACAAAATCATATTTAAAGTAAGACCAGATGTCCTCAACCCCTTGAGCTAAGATTGATTCTGGACCAGTGTACAGAGGCTAGGTCATGTCAAAAAGCCTTCTCATTAAGCACCTTTGCCAGTGATCACAGCTTTTAGTGTTTTTGGGTATGTCTCTGTCAGCTTTGCACAAAGGGATTTTGGCAGTTTTTTCTATTCTTCCTCGTAGAAAATAAAAAGCACTGTCAGATTGTATGAGAAGAGTTATTGAACTGCAATCTTCAAGTCACCCCAAAGATGTTCAGTCGGGTTCTAGTCCAAGCTTTGGCTGGGCCACTCAAGGTCATTCACAGACCAGTCCTGAAGCCACTCCTGAGTCAACTTGGCTGTATGCTTTGGGTTGTTGTCGAGCTGAAAGATGAATCTTCTCCCCAGTCTGAGTTCCAATGCTCTCTGGATAACATTTTCTTCAAGGACTTCAGTGTATTTTGCTCCAACCATCCTTCCTTCAAGCCTGACAGATCCCATGTCTGATCCCACGGTAAAGAATGGAGGGGGAAGAATAATGCTGTGGGGATGTGTTTATGGGTCTGGGACACTAAGACTAGTCAAGATTGTGAGAAATGCGAATGGAGCAAAGTAATGACAGATCCTTCATGAAAACCACCACCAGAGCGCTCAGGACATCAGACAGGATTGATGGTTGAACATCCAACAGGATAAAAACATAAGGCACGCAGCGAAGACCACTCAGGAGTGCCGTTGGGACAAGTCTATAAATGTTGAGTTGCCCAGTCAGAGCCAGGACATGAAACCATTCTCAACACATCTAAAGAGACGTGAAAATGGCTGTGAGGCCAAGTTCCCCATCCAATATGACAGAGCTTAACAGGATCTTCCGAGAAAAATGGGAGATAGTTCCGAAATACAGGTGTGCCAGGCTTTTACATCTTACCCAAGAACAGTTGAGGCTGTAATCGCTGCCAAAGGTGTGGTAACAAAGCACTGATTAAAGGGGCCTGAACACTTCCATTAATGTGATATTTCTTTTTTTATATAAAGTTGCAAAAAAAATAAAACAGACAATTGCTTGGTCATTCCGCGGTACTATGCGTAGATTGAAAAATAAAAATACATTTTAGAATAAGACTGTGAAAGGTAAAAGTGTGGTGAAAGTGAAGGGGTGTCATGATGGAGCAGGTACAGTAGCAGGACACAGGCGCAGAGGTGGCTGAACACAGGTTCTTAAATCTAAGCCAAAATCTAAACAGGGTACCCGAAACAGGCATAACAGCAAACAATGACAGACAAGATACATTATAGCAGGAGGAAATTAAATAGAGACTTAAAAATGGGTTAACCAGGCACAGGTAAAAGTGATTATTACAAAGATGAAACAAAACTGAACATAGAAACAGGGAAACTAGAACATAACTACACAGAACATAAAAATGCAATGACTGGCATAGAATAGACCATGTCCGGCCATTACAATGGGTCTGAATATTTTCACTATGTGCTTTAAATAGATTTGGGGGTAGATTTTGACATGATTTTGGGGAATAAAATAAATGCATCAATTATAAATTAAGTGTACTTTTAGGATTCAAACATCCTAAAATCATCCTAAAATGCAACTCTATTCATGACATAGTACAATTAATAGGTAGATTACTGATAATAGTAATATATATCAGAGTTGCATTGTCCAAGTTTTGAGCTGTAATAGACAGCCATCCCTACTTCTGTTGGGAACCTTTCCTGACATTAAATGATATCCAGGAATGGAAACCTCTAGAAGGAATAAAACAATTCTGAGCCAACATGTAGGCATGGCCAGAGTGTTCTCAGTTTGTCAAGGTTAGGTAGGAGACAACGGATATACAAATCCGAGTGACGAACCTGAAATTGTACAAAGGTAAGCGGTAAACTGACAGGTTGAAAAAAGTATATTATTCATCAGTTAAAGTTATTCATCACATAAGCATGCGATACCAACAGTGAAACATGGAGTAGGAAGAGTGATGGTCTGTGACTCTTTTGCTGGATCCAGGGGTTCATCCTACAGAAAGATAATGACCTAAAACGTACCTCCAGGCTATTTCAGAAATACCTTAGAATAAAAAACAAGATGGTACGCTTCAAATCATGGAATGGCCAGAGGTCTTCATTGAGCTGGTTTGGGATGAACTGGACAGAAGGGTGAAAGCAAAGCTACCGACAAGTGCAACACATTTGTGGGAACTTCTCCAACAGTGTGTTTGGCTGTTATGTCTGCAAAAGATGGTTACTTTGATTAGTGAAAAATGTTGGTTACATTTCCATGATTCCTTTTTTGTCTCCTATTGTATATTTGCCCTTTGCTTTAATTTCAGAGTACATTAAGAACCTTGTGAATTACAGTAAAAGCCAGAAACATTTTTGATTGGGTAGAATACATTTTTTTATCAGGTGAGTTGAAATACACAGCTAAGACGCAAAACAATATACAGAGTCAAACATTTGCTTTAAGAACCATTTACCTAATTCTATCACTGCTTCAGTCAGGAGTTAAACATGTGTCAGGGCAGCAGCAACATAAGTATATAACAACATATACTGAAATATCTATCCATGCCACCAGCCAGCCAACCATACAGTGCCTTGCAAAAGTATTCACCCCCTTGGCTTTTGACATATTTTGTTGCATTACAGCCTTTAGTTCAATGTTTTTTTAAATCTGAATTGTATGTGATGGATCAGAACACAATAGTCTAAGTTGGAGAAGTGAAATGAGAAATATATACACATAAAACTCTTTTTTTTTTAAATAAATTGGCATGTGCATATGTATCCACCCCCTTTGTTATGAAGCCCATAAAAAGCTCTGGTGCAACCAATTACATCCAGTAGTCACATGATTAGTGAAATGATGTCCACCTGTGTGCAATCTAAGTGTCACATGATCTGTCAGTACATATACACACCTTTCTTGAAAGGCCACATTGGCTGCAACACATAAGCAAGAGGCACCACTAACCAAACACTGCCATGAAGACCAAGGAACTCTCCAAACAAGTAAGGGACAATGTTGTTGAGATGTCAGGGTTAGGTTATAAAAAATCTTTGATGATCCCCAGGAGCACCATCAAATCTATCATAACCAAATGGAAAGAACATGGCACAATAGCAAAACTCCCAATAGTTGGCCGCCCACCAAAACTCACGGACTGGGCAAGGAGGGCATTAATCAGAGAGGCAGCACAGAGAACGAAGGTAACCCTGGAAGAGCTGCAGAGTTCCACAAGAGAGACTGGAGTATCTGTACATAGGACGGCAATAACTCGTACGCTCCATAGAGTTGGGCTTTATGTCAGTGGTCAGAAGAAAGCCATTACTTTCAGCAAAAAACAAAATGGCACGTTTTGAGTTTGTGAAAAGGCATGTCTCCCAAAATGTTTGAAGGAAGGTGCTGTGATCTGATGAGACTAAAATCGAACTTTTCAGCCATCAAAGAAATTGCTGTCTGGCACAAACCCGACACATCACATTACCCAAAGAACACCATCCCCACAGTGAAACATGGTGGTGGCAGCATCATGCTGTGGGCTAGGCTAGGACGGAGGTTCACCTTCCAGCAGGACAATGACCCCAAACACAGTGCTAAAGCAACACTTGAGTGGTGTAAGGGAAACATGTAAATGTGTTGGAATGACCTAGTCAAAGCCCAGACCTCAATCCAATAGAAATTCTGTGGTCAGACTTAAAGATTGCTGTTCACAAGTGCAAACCATCCAACTTGAAGGAGCTGGAACAGTTTTGCAAGGAGGAATGGGCAACAATCCCAGTGGTAAGATGTGGCAAGGTCATAGAGACTGTGATTGCTGCAAAAGGTGGCTCTACGAAGTATTGACTTTAGGGGGTGAATAGTTATGCACATTGACCTTTTCTGTTATTTTATCCTATTTGTTGTTTGCTTCGCAATAAATAAAAAAACACCTTCAAAGTTGTCGGCATGTTCTGTAAATTAAATGATGCAAATCCTCTAACAATCCATGTTAATTCCAGGTTGTGAGGCAACAAAACACGAAAAATGCCAAGGGAGTGAATACTTTTATAAGGCACTGTACATACTATCATGAGTTAGACAATTATGAATATTACAATATACTTTTGTAATATTTTACGCAAGCATTAAAAACACAGCAGTGACCTTGTAACCTATTAAAAGCCCTGTTGTGATGAAAACACCTTCTGTCTTGATACAAAATAGTCAAAAAGTTGTATATTTTATAAAACATGTTTGTTTTAGGGTAATGCAACATGCTGCATCACTGACATTATTGAAATGCTAGCGCTAGCTAGTTTGCCATTGAAAATACCGTAGAGCTCAAAGCATGATATTTTATGAGGTGATATTCATTCTTACTTACCAAATTTGTATCCCTTATATTGTGATGTGATTAAGGAGGTCAAAGAAGAAGACCCTAGAGCAGGGATCTGGAGCCTGCTGGTCTTCTGTTCCACCTCATCATTAATTGCACCCACCTTGTGTCCCAGGTCTAAACTAGTCAGTGATTACAGGGTTGAAATGAACAGTACTGATTACCACTTTGGAAAGGTACCTTTCAACTGTAATGGATTACATTTAAAAAGTAACCTACCCAATCCCGCTTTTGTTTCTGAGAGAATTTGGTGGCATCAAATGTCTATGAAGTTCTCTTTCACTAACTGGCCAATGTACTGTTGTATCCAACTAGCTAGTGCCTGAAATGTGCATATATGGTCATTGCAAGGACTATGCAATGGATAACCCATCCTATTTCGCCAGCTGTGAAACATTTTGCTTAGGCTAATTTGTGCTGGGTTTTGCAGAAATAAATAGGCCTATGCTTAAACTATGTTAAAATATTAGTACAGAGGACTTTGGCATGTTATGTTTGAGATATATCCATTTTCATTTTGAGCACCTGCCTCTGAAAAGTCTGTGCATGGCCCTCTATGTGTGGGAGGAAAGAGTGGTGGGAGGTACTGAGGGGAGAGCAAAGAGTCACAAAGATGCAAATCAGTGGACCAGAGTTCCTTGTGTTAGGTTTGGTCAATCTCCCGCTGTATCCACAAAGCCAGCAGCTCCCTTGCATTTCTGGAATGTCTCACATTTCTCTTCTCTCTGTCCTCTAGCTTATTATTACTGAACTACTTAAGGTTCCTCAAGCAAAGCCAAGATGTCTTCCCTCCCCCTCTAGCATTTCCTGCAACTTATTATCAGAAGAGGTGCGAAAAAGATAATACAGTGAACCAAGCTTGAACTGGGATCTCTTTCAGTTCCGAGCAGTCACTATTCTCCTTATTTGAATTTCACTTTGATATCAAAGGCAGACACAAGTCCAAATCCATGATTTACAGAAATGTGCCATTAACATGAAAATATAATGATGAATAGTCACAAAAGATGTTGACCAACTTTTGACACTTGTACTGACATTTAAGGCTAGCTTGATTGCTATTCCCTTTTAACATTTTATTGGCTCCTGGACAATTAGGAAAAATATCCTACAGCCACCAGATTGTTTGGAAGGTGAAAGTGGGACAAAGAAATATAACTAAACACTTTAGCACAGTGTCTTTATCACCTCAGCTCCAGCTAAATCATCACATTAATGGCTGCCATGTTTTCTTGTACCAACACCTTCATTGGTTATCTCCTGTCTTCTTCCTCTCTCTCTTCTGTCTATCTTTTTATTTTCCCTCTCCAGAATCACTATTCAAGGCTGCCCCACAGAGACTGAGACAGAGCACCTGCAAGTGCTCACTTTGAAAGATGTTGCAGGACCAAGAATGTGCGCAGTAAACACACGAAAGCTGTATTTATAATAAATCTACTTTATGGCTCTCTGATGGAGGTGATATCAGTTAAATTTATGCCAAGAGACCTCACCGTCCTCAGCAAACAGCTGTGAGATAGTGCTTACCCCCACAAGTACACTACGTTACTGCCTGAAATAGAGTGTGGACAGGGTTGTGGTGGATAGCAGTGTGTGTTTGTGTATTCATCTCTGTATGTATGTGTCTTTATGACTATCTCCCTCTGTGTTTGATGTTGCAAAACAGTGTCAGAGTTTAGACAAAGACAGTTTTAGGATGGATCAGCTCTCAATGAGTTCCGCTCCAAATTATTTGTATCTGTCCTTGGGTGAATCCGACATTCCAGACAATGTTGTACCTTGTCCTTCAGCAAACCCCTTAAAACAAAACAATAACTGTGAAAATACGGTCAGGCAAGAGGCATCTTGAAAAATTGCCCTGAAACCAAAACAAAACAGAGCCATGTAAACAAAAGTCATCTGAACAAAACCTTAAACCCCAGATCCCTCCAAACACCCCAGATGGTTCATTTCATTTTAAGAGCAAGTGATGTCACTTTTCTCAAAGCTGTTGTATGGTTTCCCATTACTAAACCCATTCCCATCATACCAAAATGAAGGTGACCACCCGCCATTGTTTGCTTTTCAGCAGACACAGGCAATAATAATGGATAAAACCCAATGGTTCTAAGACTAGCCTAAAGCCTCTGAAATGCCATGAAATTCAGGGGTGGGTAGGTAAATGATTACATGTAACCTGATTACAAAAATAAAACAGTTACTGTTGTCCGTTAACTTACGAGCATGAAATAGATTGCAGTTGATAGATGTTTACGTGTTGGAATACTTCGAAATTCAGCGTTTTTTGTAAAGGTTTGTTGTTCTTTGTCAACACCACCCTGGGCTATTTCATTTTTTTTAATCTCCATTGAAAATATACAATCCACTGAATCTGGAAGTTGGGCAGGAGTCAAGGAAAGCTGGCACCTTCCTTGGTAACCTCCGGTCAATCGTTAAGAGAGGCTAATTGACTAAGTTGTGCTGACGAATAGGCCTCAGAGTGGTGGTAAGTCATTTTGTGGTTGAAACCTGGCAGCTTTTTCCTCTCTATGCCAGGAGGCTGTGTGTACTCACAACCGATTGTTTGTGTTTCTTACTTAACAGTGATAAATAACAGATATGTTGTCATAAAATACGTTTTTACAAGCTGCTAACAGCTGGAGTTGCACTGAGAGAAACACCGCGGGGTTGCTCTGGCTCTACTGACGTACACGTGGTAGGTCGAAGAAGGTCCCCTTTTACCCCTTGCATCCTTCAATCCATCCATTGCTTAATTTCTCACCTCCTCTTTTCTGCTGTGTTTCAGGCTCCCCACTGATGTGTAATGTTTGGAACAATGCAACACATTAAGCAGTTAAACCAATGCCAATCGCTGCCCTGTTTTAACAGTTGCCACAGTGACCAGGATGCCCCCGCTGTGAGATTTGGGCTTCCGGGGGGGAAATTTAGCTTGGGATAAGAGGTGTTGGTTACAGCGGAAACAACAAAAAACAACAAAACAAAACTTGATGTGGAAATTCAAGGGGTGGTGCTTGTGATCATTTGCAGCTCACTGCTCATACACCTAGGTTCTAGTGGTGTGGTGTGTGTTGGGGAGGGTTAGGGTTAGGAGTAGAGCGGAAGCAGAGACACTATGAACGCTTTAGGAACACTTACACAATGTCACTCTCTGAGCCTTCGGGTCTTGCCATGGGCAGGCATGTGATATAAATGGTGAGTCAATGGTAACAATGTGTACAAACTTCTCAAAAGTGCACACTTAAAGATGCATTGAAAAGTTTTTTTCAAAGAGGATCTCTTAAGTCAAAATTGATTCTTGTTATTGTGTACTGTCACACATTTCTTATAATATGTAACAATCTCACTATTTGGATATGTTCTGATTGCTAAGAATCCAGTTCTTGACAAATTTGTCATGCTTAAGATCTCAGGACGCATCTTTACGGTACATTCAACCCTTAAATTTACAGAAACCTCAGTGTAGTGCTCGGCCTAACAGTTTATCTTGGTCACGGCACCAATTCAGCTAAAGCAGCTTTTGATAAGCACAGACATGGACACGTATGGCAGAGTACGCTTCACCCTGTCCAAGTGCAATAATGACGAGTTGATGACAAGTTAATTTGCTAGCCCAGTGTTTTCAATCCTGCTCCTGGAGGCATCCCACCCTGCATGTTTTAGATCTCTCCCTGCTCTATCACACCTGATTCAAATGATCAGCTCATTATCACATCCTTGATGAGCAACATCATGTGTGTTAGGGTAAGGAGAGATCTAAAACATGCAGGGCAATGTGCCTCCAGGAGCAGGGTTGAAAAACACTGGGCTAGCCTGTCAGTCTTTAAACCTCTGCACTATGAATATTAACTGGAAAACTTTGATTACTTCAACTCATCCAAAACTGGTTGGTATAGAAATGACCAAACACAGGGAAACCAGTGTCAGATAGTTGTATGAAGGGTCCAAATCAATGCTTAGTTTGTGATACAGAAAGAATGGTAAATATTTTTGGCACAGCTTAAACACACACTACGTCAAACCTATTACTGGTACTCTTTGCTGTTAATGTAATTTTAATTAGTATCAGTCATTAAGAATGTTGTTCAACTTACCAACCCCACCACACACCCACTCACACACACTCCTCCTGTTGATTCCAGGCCCTTCAGCCTGTGCCGTAGTAAAAGTGCCTGATCTCCAGCTGCAGATGTCTTAAAAGTCCTAAAGAAAAAAAAGACACAACAACAACAAAGAATAGGCCAATGCTTGTGAGTCATTTTGAAATCATCGTTTTATTATACATTTATCTTTTTACTATCAACTAGCCTCAGGGACCACTGTGAATGTGTAGAAAATGTGGCTTTACTTAGCCAAGCTGGTTAGCACAGAGAGTCTGACGAGGAGAAAATATAGTGAGTTACTTTAAAGATTTGTTGGTTGACTGTGTTTCATCATGGTTGCGGATGCGTTAGTGCTTCATTATGGGTGACCAACACGTCATTTTACAGTGTCCACGTGCGCAGTATTCCGGAAAATAAGTCATACCCCTATTAGGATCTTTTACGGGATAAGCACTTTGCATTCACTCTTTACACTCCGCAAGTATACACTTCCTGTTTCCATCAACAAATAGAGTTAGCCTTCTTTCAAAGGACTGGTTTAATAAAATCTGGACTGGCTGGAGGCCTGTAACCTATACTCTAATATTAACTCAATAGTATTTTACATTTCTTACAGTAAAATTATAGTGCAGAAATATGATTTATTCTTTCAGCATCTCTTGAAAAAATATGAACATATGGTGTAGCATTCTGTCTGACACTAGAATTGGCAAACAATACTGCAACACATAAAATAAGCATTCAAGATAAAGTGTAGTCATGAACCTGTCAAAGAAATTTTATTTGGACATTTTGCACAAGAACAATCTTGTTCTAGTTTGCAAAGGTAGCTGGTGAAATAGATAATAATTCAAGTGTATTTCTTAAGCAGTTATTACTCTGATCATCACAGATTTATTAAGTCTTCCAGAACTCGTTTTGACAGAAATGCTGGATATATTGTACTATACAAGAATAAGAACAACAATTATAAAAATATATACCTAAATTAGGGGGTAGTGCTGCCCAAAGGCTGCTCTATAGTTACCTTCTGTAGATTTATGTGCATGCAAGTGTAACTGGTTTGAAATTACTAGTTGGTTAACATCGCAGATGGTGCAAATCGCCAAATAGCATTTCTGAGACCTTGAAATAATTGTTTCCCTTGCTCAGCAAAGGCCTTGGTTTTTTGGGACAAGGGTAACTATGCTTAATATGTTAAAATTTTCTTTGTGTTCAGAGGACCGCTGGTTCATGGAGCAGTCAGAGTAAAAAATGAACATTGGTGCCGTGACCCTGATTATTCATTTTGGCCCTGCCTAGCTGTTGGGGTTGCTGCAACGAAGAGTAGGTCAAAGAGGCATGAGTGTAACAGATGTGAAATGGCAAGTTCATTAGCGGTTTGGTCGCATCAAGTATTATTACGACAGCATTTCAATCAGTTACGTCACTCGTTCTGAGACTGAAATAGTTTTTGCATGGCTATAGTAATAATACTTTGTGGGTGAAATACATTTTTGTGTTCAGAGGATTGATGGCCGAGTCGACCATCAATTGATGGCAGTTGGAGCAAAAGAGTTATACATACAAGTGCATGGGAGGAGTTGGATTTTTTTAACACCCAAATAATGTAATCACCATCTGTTACCCATAGATCCTCATGTGTTTGTGATAGAAGCATCCAATTCTTTCACATTTTGCAGCAGAATCTTGTGACTCAGACGATATATCTATTTACATAAACAGAACACAGTCTATTATGTCTCGTTTCCACAGGTGCCAAACACTGGTACCCTAAAGTCCAGAAATGTTTCTGTTTCCATTGACACGGGCCAGTGCTAGTCGGCCACTAGGCAATGGCTGAATGTACCAGCTCTTACTTGGTGCCAAGCCCAGGACTTTAGGTCTTAGGGCGGAATTGCTGGTTGACACATTAGTGCTGCGAAACACTGTATGTTGTGCACTTCAAATAGCGATGTGTAGACTATAATTAGCTGAGACTTTAGGCTTCTCGTAATGGTTTTCATCTGATCTAACAAACAGATCCCTGATAAAATAAATAAAATACGGCAACAGTACAGAGAAGCAAAGATTCACAACGGAAAGAGTTGGAATGACCGAAGATGGTATGATGCCATTGACTCATTACAAAAATGGACCGCTGACTCCAAGAACCTATAACAACACAAAATGACCTCAGAATTCTCTCAAATCCTTGTATCAAATGTAAATAGTTTTGACAAACTACTAAATAATGAATACACTTGCTCAGTTGCAGTGTCACAAGTATAGGTAGAGAAGGAGCCGCTTGTGGGAGTTTGAAGAAGACATTTGTTTCAATACTCAAGTTCAAACGGCGTAATGTAAACAACCTGAGCATGCCGTTATTGTGTATTTTACTACCAGAAAAATATTGTCTTTATCTTTCGTAATCAGATAACCAAATCGTGTTGATAGTTTACTCGTCCTTCCTCACTTGAGCCCCTTCTTAAGTCCTTGGTACCAACTGTAGTCGCAGGGTTGCCATATACACGGTTTTCATGCCAAATTGGGCTACATTTCATGCAATGTATAGTTAAAACAGGATATTCCTATACAGGGCAACACTGTATAGTCCAAACAGGATTTTCCAGAGCGAACATTAGCATAAATCACCGATGTAGCTCTGGTACCAGGGTAAAGCACCAGTGGAAGTGCAGCATTACTGTCTTTATGCTGAGGTAGAGTACCAGAGACAGAAGTCTGTAAATACTGAACCATTTGTGCTACAAATATTTGGTATAAATCAATCGAATGGGAATAGCCAAGAGACACGCTGGTGGTTGGTACTTTCCTCTGACACACAGATGGCGCTAAAGTGACAAATTTGTCATCAGTGGTGGTTGTCTCCTGAAATGATTAGTACTTACAAACCTTTTCAAATCCAAAATCACAAGAACATGTGGATATCATTTGCTTGTACGGCATCGACATACCGTTAGACCAACCTAAAGTTAAGCTCAGGAGTAGCTGTAAAAATTGCAAATCAATTCATTAGGTGCACTTACAAATAAATTCTTAAAAAATACAGGTTTGGCGTTGACAAATAATAAAATAATTCTTTACATACTGTTGCGTCAAATTGTAAAATGATCTTAAATCACAGTTTTATATGCTACTTGAATGTATTCAATCTCACCATCAGCAAAAAAACATGGCTAGTTGGTAAAAGGATCTACTCATTATTAGGCCTTTTTCTTAGCAAAATACTTTTTGAGGTGGTTCCTAAATAAGACTATTGTGTTGTCAGTTTTAATGTTTGAATAGTCAATCACATTATATGGGTAATGAAAGCTATGCTACTTCACACATACCCAAGAGAGTAGATCAAGGGACAACACTGCCTCCCACAGCATCAGAGAGTATCATATGTTGCATTATGACCAAACATTGCGTATTCTGTTCTCTCATAAGAGAATGAGTCATCCAGGTTACGACAACAAACGATACAATGGCTCAGATTGCAACCTTTTATGGCGTAATGGCAACATTCATGATTATAGAAGGTACAGATGGTCTATCCAGCTTATTCAATGGATATGTTTTTTCCACTGATGATATTACAAAAAAAACAGCATACACGACAGTATCCTAGCAATGATCTATCTTGGACGTTTCAAAACCAGGATACAAGCTTTTACTGGTCATTGTAGACTGCATAAGGTGTTTATATGTGTCAACTCAAACACAATACGTCAGTATCCTGAATTCTAACAGGATATCGCAGGACATGTAAACATTGTAATTTCATACCATGACAGCTCTAAGACTTATTTTGTGGAAATGTTTTAGCAAGATGCTCATTTTCACTGTGAATTACAGGTAATGTGACTTAAACCATGCAGTTAAGGGCTTCCCAGCAGACTTCAGCTCAGGTTGCAGAGTGCCGCATAACCACAGATCTGAGTTCAGATCTGCTCCAAACAAGTATTAACCTAAACTGTTACTTACTAAAAAGACGAAACTAGAGATGGACCAGTTGTTAAGACAACAGTGAAAGAGAACTGATCTTTCACCAGCTGACACCGTCCCCGGTTAGAGGTAATAACAATAGAGGCATCCTGAGAGTTATCTTCATTCAAACACAAGATGTCAGGTACATGGTGATGGTGAATGGTCTAGCAGCCTATTAGTGGCCTGGGAGCAGAGTTTACTAGGTGTTTGAGAGGCATATAGCCACTGTTGGGGGATAGGTGGTTAGGAAGTTAGTGTTTATGTTTATTCAGAAATTCTAAATGGGTTAAAACTAGCAAAAAAAGTGTGACACACATCATTAATCATAGGATCAGCCTATAAGAACAATATAAACATTCAAATAAGGAGGCTGAGCTACTTAGTTGATAAAGATAAAAAATTATATCTGTGTAATAAATAATTAAGGGATCTATACTGCATGTTAAAGAAGTTGTGAAATTATAATATTTTTAACTAATTGCTCAAAGGAAATTGCTCAGAGAATTTTTTTAACAATAAATCATTTTCTCAAATTGTTAACATCTATGCTTTTGATATCATTTAATCCCTGGCACACAGATATGCAATAGGTACTGTTGGTATATTGATCATCTTGCACAAACAATAATAAGCCAACTTTAGCACTCAAATGCTTGTAAAATGGCTTACAAAACACCAGGCAATAACAGCTGAAACCCAACCAGTTGCATCTGTTGTCGTTGTTAGGAAATGCTGTAAAAATGTGTGTTAAAAGAAAGGTTTATTTAATGGGTCTCTCTTTTGGCCATGTACTAGGCAACCTGCTTCCCAGCCTTACATTACATTTTGTATTGAGTATTCAGGTTCATAGTTTTGGGACTTAACAAAAGTATATGTTGTTGTGTGTCAGTTCCATGGTCTCGTGGATCTTAAGACCCAGCCGCAGCCCCGCCCGGAGCATGAGTATGGGGCAATGAGACACAACCGTGGGCACCTGCAGAGATAATTGTCTCCCTTCCTCCTTATAAAACAGGTGCCTTTTCTGAGTTTGACAGACATTGCTGCTGTTGCAGCCGCCATTACCAATCAGGAGAAGATGGTTGTTTCTTGAGCTTGTGGATTACGTGTTGTGTTTTCACAGAGTTAGCTTTGGTGCAGATTTTGGCGCTGTAAAGTATACGCATCACTTCAGAGTCCATTCATTAAGATACTGTAAGATCCTTAATGTGCTATGTAGTCCTTTTTGATGTAGGACACAGATTCTACCCTAGTTATGGGATTTATGTGTACGACAGCCCTGAATTGATTTGTTTTTTTTTGGACTCGGTAAAGAAAAGGACAATAACTGCACTCTTTCTCCATTGTCTAACAAATTTATTTCATCCCACCCACACGCCTGTTTTCTTTTTGTTCTATTCCCCCAACCGTTTACATTAGATTGGTTAGAGAGAATTTAGATTTTAAAAGAATCAATTTCCTGGTTTTATCACACTCCAGAGGTGTCTTAGGTGCTTGCAAATCTAACAGTTCATCAGATGACGTGTCCTCACATGCATTGCTCCTTGTGACTTCCTGGATAAAAGAGCAGTTTGAAAAATCAGAGTGGCCTCGTGTGGATGTCTATGAGGAACTCTTGGAGTGATCTTTAACTATGCCGAATCCATTCTGAGTTGTTGTGAGACAGGGCTGTGAATTGGTGAAGGCAAGAAAATATGTTGAGAAATAAATTATAGCCAAGGAATCCCATACCTGCGGCAACATATTGGTGGATATTTGAAGGTATGGGGCTTGATTAGGCGCACTTGTAAAGTGGGCTGTGGACAGGAATCCTGGGCCCACTGAAAATGTATATGCCTGGGGCCCTTCACTTATAGACGACACTGGCAATATTATGAACAGTGGGCCCTGCTATGCCATGGTCCCCATGAATCACATCCACTGTCCTCATGTTAGCTATGGTCCTGCTTATAAATTAAATGGCATCATGGACTTTACCTAGTACCAGCATATTCTTGCCCAAAACTAGGTTGCTTCTACCAGAAAGCTGACCCTCAGCTGCATGTGGACATTTCAAGAAGACAACACCAAGCACACATGATAATCCACAAAATCAACACATTTTTTGGGCAATATATATTCAATACCATAGTTTCCAACATTTGGTGTCTAAATTAGAGTCTTTATCAAGCATACACAATATCTCATCCTTGCTGTAGAAGCACTATAAATGTAACTGTATGTGGAATTAAGTTATAGTATACAACTCACCGTGACCACTTCGTGTTCCTTATAACCAGAAGCCCTCCATGTGATGGAACCCTTATCATTGTGTCAGTGATGCTGTGAACAGTACAGTACAGTCAGGGCAGAGTGCCGGGCCCCAGGCTAGACCCAGGCAGGCAGACGGTGTGGGGTAGACTGGATCCCACCCCTGAGCTCCAGCTCTCAAATCAGTGTACAGAAAATAAACACTGCACTGCCAAAGGAAATCGTTTATCAAATCTGAAATTGTACTCATAGGGCAAAATGACCTACAATTACAAGCCCAGCTAGAAATTAACTTTTCAGTCAGCCATCCAGAAAAAGATCATAGGATATCCTACAAATGGGAATTATTGTGCACCCCAGCCTCCCCCTCCCACAACCCCATACGTTCCAACAACTCCCCATTTACTTACTAGAGTCCCATAAAAGTAGGGTGCATGTTTATGCACTTAAGAGGCCAGTTGTAGATTCTACAGTCAGTTGCAAGATGTGTTTGGTTGCTGGCTTTCAAGGGCAAATCAGTGTGTGTGTGTAATTGTGTGTGTGTGTGTGTGTGTATCTCTTGGTGCTTCAATCTGAAAACAACTTCGACAGACCCATACTTACACAGAGCGCTCTATTGCTACCAGGTTCGCCAAGTTATTCAGACCACTCCCAAAACCTTAGCTGTTCCAGCAAAAGCAATTACGCACTGTTGGCCTAAAGTAAAGTGGAGAGGGTCTCTTTAAAGTGTGTAAAATTCCCTCCTTTTTTAATTATGGAGGGCTGGGTGGAACCTGGGGGCCTAGTCCTCCATTTTAGGTGCAGTATTTTTTTCCATGGTGCACATTACACATCGGTTTCCATCGAGAGAAGGGAAGCACTGCGACTCCCCAAGGAGGTAATGGTGTTCCCAAAGTCCAGAGCTGCGTGGTGACCTCACTTACAGCTCCAGAAAATCTCAAGCATGAGGTCAGGCACTCCAAGTGTGGCATCCGTCTGCAAACTGTGATGTCACGTGTCAGTCATCCACAGCTTAGGCCTAGATAGTGTGGGGACTTTACACCCTGACAAACATAAGACCCTTTCTCAGGGTGGATTAAGGATTTTCATTTAATTGTGTCGAGGGGAATGAATAGCTGACCTGACCGTTTAACGTCAGTTTCTTAACCTAATAATGGTTCACTTTTAAAGAACAAACAGATTTGAAACACGTTGCAAAAGTGTATTTAGACTAACAATTCAGTGAGGTCAAAAAGCTTGGCTCTTAAAGGTAAACAATAGCTCTTAAAAAAATAATGCGAATATGCTTACTGACCACTACGCTATAATAGACATTACATTATATGAATAGAATTGCTGAGAAAATGAGATATAGTAAAATTAGTAACAATTTCACAATTAGATATGGGGTTCAAAATGATTGGCATCTCTGTTCTCAATACCTACTTGAGAGTATAACGGAACTGGGATTTTTTTAAGGATTTAGGAGATCAGAAAACACATTGCATAGGATCTTAGACCATTTCTGCTTAAACCAATAGTGCAGAGACTGACATGGCCATTGCAAAACGCAGATGTTTTGGTTAATCAAAGATTTAATGTGGGACCTTAAGCTTTTCAAATAATAGCATATTGCAACAAATGCAATGCATACACTTTATTTTCTTTTTTTACTTTTTGTGAGTAAAATTGTATTGTATAAAATTAGTGACAGTACAGTGTGATAATGCAGTACAAAGTTGGATGATGTAGTACACAGTTGGATGATGTATTACACATAAAATGTGGACCCGTTATAACTCGTAAACACTAATTTCACAATTTCTAGCTGAACTTCTAAAATATCTCTTAAACCCTTTGTGGATTTTTATGTGTGCTTGGGATTATTGTCTGCCTTTCAGCCTCCTGGCAGAGGCATACAAATAATTGGCAAAAATATCCTGCTGCCGGATAACTTTTAAACACAAGATTCCTAATACATTTACTGACTCCTGTAACTGCTTAATGTGATGTACCTGTTCATTGTTGCTCTATCCCTACATGATGAAAATATGTCTGTCCTGCTGTATTGTTTTTATATTGTCTGATTCCAGGTCTATGTGTTTCACCATGTATGCTGTTCTTGTGCTCTTTATACATTTTATTTTGTAATGTCTCTGTGCCAATGAAATGTCTTCTGTCTCTGTTTGTCTCTGTCTATCTGTTTTTATTTAATCCCTGACCTCCTGCCAATTTGTTATTTTTTTTATTTGTTGTTGATTGACTTGACTGGTAAAATAAAGGTTCTTGATACTGTTGACATCAACAAGGACTCGAAGGACCCCCAGATAATAGATTCCACCACCATATTTTGCAGTAGAACTTGGGTTCTTTAATGTACACAATCATTTTATGGCTCAAAATCCATCTTCCCTTGCTAAGAGCTGAGTGTTTGGTTTTGACCTTGTTTATAATGCTATTTTTGAGTTCTCCATATGTTGTCATTGAAAATATTAATGTTATCCCCAACAACCAATGAACAACTACACCGTAGATCCATCTATTTATTAAACACTGAGACTGCCAAAAGACCAGTCACCTTGGCAATGATAAGGAGTGGGGTGGATTGAAATGTCAACTAAAGAGACTGATATTTAGACTAAGTTTCACTAGTGTACCTTGACAAGTTATTAAGCATAAAAATGTTTCAGGGTATTGACTATTTTAAATTACTCTATACTTCCAGCATAACATACAATCCCTTTTTCAAAACAGTTGGGACACTGTGTAATACATAAAGAAAAACAGAATGCAAAGATGTGAAAATCATTTAAATCCTATATTCAATAGAAAATAGCAAGAAGATAAAATATCAAATGTCGAAACTGAGAAATATTGTTTCTTTAAAAATATATGTCTGATTTTGTATTTGAGGCCAGCAACATGTTTCAAATAAGCTAGACAGGGGCAACAAAAGGTTGGAAAATTTGTTTAAAGCTAAAAAGAAAACCTGGTGGAGCATATCACAATAAATGTGATTAATTGGTCACACGTCAGTAACATGATTGAGTCTTTCAGAAGTAATAATTGAGAGGGGTTCACTTCTCTGTGAAAGACTGCGCAGGCAAACAGTGCAACAATTTAAGAGTAATGTTTCTCAAAGTAAAATTGCAATGCGTTTGGGGATCTCCTCATCTACTGTACACAATATAATTAAAGAGAATCCAGAAGATCTTTGTTCACAAGGGAAAAGGTTGAAAACCAATATTGGACGGCTGTGATCTTTGGGCCCTCAAGCGGCACTGCTTTAAAAACAGACGTTCGAAACCTCTGTCTGTGACCACAGTACATTGCTGCATCCATAAATGTAAGTTAATTCTACCATGTAAAGAAGAAACCATATATAAACAAGACGCAGAAATGCCACCGCCTTCTCTGAGACCTAGCTCATTTAAGATGGACGGAGGTAAAGTGGAAAACTGTCCTGTGTTCTGACAAATCTAAATTTGAAATTATTTTTAGGATCATGGACGCTGCATCCTATGGACTAAAAAGGGACCCTCTGGCTTGTTATCAGCACACATTTCATAAGCCAACATTGTATAAGTGTGCATTAGTGCACATGGCATGAGTGACTTACACAACTGTGAAGGCACCATTAATGCTGAACAATATATACAGATTTTGGAGCAACAGATATTGCAATGCCATCCATGCTTTTTCAGAGAAGGCCAGTGCCAAACCACATTCTGCACGTATTACAATAGCACGGCTCCGTCATAAGAGTCTGGGTGCTAAACTGGCCTGCTTGTAATCCAGTCCTGTCACCCATTGAAAACATTTGGCGCATTATGAAACAAAAAATACGACAAAGGAGACCCCAAACTGTTGAGCTGCTGCAATCCTATATCATAGTAAGAACAGGAAAACGTTTGACTTTCAAAGCTGTAGCAATTGGTATCCTTAGTACCCAAATGCTTATAGAGTATTGGTAAAAGAAGAGGCGATGCCAACTAAGTGGTAAACATGACCCTCTCCCAAATGTTTTGAAATGTGTTGCTGGCATCACATTCAAAACAAAGAAATTCCTGTTTCAACATTTGATATGTCTTTGTACTATTTTCCAAGAAATACATGGATAAATGATTTACACATCATTGCATTGTGTTTTTATATGCATTTTACACAGTGTCCCAGCATTGGTAATAGGGTTACATTTAATGGCCCCTGTGAACAGTCCACAAAGGGTTCAAAATGTAGATGGATAGTAGTGTCACCACAGATGGAAAGGGCAAGGTATGACCAGTTCTTTAAACAGGTCTCCTTCCAGAACTTCCAAACTGATCATCACTGTTTCTTTCCACTTCCCAATTCTCTTCTACCCATTCCTCTTGTCCTCTTCATTCTCCTCTTTTTCATCTCCTCTCCTTGCCTCATTCCACTCCTCAACTCTGTATTAAGTAACACTTATACATGCATGTGAGCACTTGCTGTTCCAGGTGACTATGTGGTCTTGTTCTCCATAGTTGATGTACAATGAGTGACACTCCATAAAACCAACTGGTTTCAAGCAGACCAGCTTAGTCCTTGTGCACATGACTGCCATGGGAATCTGCCTAAATGATCATCTGTCATTTCAGTAGGCATTTGGGCTGATCTCATTCAGTCAACTGGTCTATTGTTCAGTCGTTAGGCTCTAGGTCCCCAAAAAAATTATTAGTTGAGCAGTCAACATTTTCTAATGAAATACTTTCTTATTCACAGCTGTTTTTCTGAACTACCTCACTGTCAGCCACAGGTCGGTCATGGTTCTCAAAGGACAACAGGATCAGACATACATTTATATACTATACATGAAACACAGTTTACAGCTAGAACCCTTTTTTGTAGAGTTGATAGAGCACTTACAGATGGACTATTTCCAAACGATCAGTAACTACTCAACTATCTGTTAACCTTTATTCTAAATGTAAACCTAAACCTAACCTTAGCAGGCCTCATCAACAGAACGTTGATCGTTTTTTGATTATATAACCATGAGTAAAGCACCTTAGATGGACATTGGGACTCTCAAAATAATGTCTAACATAGCAATCTAATCCAGACAAATCTTTGCCTGAAGATTAATAGGCACTGTAATGTTTGTTTTGGACAAAGTGACACGATATTCTTAGATAATATTACAGTATATTATTACCTGTTTAATGTGAGAGATGTCAGCAAACCATGCAGTCATATGGCAGCCTGATCACAGACCACATTTGTACAGCGATAGTGTGTTTTCATGTACAGTATAAAAAAAGAAAACTCAAAGGATCTGTGAAAGATCGGGTCTTGTTTTCCTTATTTTTTGCCCTCACATAATAATTTGTCTATCTTTAATAGTTTATGATAAAAATTCATCATTCAGTGAACTACAATACAGTGAACTTGAATGTTATTTGGATTTTTTTGCCTCTGAATTCCAGCACTTTGGCTTTGAAATGACAAGTTGGGTTAAAATGCAGGCAGTCAGCTTAAAGGTATTTTTATACATATCGGTTGAACCATTTCTAAATGATTGGATGTTGTTTTTACATATCAACCCATTTGTAGCGTGTAAAATGCATTTGGACAATGGATTCACAGCTCTTTATTACTAGGCAGGTGTTTGCTTGCAGCGTTTGTGCACGCCCACAACAGTTGCCAATATCTAGGCTGGGTTCTGGTCTTTTAGAATCTGTTGTTGGTGTCTGACATGTGAGGACTAAAGAAATGTCAGTGCAAGTCAATTATATATCAATCAGAGACATAAGGAAACAATTAGGTGGGCCAAAATCAGCAATGTGTCACATTATAAAGAAGAAAGCAAGCACTGGTTAGTTCCGCAATGGCATGTGACCTGCAAGACCAAGGAGGACCTCTACAGCGTGTCGGCCACTACCATCAATAGAAGTCTTCACCAACTATATAGAATGGATAGCAGGATGCAAAAACACTAGTATTCCAAAAAGGTACCTTAAAGAACCTGTGTTCGGAGAAAGATATCCTAGGAAAATTAGAGGAATATTTACCCGTACCAGAGTAATAACAAAAATGAAGTGTGGGGACAAAAAGGAAAAAGCACATCATCTCATCTGTGAAAAATGGTGGAGGGGCTGTTTTGGTCATATACGCTGCGGGGTAGGTTTGAATCCAGTCCATGGATCTTTCATAAAAAACTCCCTCATTCATCTTTCCACACTTTCCTGTCAAATAATAAAGCATAAAAAAAGACAAAAAAAGCTGAAATTGGGTATTAGTAGCCATGTAATGCTTTGCAATGCTGGTTATTTCTCACATCAACACCATCATCCTACAGTCTCTGGACAGTCCAATTTGCTTACTGCCCCAACAGATCCGCAGATGACCAAATATCTATTACATCCCACACTACTCTAGACAAGACAAACACTACTGGTGGCACACCTTATAAGCTAGAGAAGCCTCCCTAAACAAACCATTACCAATTTGGCTAAGTATTTCTATATATAAAGAAAAAAATAACAGACAAGTAGAAAGTGCAATTTGTTCACAGAAATTATTAAAAAACTAAGTTGTGCTGTATTGTAAAATATGACAAACATTCTCAGTTTGCATCTGTCAGTGAAGAGCAGTTAAAATAAGCACAGACATAACGCATTATTTTGAAATACCATCATGAGAAAACTGTTTAGAAAGCAAATTGTTTGTTCTGTGAAGAGGAGACTATAAAAACATTCAGCTGTCTTTAGTTATCAAAATACGCATCTTTAGCAAAATATGGGTATTTTTGCCCAGTGGGAGTGCATCCAACACCATGATCAAGTCTAACTAAGGATACAGCGTGGCAAGCATGATCACAGATGAGGTCAGAGACCAGGCAGTGTATTACCAAGACAACTATCACTCATTGATAGGAAACGGAGGAACGCACCCTCATCCACATTCTGCAGGTGACAGCTTCAGGTATATGCGCGTGCACAGATAGAGTTGGTGTAATTTGTCTTACTTCTAGAAAGTCCAATTTTTCTTGTTCTTCTGAACCCAGTCTGAGGGCAAGTCATGAAGTTTACCACCACCCTCCCGGAAGCGCCTGTTAGCTCCGTAAGACGAAGTGACTGTCAAAATAAACCCAATGTGTTTCTATGGGCTTAAAATGCAGTCCTGACATTCCCACCTTTGGGACAACAACTGCAGTTGTTAAGATCTCACCTTTATGCTTATATACACATCTCTGTATTTTTACCAGTCTGGTAACAACTCTTCCCTTAACCTATATCATACATATTTGGTGTGGCTGGATGACACGTAGTAGAGAGTCAGAGAGCAGCAGGGACGGAATGACCCTGAAACCTACTCCTAGTGCTTCTTTGTTAGGGAGTTAGCGTGGCAGTGCTGCGGCAACGTAGGCAGTGTTAACCACTATTTAAGGGAGTGTACTTTATTTATAATTAGGGATACCAGATGGAAGTTGGATCTCTGAAACTAAATACATTTTCGTGTGACCCTCCCTGACCACTTGAAAAAGAAATAACAAGTGCCTTCTTAACGCCAAATAACAATTCAAACCAGTGCTTAATTTAAATCCTAAAACGATGGAAGAAGCCACACAGGCCAAAGTGGTTAAGCTGTGGGTACTCGTGGTACCCGTTAAAACAGATACCTGTTATCTGTTTTTACAATAATATATGAAATATTGTGGGGTAGTTTCAGAAGTTTCACACGTTTCTCCAGGGTCTGTGGAAAATTGATCTTTTTAAAATATATTTCATGAAATTTTACATGACTGGGAACTTGAATAGCCCTTTTAATACTGGACAAATGATCAAAATGGCAAGCTACTTTGACACTGAAAAATGTAGAATCCAAGCTCTATACATAACCATGTCTTGAATCAATGAATACCTTGGGCCTAGGTGTGTGTACACATCGATGATAGTAGATTTAACAGAAATATATTTGCTCACGTTACACATCTTGCATCTTAAGTTCAGGATATAACATTTTGTACTGAAATGCCTTTTGTGTGTTTTTAACATAGGGATTTAGGGCTGATTAAACATACATGTTTTCATTGCATACTACTTACATTATTGGGATGTAAGCATTCCTAAATATTTTCATGTGACTTTTCTTAACTTCTTTGATTTCCCTGCTAAATTACTGACTTGGAACTTTACCAGGTCTGTAAAAAGAAGGGAAATTCTTATAATAAAAATAGTGACATCAAGTGTTTATTTAATAGGAATGATCATTTCAGTTGTGGTTACAAAAAACATTTATTGGATTATTTTAGTTTGAGCTTTGTTTAGCCATGATGAATAAATCAGTCAATGTACATGCAAAATAGTAAGAAAAATATGATTAAAATATCAACATTAATCATTTTACACTTAAAAAAAGGATTTAGTCAATATCACTTCAATTAACTGCCCTGAAATATCTGAGTAAAATACCTTAGGGTTTACAGGGTGGTTATGTAGAGCTGTCTATAGACAAAGGCGGTATGAAATCTTCTATTTGACATTTTTATATGCATTCATCAGACAATTTGCCAATACACAGCCCTTTCTCTAACCTGATTACTAAAATAATACATCTACACATGCCACCTGGCAGGTGCTGGAATTATATGTTCTGGTGTGCCGTTGAGCACAAAGAAGGATAAATAATACTACTGTAAGCTCTGTACTGACTGTCTATTTGCCTACCTCGGGAACCTCATTGCTGCTATTCCTGCATTTCAATTGCCCAGACTTTCTTGAATGGCATGATTGGTCGGTGACCACCAGCACTCACTGGACTGGTTCTCAGCCGAGGACGAAGCGGTTGGGATGAGGATTAGCACCTCTAAATCTGAGGTCATGGTTCTCAGCAGGAAACCGATCGAGTGCCTCCTCCAGGTAGGGAATGAGACGTTACCCCAAGTAAAGGAGTTCAAGTATCTCGGGGTCTTGTTTGCGAGTGAGGGGGAAATGCTTTCGCACCATTGTGAAGAAAAGAGAGCTGAGCTGGAACTCAAGAAATACAGGTCAATTTTCTTTCCTACCCTCACCTATGGTCATGAAGGCTGGGTCATGACCGAAAGAACTAGATTGCGGGTACAAGCGTCTGAAATGAGTTTTCTCAGAAGGCGTCTCCCATAGAGATCGGGTGAGAAGCTCAGTCATCCGTGAGGAGCTCGGAGTAGAGCCGCTGCGCCTTTGCATCGAAAGGAGCAAGTTGAGGTGGTTCGGGCATCTGGTAAGGATGACCCCAGGACGTCTCCCTAGGGAGGTGTTCCAGGCACGTCCATCTGGGAGGAGAACTCGGGGTAGGCCCAGGACTAGGTGGAGAGATTATATTTTGACACTGGCCTGGGGACGCCTTGGGATCTCCCAGTCAGAGCTGGCAAAAGGTGCTAGAGAAAGGGAAGTTTGGGGTCCCCTGCTGGAGCTGCTGCCTCCGCGACTTGCTACCGGACAAGCGGATGAAGATGAAGACTACCTTAAACCTCCAACTGCTTGATTGCACAATCAGAATTGCCAATTGTAATTGCATCTGCCTCATCGCATAATTATTAATTTCCACTTGCACATACATGCTCAATACCTTTTTTCTGCTGTTCCCTATTTGCTTTCATTGCTCATTTAGAAATGCCATTTTGCACTGTATTTGCATTCACTGCACATCCATACAGTCCACTTGTAACATACACTTTACTTAGTACTCGTTCATTTCCTGGCCCCTTCTATTTGCACTTCTGGTTTGATGCTAACTGCTTTTATTTTCTGTTCTCGTACTGTTCAATGACAATATAGCAAATCTGATCTAATTGCCACAACAAAAGAAAGCCTTAGATTCCCCCTCCCAGTCCAATTTTATTCTGGCTTGATTTTCACATGAAACATGAAATTAAATAAAAAAGAAACTGAAAATGTTATGTTGCTATAACTTTGTAGGCACATTAAAACTGTGTCATCACTCGTCATGGCAGCTGCAACACCTTAAATCACTCAGCCCTTCAGAAGGTGGTGTGAACGGCAGCGTTCATCACCGATGCCAACCTCCCCATCACACCAGTTGGTTACAGACCAAGGCCCTACAAATTCCCCCAAAAGGCCACTCAAGTGACAGGCTGTTACTATTACCACCAAATGCTGGCACAGCTGTACCAGTGCATCACGTTTCCAACCGATAGGATCCCCTAAGACACACATACATTGGTCCTATAGTTTTACTCCCACCTCTGTGTAAATAATCCTCAATAACCTCCTATTTCTCTACATTGACACAGAACTGGTGTTCCTTGTTTATTACCACGTTATTGTCTTTCAATATTTTATGTTAATTATTGTATACCTATTCCGTGTGTTAAACTGTATGTATCTTTTGTATTTATTTTGACAGTCTATTCCTCGCTTTCTTTTACTGAACTGTGTTTTACTGGAAAAGTGTCATCAGAAAGCCTTTGCCTGTTAGTCTACACCTGTTATTTATGGAGCATGTGATGAATAGTTTGATTTGTTACTCATATTTCTCCCTTCCCTTTTTTCACATGTCTGCTTGGCATCCCATCTTCCTGCCCTCGGTTTACCCATACTGGGATGTTAGCATATTCCAACTGCTTGGAATTCCTTCCTGATGTCTCGGGAGCACACACTGCATTTTAAAACTTGTCAGGGCCTTTCATGTTTTATTTGAAAGTATGTAATTACATTCTACTAAGAGAAACAGGTCCCCCCCTGTGATTTATATGGAGTATCAAATGTCAAGGTTTGAAAGTACATTGTTAACACTCGCTCATCCACTTAAGAGTTTCTCAAATGGTCTGAAATGTTCAGGGGGATTAGATGTGCAGTAAAAAATGAATACGCAGAAGAGAGAACAAGAGAGTGAGAAGGAACAGGAAAAAATGAGAGTAGGGGACTGACTAGCACACCTGTTCTACCAACTATCTACTATTTTACTCAACAGAGTTGAAAACCTGAATTGTCCACCCGGTCAGCTCATTGTCTATTTTGGATTAATGAGATGATACACTATGCAACAGCCATGGTGGAACTATACAAGACATGTAGTGCTGTAGTTAATGTCTGTGGTTCCTTGAAGCTGATTAAGTTCATTTACTTAAGAGTATGACCTGGTTTGAAATTATAAAGTTAATGGATGGCTGCCATTGCTGTTCTGCTAGCGCTACAAATTCAGGCACAACAAGCCTCTGGTAATTGGATTAGGAAAATGTTGCCTTTGGAATGAAACTATGATTTGCTTTTGTCAGTGAATATATGCAGTTAGACATAATAACAGCTATTCTTCCTAAGATACTTCTCTTAGGTAATTTGATCAATTTAATCTGAGATCCTTCAAGTAATTCAATTAATTGATTAACTAGGAGACAAAAAGGACTGTGTAGTTCTAAGCTAATACCATATAAAGGCAATATTTTTACAAACCTATCCTAGATAATCCATTCTCCTGTATTCCACTATATACCTGTTTATTCATCTGCATTGTGGACCAGAACACAGTTGTACTTTATCAGTGCAGGGAGGGTGAGCCACCAGCTCCAATCCCTCCTGGCCTAGCTTGGCTCTTAGGACACGGGTCCAGGCCATATCAATTCCACTCTCTGATTAAAGTAGTATCTTTAAGTGGCAATCCATGGTCAAGATAAAAAAGCTTTTTAATACATCGAGAAAGTCCCGCTGTGTAACTCTCCAAAGTTCGCCAGAGCGCCAGCATCAGGCGTTGCTCCACTCAGCCTGGGTCTGGACAGTGTTGTGGCAAAAGTGTCTCATCCCTCAACACTGAGGGACTGGCCTAAAAAAGGCCAGGGCCGCCCCTCAGTTAAGTGGTCAACTTTGATAACATCCGCTGGTAGCTGCTTTGCAGCAGTGACAACAGGAGACGGAGGTACATTAAAGACCTGTCACTCACTTGGCAAATAAGAGACCAATGATTCCCATCATCTAAAGGTCTCAAGCTCAGTCACACACAATAGACTGAGGTGTCACTGATGGTCACTCTAATGGGTGTTGCACATATGGTGTGAGAGGGGCTATAAGATACTCCAGGATATTTCAGGAAACAATTTAGTACTAAAATGTTTTTATATCAATCAAATAAAGATATCAGTTGGAATTCCAACAAAACATTTTTTTATGCTTTCTTTTGACTTCATTCACATTGGAAATGCTGACCAACTCTATTACAAAGAGAAACACAGTTCCATTTCATTGGAAATGTGAAAGGGAAATCAAGTAGCAAAATCTGGCTTTCTAATATTAGTCATTGGTATGTTCACATGGACAAAAGAAGCCCTGAATGAAATACATCCAACCATGACTTAATACAAGAAATGTCTCTGTAAAAGCAAACTTGATGGTGTTTATTAAACAGTGCATTCGGCTGAAGGAGACGGTCCGGAAGAAGCAGTGACCTGTCTTTGTTCTAGTAGAGAGGGGAAGGCGAGGTGAAACATGAGTTTCAGCATAGCACCCGTCCAGAAGAACTCAACCAATCCAAGAACCATCCTTCTTCATTTTCTTTGTGTTTACTTCTACGTTCATGAGTTTACATGCCAATTCCATTATAGGGATTAAAATAGTTTGTGCAATCCCTTCTCAACTTCCCACCACCCTATTTCCCTCCATTTAACCCCTCCCGCCACTTACAGGCTTTAAGATCCATGGGTAAAGTAAAAGGATTACTGGCCAAACGCGCTGTGGCACAGACCCTTACCCAGAAAAAGGTGGTGGCTGGGTTAAAGAATGTTCCGGCGAAAAGCCTGAAACCCATAGTGAAAGCTATGTTTGATCAATGGCTGCGGCACGTGTCCACACTAGTGACTTGACTAAGAGTCTGACAAAAAGAAAGAGAAAAAGTAGGTGTGTTATGACACCAGGCTGGGGGTCTGCACTCCCAGGTCACCTTTGAGCTCTTGTTAATTATGGGCTGGTGTTCACAGGTGAGCGGCTCCAAGCGGGATTTAGTGGCCCACAGACGTGGAGGTAAAACCCTTTACTCTCTCCCCAAACGCACCAGCAAAGGACGTGGACCTATCGAATTGCCCAGCGGCTGAAGTCAACTGAACACGGCTCAACGTGAACACGTGACTAGAATGCTACAGTGATGAGAGAAATGAAAAAGCAAGCATGACAAGGAAGATGCGTTACCAATGGCCTATCGGGTATTTTCAACATTGGTTAAGGGAAGTCGACTGATTGTGGCTGCTTCCTGTGGGATGGGTGGGGATGGTGCAGCCAGTGCCTGTGGGCCAGAACCACCCGGGTTGGTAATCTCAGAGAGATCTGGTGGGGCTCAGTGGGGCTAAGCCTGGTCAACGCCTGAAAGAAGGCCTCCATTAGCAAGCCGCAGCCAGGTGCTTCAGCCCCATTAGGCCAGCGACATGTGGGAGTCCCAACCCAGCAAAGCTCTCACCTCCCCAGATTTGGTAGATCGAGGATCTCCACTTTGCCCCTAGGGTCTCCCAAAAGCCATGTGGACCTAGAGCAACTTCTCCCACTCCATCCCATACTTTCTTTTGTTTCTTCTCCATGCATGTTTGTCTACATTTTGACAGCTGTCTGTCTGTGTTACTGTGTAATAGACTGACTTATCTAACTGAAATGTTTTGGATAGGCGACTGACCCCTAACAGGCCCCTAGATAAGGAGGAAAACCTTAGTACATTTCTGAGGGAGTGTTGGGCTAACCCCATTTAACATGCAGATATCTACAGTATTAGCAATCATTGAGAGGGAAATGCTTTAGATTTTATGGGGGGATTTCTGGGGTTGGTGACCATTGCTAGACACATTCCAGTTGTCTAGCTTCCAGAGGAGCACTTCACCATGTTCACTTCAGTGTTTGCAGACACTCCCACAGACATAATTTCTTCCTGCTCAAAATCTTCAATCTCTAGCCATACTGTGGTTTACGAAAGACCCTCTCGACTCTCTCCATGCTCACTCTGCAGACGTATTTATTGACTGGGCTGCCTGCCACAGCTGGTGTAGAGGGGAAAGACCAGAAATGTCAGACTCTGATGACACTGGCTGGCTGTGTGCAGTTGTCGTGGGATGGAGAATTCAAGAGCTGACCCGTTTGCTCCCGACCTGGTGGATGCAAGTGTCTGTTTGTCTGGTCCTCCAGTATCCCCACTACTCCACACTACAGACTTTCTAGATGTATGGTTACTTACAATTTATTTTCTTCTGATTTATAAAAGCCCCAACCTACCATTCATATTGTGTTCTACAAATGAAACTACTGGAAAACAGGTGCGTTACCAAATACTGTTGCCAGCAACAGATGCACAGTAGCGTTTTCTGTTTACATCTGGTCAACCAACTGTTGCCGTTGAATCATAACTGAGCTGGAGGTCAACACAAAGCATTAAGTAATGGTAGAAAATATCACATATCTGAATATCAAGCAGCTGGCTGTCATGCATTAGACAACGAGGTACCGTATATTATGCCCAATGAGTCACTAAGAATGCCCCAAAAGCACAGACTACTGCAATGATTAGCTTCAGCTTTTGCATAACACTTCATGTGGAGATTAATGTCTGAGTCAAGACAGTCATTATCTAACACTGCAATGAGCTTTCCATTGAAAGCCACAGGAAGCTGTATGCCTATGAGGCAAAAAATAATAACTAGGCAAAAGGTAACGGCACGCAAACAGGAACCTCTTGATGTACTGATGGAGGACTATGGGGGAAACGAAAAGTAAATAAAGTGCTAGAAAGAATGGCGGCCATTTGCCTTACGCTCCCTCACCAACGTTTCCTGTTTAGACCACTGTTCAGTCTCAGCCTAATCCCCACACTAAGGAATGCATTTCTCAGGGCGATTATGTGACCCCGGACAGAAAACCAGAGAGATCCAGAGCAGATTTAAGGCTTTAAGATTCATTGTTGCCAATTTCTCTACAGTGAAGTCTTAAAAATATGTGTCTTAAAGACTTAACAAGTCCTGAAGGGCTGTGGGGAATGGTGAAGCAGCAACGCATGTTTAACCGTTATCCAGTCACAAAAGGAATTCTGAACCATGGACTGTTCAGTGTGCTGTACATCATCGTTTTGTCACTGCATCTTTTCTGATAATATAAGCTTTCATTCATGTTATCTGATGCTTGTTAAATATTTAAAATACATCACAAAAAAAAGTGGAATAAGTAATATTCAGGAAAACATTTTGCAAGACACATTGTCACACCACATGGTACTCTATTCCTTTTTTGAAGATACAGTTTGAGGCATTTCAGTTCTTTACCAAATGGAAGCAGTGGGAAAAGGTATAGGAGAAGGTTTTTGCTGAAAGAGTAGTGAGATGGATTATAACCCACATTGCAGCTGTGCATGTGCCTCGCAGGGCCTAGACCTAGACTGCTAGAACATCGTAGGCTACTTTACAGTATGCAAATTTTACCAGACCTCGAAAAAAGGAAAGCTGAAATCATCCTTGAACCCCTGGTGAGGAACCCCCTAAAGGAATACAAAAACACGGAGGGTCAGGAATGAGAAAGGAGTTTATCCATTAGTAATGAAAGGCTTTGATGGGGAGATATAAAGGCGTAATCACCACGCAGTTGACATTATTAGTCGTGATAGCTCTACTGTAGCAATGCAGCGTGGGCATTTTCATGCAACTCTGCACACATCTGGCAAAATATACATATTGAATAGAATAGGTGACATTAAAATGCACATTTCTTGTGGTAACTAAACATTTTGCCATTTAAATTAATCCTAGTAATTAGTTGCAGCGCATCGATGTTACATTACATATTTAAGACAAATTACAGTTTTGAAGTACAACTTTAAGTATAGCCTAACATTTAAAAAGATTAAAGTAATTTTAGTCCCAAACAAATTGTGCGCAGTGTTTCTCTAAGTGAAAGAGAACGACTGAGAGAGCGAGAGACGGAGATGGGGGGTTATCTAAGGTGTTTGAGACAGAGGAATGGGGTGGTGGGTGGAGAGGATAAGAGTAGGCAGGAAGGCTAAATAGGGCGGACACATAAAAACGGCAAGGGGCAATAGATGCTGGATCAGTTTGAGAGTCCGCCTGTCCGAGCAGTGTTCCGCCCTCATGAACTTCTGGAGATAGGAGGAACCCCGCTGCAAATCTACCCTGCTACATACTGCCTCTGTCTACCGCCATCGTCTCGCCTCTTGTTTTTTAAAGGGGTCGTTAAGGAATTAATGATCCAAAGGCACCACTGTACTTCACCATAAATTCATTCGGCATTTTCAGTACATGCTTTACACCTGGACTTCCATTGCGTCGGGAGAACTCGCACTTTTTTGTCATATTTACTCTTCTCGAGGATAGTACCTGTACCCATACTGATGGTAAGCTCCTCTCAACTTTATACAAGTGGTACATTCGAATGCCATTCAAGTGACAACAATATAGCATAAAATGACGGTCAGCACTCACCACGTATCCTAGAAGACTGGCCTATATAGTTCTTCCGTATGAAGTAAAGGCTCCGTTCGGCTACATTGAATATTTATGTTTTAAGAAATGGTCTATTAGTTAAACACCAAAAGTATCCTAATGAGCATATCAACACATGCTTACGTTCTTACTAATGAAAAGAAATGTTCCTGCTATATTTGATCGGCTTTACTGGAGCTAGGTATGCTATCCTACTAATTTGGCTGCAATTTTGGTGAAATAGAGCGATCGCGGACAATCTTGACTCTCACTGCAGGACAATTAATTTAGGATGTGTTTAACACTGATAAAAAGCTGAAAACTATATCAGAGTTTAACTATGTAAATTGAATGTGTATGTCTTTTAATGTTGAAGTTAGCACCATAAGACACCTGCACGCCCAGTATAAGTCTACTGTGCGCTTATTTTCTATTTAGTAACCGTTTGTAAAAGTACGGTCACGTTTCGTCAAAAAACGTATTGCTGGTTGTTAGAAGTTTGTCAGATGTTGGCTGAGTCAATATAGTCGAGGTCTACAGGAATTGATGTAGAAAAAAAGAGACATTATCATCCAAGTAATGCACCACAGTTCATTTCGAATGTCTTCAAATGTCAAAGTCTGTCTATTTCTTATTTTTGATTATGTCGATTCACAGTGGTATTTTAAGAATAATGACTAGATTGTAAAATGAAATGGAAATACAAGAATATGCAAGGTGTTACAAAATCTTGACATTTTCATTAAAAGGTAGGCCTACGTTTATCTCTAGCACAGCCAAAAAACGAACAGGCTCAAACTAAGGTCCAAGTTTCAAATATTTATATATTTGGGAAAAAGCTCATGTATAAAATGAGGAAGAGAAAACCTTTACAGGTTTACGGACTTAATCTGTCCTCGAAGCGTTTCCCTAGAACTGTCTGAAACCACTTACACTTGGTTAAATCATTACATAACACTAGTTTGAATTCATGACTAATGATTTCACCACAATTCCAGTTTACAGCAAGTTATTTACGAAAGTATTTGGGCATGCAGAGTAAATATGAATGTTCTTTATTTTGAGAAATTGGCCTCCTTGCATACGAAATACAACCAGACATGTGTTTGCTGTTTAGGGGATTAAAAAAATGTTGAACTTGATCATATTGGGTTAGGATACTTATCAGAAGAAATTGTCGGTAGTGCCGAAATAAGCCTAAATCAAGAGTAGAGTAGTGTACGTTGCCAGACCTGTTATTATTTTGTATATTTTCGTTATTGTATGTAGAAAATAAAGGAAATAAACATTAATTGAGAGCAATATTAATTTATCAAGAAAGACTTACGCTGCCTACCTTCACGTGCTCGTAGGAAAAAGGAAGTGGTAGCCTACATTTAATGAGTAGAGTTAAATTGCTGTAGAGGTCGAAACAATACTTTAACCAATAAGATTTTAGATAGCTTTATAAGTGAATGCTAACATCGTTAATACTAAAGTTAGTCGACTAGTTACAGTATCCACACTGATAGTTATCATTGTCAAATACGGATTATACTCATATTTTGTTTAAAAGGGTTAAAGGTCAGACGTGAAACGACTACATTCGAAAATTGGTTACAATATATGAATTGAGTTTCCCCACCAGTAATTTGGTTTTGTGGTTATATTGACACTGGGAACAAGGAGTTTACTTTATACTCTGATAGCACTTTAATGTGGAATAAGATTCACGATTGTAGCCTACATTAGGTGCAGGCAGTATATTGGTCTAGATGGCCACATAAGGATATTAAAATTAACTGGAGAGCCACACAAATAAATTATCTTACTAATTTCAAGGCCATATTTGATAATATATAGGTATGGTATAATTTCTTCATAGATTGTTTGTTGTTGGTTTAAAATAGAAAGTATAATTTAACTATATTTATTTAGGTAGGCTTACGTATATATATAAAATCTCCTGCGGGCCATATGAATGGGCTTGCAGGCAGAATTTTGCCCATGGCTATGTTTTGGCAAACCTTGGCCTATAAAGATAGGGCCTATTCCAAAATTATTATTCCACAAGTATTGTAAGATGACGCATGAGTTGTTTATAAGTGACAATATTCTTACTGGATATAATATTCACCAATTTTTATCATTTAATAATGAACTATTGGCTATATATACTTGATTTCCTGCACACTTCAGCATAACCTTGTTGTCACATCAAACTTTTGCTTGGCCTTGGCTGTTCACTTTTATTGCAACTTACATTCATGTTAAATTATCAAATTATTGAATAAACTAATAGGATGGTGAAGACATTAAGTACTTGATTGTAACCATGACCATAAACATTCTTTAGAACCATAGCTGAGAACATCAAGTTGTTGTCTCAGAACTGTGATGTCAACCACATTGATATGGTTTTTGTACACAAATACTGAATATAATATGTAGAAATATTTTGCTCTAATCAAGAATACAGTACATTATTTTTTACATTTGTTTTTTGAAAATGCTTCGTAAAAAAAACTGAGAATCATAACCTTAACAATGTGCAAAAGAAGAAAAAATATAATTAAAATACCAGCTTCAGAAGATTGCCCCCCACCTCCTGAGATGTTCCCCCCACCCCTGTCAAATTCCTCAGGAAACACATCTAAAGGGCCATGTGCATAGTCTGATCACATTATCTTTGGTCAGAGAGAAGGGTGGAGGGAGGGAGGGACAAGAGGAGGGGACAGAGAGGGAGCAGGGACAGAGAAAAGAGGAGTAAAATACAGGGAGGCCTGGGGAAGTGGATGAGGACCAAGCCAAACTGGAGGAAACAAACTCCCGAGGCCTAATTGCACCCTGGGCTACAGTCCATTCATTGCAAAATATGACGCTGTCTCTTGTCTGGTCCAAAACTCATACTTCGGATGTTACTATTTCTCACTAACTGTCCCTCTCCTATAGGCCCGCCTCATAGTTGGTCATCCTAATAAAAGGATGAGTTATACGCATCTATAATTGATCCAACATAGCCATTCATCCTTACAGACACACTATACATGTTAGGTGAGAACTAGGCAGAAATGTGATGAGCTGCTGATCATTCCCGGCGAAGCCTCTATATGATCTTTATAACAGCTTGCATGGTTGTCCATCTACTTTGTGAATCCATCGATTCAGTAAGTGGCTCTGTCAGTTTTTACTGTAAGAAGTTCTGTAGTCACTGTTGTTTTGAGCGGTCTGAATCGCTGTAATCATGGGAGAGGCCCTCTTAGCACAATGAGCGTTTGTTTTCAGGGATGCACACACGTTATCCCCCCACCCCCACCCCATGGGGAATAGAGATGATCATTTTCAGAACCATACTGTCTCTTTGCCACAGTTCTCACAGACTGGCAGACACACGCACGCACGGACACTCTCAAGACCTTGTTTGATGACCAAGAACACAAGGTCACACAAAGGTCAACATCTAGTTCTGTAAAGAGAAAAGAAATTGATTGAATGAAAAGTTAAGCATGGGGAGGCAATAATAAGCATGGTTATGTGAACCCAGAGACAAACACACACACTGAGTGTATACATAATGTTCCTTATAATGTGCATCTTTGTTGTTGTAATGGTTGGCTCAGTTCCAGTGGAATGGGCTTCAAACTGATGACGAAATGTTCATAGAGTCCCTGTCACACATTCAGTTGAAGCGTCCGGTCTGTGGTACTGTTGCTTGCCCAGGCCCTTTGTCATGAACACAGCTATTTATTGTGTGATTCAGCAATGTATTTAAGTAAGATATTGATTAGGTCCAAGTCCCTCCGGTTGTGATATCATACAGCCATAGAATGGGTGTGAACTGTCTATGGGACAGAGTGCTGTGTAGAGGGGCTAAAGAGGACTGTCTTACTTAAGCGGACGTCCTGTAACTCTGAAGGGAATTGTACTGGCTAACAAATTGGCATTAACAGACGTATTAAGTGTTTCATGTTGATATACTGAATTCCTAGCTGGTCTGGAAAAAAACATTAAAAATGTTTACACTTAGCATACACTCTTGAACAGGAATTATTTGTGTTAAGTGCCGTGCTCAAGGGCAAACAGGTTTTTTTCACCTTGTCTAATCAAGGGTGATGAACCAGACACTTCTCATTCACTAGTGCAATGCTCTTGACTGCTACACAACCTGTTGTCTGTTCAAAACGTAATTGTCCGCAAAGGGCAATTTTTGTGCAGTGCAGAAGTAAACGTAGGCCTACAGACATGAAAACAGATACAAATCAAATTAAATTCCTTATCAGATTGTCTAAAATACCCCCACATACAATTACTATAAGAGTATACAGATTTAAGCCTACAGTATGGAACAGCATAAAGAAAAGCATTAGCATTTGCATCTGCACTTGGATTGAGTTTGGACCTACTGATGTAGTGTGGTCAAAGACGAGAGCAGCACCCTGTCATCAGCTTCTCCACAGATCTCAGGACATTGGGGGGACCGGAGTGCAGACATGGGGGGAGAGGAGGGACTTTTGTTCATGGGGTATTTAGAAGGGTCCTCACAGGTCGGGCGGGGGGGCGGCAGTTTGGGCCACTTTTGTTGACAAATGGACATGGTCATTGGGATGCAAATTGAACCTGTACCAATCAATACAGAACTGCCATGAACCATCTGATAGCTGGCCTTAATGAGGGGGGGCAGAGTGTCTATCTACTCTGTCTGCCTGCCTGTCTGCTCTGCATAGACCATACATGTTTATCTAAAAGCTAGCTCACAATAATTGCTTGGTCCTATCTCAACAGCAAAAAACATGTTTCAATTGACAGACTTGTAGCTAATGAATTTTAGTGCTATGTTTTGGCTCAATTTCAGAAAAATTATATTTGAAGAGTAGTCAGTTTCCCTGCTCTGTTATTAATGTAACCTTTTACCCCATGTCTGTGTGTTGAGCCTTAAAGAGAGACAGGGTCATTTCCCACTATGCTGGCTAGAGTACAATACCTACAATGTCCTTATTTCTGTTCTGTACATTTCAGGAACAGGGTCATTCCAACGCTCTCAAGCAGCCCCCTAGTACCACGTAACATTACCTTGAGGAACGCGTCCATTGCTGGCTCCCAACAAACATGGACTGTTTTCCCATGCTTTATTTTCTGTCGGTAAGTAGAACAAACCATAAGACACAGTTGCCAAAGCGTTCTCACTGTCTCACATTCCTTTTCTCAGAAGATTGAGGTTTGTCAAATTAAAGTTAAAAATAATTAGACTACAGCGCTAAAAGGGAAAAGCATTGAACTCTACAGAGAAAATGTTTGCGGAATGTTCCGCACGTGGTCTTTTGTTTGACTCCTTGGTCAGGTCAGACACAGAGGGACTCGGCCCCTTATCGAGTTGAGAATTTGCTTGGACCCCAGGGCTGCTTCTTCTATTTGTCTAATCATAGTGGAGAAGGGAGAGAGAGAGGGAAAGGAAGGGTAAAAGGAATGGCCCTCGGATTCCATTCAAAAGCTTTGCTGTTAGACCAGCTGTTTACTTTGGGAGCATGTCGCCAGAGATAACTGCATAGGGAGGATATCTGATCGTTGGCCATTTTATTCTAAACAAGCCAGACAGGGCAATTATAACCAATTAGAGTACATTTACAGTGGGAACATCCGCGTTCAAGAGTTCTATGTTGAAAGAAGAAGGTGTTGTAGGAAGGTTAGACAAATGTCACTTAAAACCAAAGTTTCCTTCTTTTCCGTCTGTCTCTATCACTCCCTGTCCTCTTTTCAACTCTCTCCCTCTTTGCTCTGTCTGCCTTCCCAGAGTCATCATGATTCCTGGTAATCGAATGCTGATGGTCATTTTATTATGCCAAGTCCTGCTGGGAGAGAGCAATCATGCTAGTCTGATACCTGAGGAAGGGAAGAAGAAAGCGCCGGGCCTGCAGGGTCGGACGGCTGGTCAGAGCCATGAACTGTTGCGGGACTTCGAGGCCACACTGCTGCATATGTTCGGGCTGCAGAGGCGCCCGCGACCCAGCCGCTCAGCCACTGTGCCACGCTACCTGCTGGACCTCTACCGGCTTCAGTCGGGGGAGGCGGAGGAGGCCGGAGCCCATGATGCCTCCTTTGAGTACCCGGAGAGATCGGCGAGCCGCGCCAACACCGTGAGAGGTTTCCACCACGAAGGTGAAGAGTGAACGAGAGAGAGAGAGAGAAGAGAGAGTCTGTCAGTGTCTGTCAGTACGGATGACCAGAAGGGTAGATGGGTTCTTGTTGACCAATAATAGGCCTGTACCCGAAACCCAAACAATCAATTGATCAATAAGTGGGAAATCTTTTGTACATGACGTTATCAGTGGTGATCTTCTTCCCTCTGGGAAGTTTGGGGAAAGTGCATTTATTGAATGTACTGTACACTAATGTGTATGACATGCCCCCCTTGTAGAATACAATATACACATGTACAGAACATTACTCTAAAAATAAATGTACATTTCAGTTGTGATGACAATGACACATATTTCTCCCTCAGCCTTATTCACCTGGGTATGGTCACATAAGCAAATAATGTTTTATCAGAAGGAAGAAGGGGAAAATGAAACATTTCCTACATTACTTAAACATAAATGGCAGACACGCCCTCCCACCTTCAACAGAAACTATTAAATCTAAGGATGTGGTTACAAAATGGTGGCCAAGAATGGGGCAAGAATTCATTCAGACAAGTTCCCCTCCTCCTGAGAGAATCTGTGGTTTGACAAAGCCTGCCGCGTGTTTAGTTAGCAGTTCAAGGAAAAGCATACCTTCATATTATTGAGTTACACTTTTCACCCCACCCAGCACAAGGGCTTAAAAAAGGCTTTGGTAAGCAGCAGTGTGCTTCTCTCATGTCTCCAGTTAAGATAGAGCAAAGGCCCTTTTAGAGGGAACTTCCTCAACATGCAATTATCTTTAATGCTACTCTACAGCCTTCTAAATAAAGTCCCTCCTTCCAACAATGTGGGCACTGAAAACAGATACAGACTGGGGCACTCTGAAGGGACTCTTAACTCCAGGGTCCAGGGACAAAACATGGAGGCGAACAAGGTAGTTTGAGTGTCTCTGTATTCCATATTTTAAATTAACATTGAAGAATCAGAGTCCTTGGTTCTTGATGATTTGTGTGAGAAACTAAATTGAGAGATATACAAGATATAAGTATAGTATGGAGAGAATGGTTGGAAATGACAGGTTTATGACTGGCTTCATGTTAAATCAAGAGAAAGACGACAAAGTCTATGTACTGTTGTGGCACTTCCTTCAAATAACTCACAATTGTCTCTAAAAATAAGATGAAATTGGTGTTTGGTCTCCACATTTCTTTATTTCATTGATAATATTAATGAACCATTGTATTTTATTCTGAGCTTAATATAATCCTTTTAAATCAGAATAACTGCAATCAAGCACTTTCTATGGCCATAGAGGAGCTTCCTACGCCACTGTACATGCAGTTAGTTCCAGTCTTCCTGTGCAAACTTCAGTTCTCCCTGATATTATGGGTGCTTTCTGGACTTAAGAACAGTCTAGTGATTTGACTGGAACCGTTCCTGGATGCTTTTTAAAGTGTGTTTGGGGTCATTTTCCTGCTGAAAAACCTTGACCTTTGACGGAGACTCAAGTTTTCCGACACTGGGTTCAACATTGCGCTCCAAAATGCCTTGGAAATCTCCTGATTTCATGCTGCCATGCACCCACACTTTCAAGGCACCCAGTATCAGAGGCCGCAAAGCAACCCAAAAACATCACTGAACCTCCTCCATGTTTGGCTGTGGGGAAGGTGTTCATTTTTTTGAAGGCTTCATTTTGTTTTCTGTAAACATAGAGATTATGTGCTTCACCAAAAAGCTCTAATTTGGTCTCATCTGTCCATAGGACATTCTCGTAGAATTGTGGCATTTGTTTTGGCAAATTGCAGTCAGACTTTCTCATGTCAATCTGTCAGCAGTGTGTCTCCTTTCACTGAGTTGGTGAAAGACAGTGCTAGTTGAAATTGTTGTACATTGTCGCTGAAGGTCAGCTTGAATCTGTGTGGCAGTTGATCATGGGGCTTTCTCCACCATTCAAATTATGCCTCACTAAAATCTTCCACTGCAATATTCCATCAACTTTTCTCTTGGAGCAATGTCCAGAGAGGTTCTTGATTTACCTTACATACTGTCGAAACAGGAACATCAACATCTTTGGGGATGGACTTATCCATCCCCCAAAGATATATTCTGACCGTAGACAATTCTTTGGGGTTCTTTCTTTTCTCTATGCTCATTGCACTATACATAATGACACAAAACACAATGAAAAAATTAATCTCTTTGTCTATTCAAACTGATATTGCAGGCCCTGAAACTCATCACAGCTGTGTTCAATACCAAAGTAAAGGAAAAGCACCTGCTTGAAAACTAATTATTCATAACTAAGTCTAGAAACTATGCCAATAAAATTATCTGGGCCATTTTAGGATGAATTTCTTTGAGATATTGAGTACATTATTTGTATAGTTTAGTTCAACTGCAAATCAAAGAAATACATATGTGGATACCAAAATACTTTTTTTTAGCTTCAGAAGTGTTCTGGAAGCATATAAATTCAAAATGGTGTGAGGGTTCTGATAGATGTGACTGCCACTGTATGTACAGTAACAACATCCGCGTAACATGAGGCTACATTATGTGCTCTAAATCAGAGATTTGTCTCATATAATCCAGAGATCATTTGCCATGTGACAGTAATGTATAATAGTGGAGGGAGGGCTGGACAGACAGACAGAGCTGGAGGGCTGAAGAAGAACATGTTTGCCCTCAGGGGAGTAGGGATGAGTCAGCCTTAATGGGGCCTGTCTACACGGCACAGCACCAAGGCCACTGAGGAACAAGGAGGCTTAGTCGCCTCTCTATGATGCTTTGTGTGTGTGTGTGTGTGTGTGTGTGTGTGTGTGTGTGTGTGTGTGTGTGTGCGCGCTGTCCTGAATAACTCTTTCTATTGCTGTCTTTGGGTGTTTTGTTTCCTGCTGTCAAACTTTACTAATAACTTGGAGCCTTTTTTATGTGCAGCAGGAGTAAGATGAAACTAAGTTGTTTGTTTTCATGTAAATTCCAATTGAGTCCTTTTTTTAGGACTACTAGAATGTAATTAGATATTTAGTCAGGCACCAAGTTCAAGCTTACAATGACGTAGCTATGAAAGGGAAACTATGTGAAAATAAAAATTGGTAACAAGTTGGAAAAACTGTACTGTGAAAAATGGAATGTGTCAAAACCAAGATTCTGTTACTTAACAAATCCTTCAGGAATTCAAATATTTGAAGAAGGTACATGCCATACCTCACTTTAGTTTTAGCTGCTTTGTTGCTCTGCCACCAAAGAATTGTCTGTAGGAATACGTAATTATTCATGACTAAAATGATCAATTTTCCCAGTTAACAAACTGCAGAACCAATCAAAAAACACAGCAGGTTTTAATAATGAGAACCACCTGGATAAGATTAAGTCCTGGGTGTGAAATAACAGGGCCAGAATGAGCATGAAAATAATAGACAACATTCCTTTCCCAACAATGGTGATCATGCCAGAAATCTGCAGACTGTGCATGGAACAGCTACCTTCCACTATGTTTATTCTGTAGCTGTGGTACGTTAATCACCACCCTTTAAGTAATGCATGTTTCAGCGAGGTGCTCAGAGAAAGGCATTATGTGAAGTCCTGGATGATCCTTATGGATAAATAAGGAAGTAGAGACAATGTATATTTGTGTACATTAAGTCCCCAGAGGCTTTCCCAAGCCAACATGGTGAATACTTCTGCTTTAACAAAGGCATGTTAGACCTACAGTTTATAGATTTGATTAATTTATCAGACTTACCCAGAGGGACTGACACTGCATACATTTTAAGATGGGTAGGGGGGAAAACCCCATAACTCAGTAGTGGTAAGTGCACCTTACTCAATGAATTAGCTTTCAGCAAAGTCAGTGCTAAAAGGGGGGTGTGTAGTTGAAACCTGGTCTTCCATAACATAACTGCAGGCAATGAGATGTTGTTGCAATCATTGACAGAAAGGGATCTATTTTTAACAACAAATGAAGACAGTGGAATACTGTTAGAGGAAAATGGTGAATGGGAATGACAGCAAAGTGGCTGTAAAGACAGTTTCATATTTCCCCTTAGAGTTTATGCAAGGCCAATCAATCAAATGTATTTAAAAAAACTTTTTTACATTAGCAGTTGCAACAAAGTGCTTTTACACAACACCCATCCTGAAACCCCAAGGAGCAAACAACAACAGTGTTGAATTTCAGTGGCTAGGAATAAGAATAAGGAATAAGAAGGCCGAAATTAAGGAAGAAACCTAAAAAGGAACCAGGCTCATAGATGTGAACAGTCCTCATCTTCTGGCTGTGCCGGGTGAACAGGTTGTAATAATTAATAAATGCATGTGGGCTGAGTTCAGAGTCTATTAAACCTAGTCCAGGTCAGAAGCTTGACCGGATGGACAAAGACAGGGACGGGGGTGGTCATCAGCAGATGACTTTGGACAGGGACAGCAATGAGTCTTTCAAGCCTGGTACTCCGGAGGTGTGGGCCAAGACCTCATGTCCTCCTAAGTTTAAACAGGGCAGGAGACAGTGAAAATTTAGACAGTGCATTCCTTGGAACTACAACTACAATTACATTTACAATGGAGAAGGATAACTGACTCTACTCCCCCGGCACAATAATATAGCAGCGTAAGATTTTAGGGCTGAGTCAGGTCCTTCCATTGCCAGCTTGCGGGGTCAACAATTTGTTTGTATTGAATTGGAGTCTTACATAAAGCAAATAAACTGACTGTTGGTAAAGTGAACATGGCTGTCCACACAAACTTCTTTGGTAAAAGTTTTGACTTTGACCGTGTCTTGTCTTCTTTTTCAGAGCATATGGAGCGGGTTCATTCAGGTGAGCCTCAGGCGAAGAACGGTGAGGCCATCCCGCTACGTTTCGTCTTCAACCTCAGCAGCATCCCGGAGGACGAGCTGCTCTCGTCGGCCGAGCTGCGTCTTTTCCGGCAGCAGATTGATGCAGCCATTTCAGGAAGCGGGGGGGATGAGGCGGGGCTCCACCGGATAAATGTGTATGAGGTGCTAAAGCCCCCCCGGGCCGGGCAGCTGATCACACGGCTCTTGGACACACGGCTGGTGCGCCACAATGCATCGCGCTGGGAGAGTTTTGACGTGAGCCCTGCTGTACTGCGCTGGACACGGGAGCACCTGCCTAACCACGGTCTGGCTGTGGAGGTCCAGCCCCTCGATCAGACACCACACCACCGGGGCCGCCACGTGCGCATTAGCCGTTCACTGCATCAGGAGCCCGGGGAGGACTGGGAGCAGCTACGCCCCCTGCTGGTCACCTTTGGCCACGATGGCAAGGGCCATCCGTTGACTCGCCGGGCCAAGCGAAGCCCAAAGCAGAGGGGGCGGAAGCGCAACCGCAACTGCCGCCGTCACGCTCTCTACGTGGACTTCAGCGACGTGGGCTGGAATGACTGGATAGTGGCACCCCCTGGGTACCAGGCATATTATTGCCACGGGGAGTGCCCCTTCCCCCTGGCAGACCATCTAAACTCTACCAACCATGCCATTGTGCAGACGTTGGTGAACTCAGTGAACACCAACATTCCCAAGGCCTGCTGCGTTCCCACAGAGCTCAGTGCCATCTCCATGCTCTACCTGGACGAACACGACAAGGTGGTCCTAAAAAACTACCAGGAAATGGTGGTAGAAGGGTGTGGCTGCCGCTAAACACTATGACTATGGGGAATTTGAAGCACAGACGATATGAAAGTAGGCCTGTCCTACTCCCAAAAATCTTCACTTGGACCCTTATTTATAACTTTTATGTTGAGATGTATGTTTGTCTATTTTTTGTTTTCTTGACAATATGATCATATATTTTGACAAAATATATATATTTATATCTACATATTAAAAAATAAAAGTGAGTCCTTATTGTAAACATAAATAAAAAGCTGTACAACTTTCCATAATGTACTGTATATTAGATTGTATAATTTTTTTAATGACAAAATAGTAAAAAAAAAATAGAATAATTAAAAAGTAAAGTCTATTTACTGGTTATATTTATTGCTTTGATATTATATACATTTTCAAGAAAAATTCTAACAAATTACTTTCCAATGTTACACACAAGCAGCACCAATTCTGTACTTAAATTAGAGCACTGTGTGAAATTATCACCTTACTGATTTATAATGAATCAGATAATCAGAAAATTACATTACTTTTTAATTCACCTCTTTACATTGATGTTTAAATCCGTTATTTTATTAGATAAGTCCCTTTTGTTAGAATCAATATTTACTATTTTAAAAACTGTATCAGATAACATGGGTTGTTAACGATGAAAAGTTGACAGCAAAGGGCTATCTATGACTGTTTTACAGTATATGAGTTTGGATTTGACACATGTGTGGGTCTGATAATTGGCCTTATGGCTATTTGAAAATGTATTCAAGTAGGCTCATTTTTGCAGTTCATCATAACAGAGGAATCTTTCAAAGCTTTTTCACTCCCAAATAAAAAATGTTCGGTTTCATACGAGGTATTATCCAACTGTTTCACACTTGAGTAAAGGACTTAAAGAATTGATGGTCAACAGTGCTGGTTTAAAATATTACGATAACTTTTTGCCGACTAAAAGCAAAAACAATAAGGTAACAGTTGGGTGTATAGGCCTAGTCCTGGGTTACTTGGCTACAAAAGGCTCAAATTTCACTTTTATGTCAATTAGGTTAACATGTGGTGGTTAGACACTCGCTAATCCAATTGCCGTCTGGGTGGATAGTTGGAATTGATTGTTGGAGACACTTGAGGAGTGATCCTATTGTTTCTGGCAGTTTAGCGTTGGGGGCAAGACTGTGGACGATGCGCCGTGCACTGACACATGGTGATACCCGACCTCTGAAGAATCAATGCTTAGACCGTCTGTCTCCTGCCTTTGTCTTCGACGGCTCATGCCGACAAAATAAAGACGCCTGTCTCCAACTTGTGCCCCATTAGACAATACACTTCTACACCACTTATTCACAATCCGACGACTGCCCAAATTATGTGATAAGGGAGAGGGCAGTCCTTTGAACTATTCAGGACAGGTCGTCACGTTATTGCGTCCAACACAACCCCGCCATTACATGTTTAGTATATAGACCAATGGATATCTTATAACAGTAAAATTTGGCATTATTAGAAAAAATATACTTTATCAGTGGAAATGTTTAAATGCATACACACTCCAACGCGCAACCGACGCATTATTTACAACCCACGCGAAATAGCCTACATCTACGCGTGCCTGAAACTAGCGGGTCTGCTGGTGGTTTCGGGTTTGACTTAAAATAAATGACAACTTTCAGTTACATTGCTTTTGGGTTCCTATCTGCCCATATATGTCTATTCAATTATAAATGTAAGTCATTGGTGGGCGGGTGGTAGGCAATATGCGTGTGTTGGTGTTATTTAGTCATATTGTAGGCCTACACTCCATTAAATATACCCTGTACCCATACCCAACAGGAAAGAAGAGACATTCTGGAAATCATAATAAACGTAAAATGTATATATGTCCCCCTTCCTGATTAAATTATTGATTGACTAGGTTTGGGCTATAGGCCTGGGTGTAGAGGACAAGCAGTGAAGAGAATTTACCACAGCTGGCCATGGGCTCCCGAAAGACTGGCGTCGCTTTGATGGCCCCATGTCAGGCGTAGCCTAGTTAGAAAAGAGGGAGGAACATAAAGTCATTTCATTTTGAAGTGAGTGAAGGAAAGGATGAGTTATTTTCAGTGGGTTGACAGTGCAATTACACACATTTCAACTGATCTCCTGAGTTTAGATCATATCTGCGAGTTATGGTCAGTTAATTGTCTGCCCCGTCATTATCCCACCTATAGGCCTACCATCCACAAAGAAGACAGGTGTTAATTAAAATGCCCGGAGAGCAACGTTTATGTGAGCTTAGCCCTCCCAATGAGTCAGGAGGCAAAAACACTGGCTTCCATTAGAAGCCAATTTAGGAGCTTATAAATCTGAGCTGAGAAGGGGATGTTTTGGGTAGGGAACATTGAGTTGTTCTGCATCAGTTGTCATTGTTGCGCAATATGCTTATATAGTTCTGTTTTTTTCTGGGTTCGATTTACAAAATTAACGAGAAGAGTGTCCTAAAGGGTGCTTTGTCTTTTATTCTCATTTAATGTGCCAATGTCATACCAGAAGGCGTTCTCATGCAATTCTAAGTGAGTCATTACTTGCTGAGTCTTGACAAGAAACAACTAATTGACTCCGTAAATTATAGCATTCAGTTTTTTATTTGCGCGTTTAAAGAAATATACTGACTTGCTTGAACATGGAAACAATAACTCAGTTTTGTAACTTATTTGGGTGCGCTCCATCTTAATCTTCTTCTAAAGCAAGTTAGCAAATAAAAAAATCACAAAGGAACATACAATAAGCCTACATGACTCTATTTTTTACCTAAAGACACGACAGTACTAAGTTATTATGCAGAATACTTGCTACTAAAAAGTATGAATCAGTATTTGGAACATTTAATAGGCAGCACTTAGAAACAGAAAGATTATATAATTTCTGAAGTGTAGCAGTGGCGGTCAAATCTGAACTTCAGGGTATTATTCCACCCGTTGAATATAATCAAACCTGTTGCAGTCTTGACATTTGTTTTAATTTTGGTGCAATGTTAGCATCTGTTACACAGATAGTGTGATTCAAGGGCCTCGTGAAACACATTGGAAGAATGGAAGGATATTGCGAACCGCAACGATAACATGATAACATTCTGGGAAAGAAAGGCTGATCATTGTAGTGTCAGAGTTAAAACTGCCTGTAAGTTGCTCTGGATAAAAGCGCCTTCAAATGTTTTTTTTTTTAACTTTAACATTTTAAATAATTGGGTGAACATGGGCACCGTATCAGTTCGATCGGTGGTTAGAGATGGTTTGGAGTATGGAGGACCACTGGGACGAGAAGAGAAAGAGGAAAGGGGGGAAATGGGAGGCTTGATATGGGTGGTTGCTTTTCAAGGGATGGGAGAATGAGATGTAATCCAAATAAAAATATATTCTCGTTTAGTACAACATGTTTATAACACATTTCGCACACATTTCCCCAAATCCAATTGGAGGTAAAACCTCATTCTGCACGGCAAATGCCAGCAGTCTCAGAAATTTTAATAACTGTTCGAAATGTAGAAACGGGTGATCAGAAGATTCAACAACTAGCAGGGGTTGTTAAAACGTTTAGGAGTGTGTATTTGTTTGCTGAATAAAGAAAAAAAGATTTAAATCAATAGAACATGAGATATAGCTAAGGCTGCTTAATTAGGGTTTCAATTAATCCGTCGTTTATGGCTTGGATATTGGCTAGGTTACTTTGAAACAAAGTAGGCTGTATATGCCTCATTAAAGGTGACAACCCAACCCAAACGCATACAGTTTTGAATGAATTACTTTTATGTTTAGTTTTAAAATGATGTCGACTACCTCAAGTCGTTAGTGCAGACGTTAATGTTAATATACATAATAGCCTGTGTGAAACATTATTGGTAATTTGACATATAAAATAAATATAGGTATGTGATAATGGTATGAGTTTCAGCGTGTCTGGATTGGCATATATATATTGGCAAATCATGATATTGAAGAGCTCAAATCGGTCATCGGTAGTTTAACCGTTTTGTGATGCACTGACACAGAAATCTGAATGTGTTGCATTATATACAATAATTACAGCAATGCCATTTCCCCATAGCGGATCATTGTCTGCTGGCTGATTGTTGATTATTGCGATTTGCGAAAGAGAGCGCTTGACCATGCTCCCTATTGGTCGGCAGAACCGTAAATCTGGTTTTTGACTGAAACCATAAGTGGTGCAGGTGATATCCACGTCTATAAACACTGTTGATTGTGTGTGCATGCAATCATCATTTGTGATTTAATGATATCGAAAGGTGCTTATTGTGAGCTGTGTTAACTGGTAGGAGTCAGTAAAATGAGAATATTGTAACATTTTGGGGCTTAGGTGCAATTTTCACAACACCCGAAGTATGACCACCCCAGTAACAGAAATGTCCCATAGGCATTGGAACACTACAGCAGACATTCCCATACTGAAACCAGTTCTCTTTCTGTTGCTTTAGGGCAGAAAGAGCTGCTTTTAACAGCTGATAAGGCTACGTTTTTGTTTGTGGACTGAATATATGTAGGGTGAGCATTTTCTGGACAAAAGAGTTTCCGTCTGTCTCAAGCATTTCTTTCTTCGTCTGTCCTATACTTCTCTCCATATTATTACCACGTTTCAGTACCTGCCTGTGTCCACCTCCCATGGCTGGACTACAGTAGTTTGATTGGTTTAAAAGTGGACATTTCATTTTAAAGAGGCTTGATTTGATGCTTAATAGCCCTTTTTGTCAGAAGGGGGCGTCAACCTGTATGGCCTGTCCACTGGCTCTAACCTGTTCCATGCCACTCAAGGGGGAGTGATGAGAGCTGATGTCAGTGCAGCTAGAGGTCATGGCCTTTTGTGGCACACACACACACACACAAACACACAGACACACACTGTTTCCCATCTGTAGGGGTTACCAGTGTCATATACAGTACAAGACCTCACCCATTCCTGTTCCTCAACTGGACTCTTCATATACACTTCCGCATTGACACATGGTACCCGGGTGGGCCCTTGTTTATGGAGGGGAGGAGACAATCATCACAGGAATTAATTGGCAGTCTAACACACACTTGCATGTTTAAAAAAGTGGTGCTTTGTGAATGTTAAGGGAATAGTGGATGTGTGAAATGACTTAAAGTTCACACACAGGTTCATTTTGTGGGCAAGAGTCCTTCTGCGGTTACTGTAACAAAATAATATTTTCTTTGTTCTGTAGCATGAATATCCTGTTATTTTCTCCATTTGACAATCAGATATTCCACCTTGACAACTGATCCAAACCATAGCATGGACTAAAAACACAAGCTGTGGTTAAAACTAACCAGGTTCTTAATGATGTTCTCCTCACTAATATGCACTAAAAGGAGGATTGCAGTGGAATTTTCCACTTGGTGAAGAAACAACCAGCAGGTTTTAAAATTGGGTGTCAAGTGCCAGTGTCGCTGTGTGGACGGAATGCATCTTTTGTTGGGCAAGTCTGCAGTCTAATTTTCAGCAGGGCAGGGTGTCGCTGTGGTAGGCCTTTCTTCCCAATCCCTGTGCAGTTTCATTAGATATGCCTAATGAAAAGATGGACGCTGAACAGCACGGCCCCCAACTGTCTCTTGGCTTGAAGTAATGGCAGTTCTTCAAGTGCCTTAACTACAGGCTAGTGTCCTTCAACTCCAGATCACAGATAGTTGACACAATTGCTTTCATATATAAACTTTTGAGAAATTCTGTGATCATGAAGGAAAGGAGATATGTGGGAGACTCAGGTTTTGACACTTCCATTCCCTTAGTTTCCCTGTGGCAGGACGTTCCACAAATACAATGTTTCACTGTAAGTATCACTCAGTGCAAAGTCCACCAACGCCCTTGCTAACTGTTGCAAACTTGTCTGTCGTAAACACCCTCTTTTAAAGAGACAAAGCTGCTCACAAAGAAAAAAGGCTCTACGCCATTTACCACCACCCACTTCAATGCACTAATCCTGCTTTTAGCCAGAGGTCTATCTTCTGAGCAACAGCTAGGTTCTGAGCAACAGCTTGACCTAGGGCAGCTGCCTATGCTGAACCTGAGTGTTTATTTGCTAACAGACTCCCTCTATGTTGGTACTCAGAGCTTTTGTGTGGGCCCTCAGAGAGGCAGGTGGATTGTGCCCAGGGTTTTTGAGAGCAACAACTTGAAACCGGAGCTGTAATGCGACCTTCAGACAATTTGGCTAACAATAGACCCGTTTTTTCCTTCCACTTCTTTTGTGTAGCTAAACACTTTTTTGGGGGGGGATACGTATAGAAACTGTGCATTTTTTATCAGTAGAGGAAATTAACTCCCAAAATTAACTAAAATCAGTAATGTATTGGAGGTATGTGCATCTTGTACATACTCGTGCTTATCTTTCGTTGCTGTTGTTGTTGTTGGGATGTTCGTATTGGGGTGGCAGTTGGAAGTAGAAGGAGGAGGGCTTGAGGTTAATACAGTGCACTTGATTGCTGTGGAAGGTACCCGTCTCTTACACAGGTTTGCAGTTAGACAGAAAGGGGTTTCAAGAGCGGGGTGAGGTACGGAAGGAGATAGGGAGGAGCTGGAAGAGACGTGCCCCTCCCCACCCTCCTTCCTCTCTCCCCTTCGTTGCCGTATTCTTCCCTGAATGGAGTGTGTCCACCGGATCTGCCTGGGATGAAATGTCATATCTCAGACTGATCCTTATCTCTTAATCGCTTCCTTTGTCTCCCATGATTCCCCAGACTCTCCCTTACTTCCCTCCACGGACCAAGGCCTTTGATGTGTCAGCTATGGTTAGGGACGCTGGGGGTGGTGTGTGTGTGTGTGTGTGTGTGTGAGTGGTGTGGTGGTCTGACTCTTCTCTAAACTAAGCCAGAGCTGCAGGGTTTATCAAGATGCACCGATTGAGAAGACCGTTTGAAGAGGACTGGTGTGTTACAGAGGATGTTGTAGTGTTCCCTGATTGGCTTCACAGTTGGTGTGTGTGTGTTTGTGTGTGTGTGTGTGTGTTTTGTGTGAAAACTAGGCCTGTAGGGCTGAACTAAGCCCATCAGGTAACAAAATAGTAGGATCCGGACATAAATGCAACAAGTGTCAGGAATATGGGCCTTCACAAAAGATACACAATAAGAGATCAATGAAAAAGAATGCCTACAGGAAGCTGTTGGATCCAGGTTCGGTTTGTGAAACTCAGCTCACCTGGAGATGAGTGTTAAAGAGATGCCAATAGGGAGAGATCAGAGTGTTCAGTTCTGCAGTTACACAATATGCCAGGAAGAAGGGAGTAGAGTAAAGAAAGAAGAGAGAGGCATGGACAGAAGTAGGTGAAGTAGATGAGTGAATAAAAGGGCACAGAGAAAGGGTATGAAAAGATATAGCAACGGCGGGAGAGAAACAGAGTGCAGATTGGAAGGTTAAAGAGAAAGCATTTAAAAGAGAACCAAGCCAGACGGTGGGGTTTCCTTTGGGGCAACTGTAAAATTGAGGTTAATCAAAAATATGATGCTGCTTTTCACAATGGAAAATTATGCGTGTTCACATGCACGCGCACGCGCGAGTGTGTGTGTGTGTGTGTGTGTGTGTGTGAGAAAGTGTGGGGATTTTCATACGTGTGTGTCTATATCTATATCCCCTTGCACAATCTATCAGGGGCAATTGTTCTCATGTTGACTTGGGATGGTCACAGTGTTAGATGTTAAGCCAAAGCCTGTCTGATAGGGGTACATTTTGGGCCCCCTCTGCTGGCAGGAGGCAATATAACACTGTTCTCACACACACACACACACACACACACACACACACACACACACACACACACACACACTTTGCAATTTCAGTTGAGGGAACAACAACAACATATTTATTTGAAGGGAGGCCACCCAGCATCTGCTTGCATAGCTTGACAAAGATAGGAGCCCTGACTCGGAATTAGTGGTTTGGACTTTGCCAAAAGCAACACTGTTCGTTTCACAGTGAGTAGGCCTACGCAAGGTCCTCGCCACCTGGAGATGGTTGAAGACAGGAGGGAAGGACAAAGAATAACAACATTAACTTAAGAAAAAATGTAATCACAAAACCTCATCCATCAACACTACATAAACCAAATGGATATTCTGCCGACTATTACCATATCCTCTCTGATTTTGACATTTTTAAACCTTGGATTTTCAAATTGCATTGAGACACATTTCATCCACCAGTGTATCAGTGTGTGTATTTGTACACGTACGACTAGCATAGTGAAAATAAGCCTGTACTTTTCCCCAGATTTGGTCTAAGGCTTAAACAAACGCTAACACTCCCTCCATTGCAAGAGTTTGTCAAGAGGCTGCTTGTTGCTTTTGGCATGGTCATACACAACTGTATACATTCAGCCATGAACATTAGGACATAGGAAGGTGAGATCATGAACATACTGGCCCAATACATGAAGCTTGGAGAACACCCTGGCTATATTGGTGAATGCTAGTTATATATTCATATTAATACCCCTCCCTTTTCTTCACAGTGAAGAAAAATGTTAAATAGTAGTTCAATTATAATTTATTTCATTGTTGTTTTCAGGATTACATTATCTGGACTGTTGTTCAAATAGGGACTTTGTTCAGCTTCTAATTTCATAAGTTATTACGAATGTACTGCCAACTTGATACTGTTCCGAGTAAGTGAAAAGTACCCATCTGACTGACAACAAATTATAGCTTCATACCTATATTCTTTTTCTCTGACAAGTGGTAAGATATAGGGAGACTTTGTGATAGTATACTTCAATTTCTTTCAGGGGTGCTCACTTTGAATTGTTTTGTGTGAGTAAATACTACCTCTGGGGCTAGCACAAAGTCAAATGGCGGAAAAAATAACACAAATTTCAAATGTAACCATTATGTTCACACTACAATTTAGATGAACGAAACTTGTCTGATTTGAGTCAGAAATGAATTTTAAATAGTGTTAAACGATGAAAATATAAATTGTTGCACCCCATCTTCTTAGGTTGCATGTCACACTTTTCTGACAAACTTCTAGTGCCTACTTAGGTTTGAAGATTAAGTCTCATTCAACATGATTTGTCATGGAATGAGCAGTTATGGAAGAATTGTGGCTCCGAGGACCTTAAGGCTCAATGTATATACAGAATCAGAAAAACAATTATTGATTCATTGGGAACCAACTAAAAATCTCATGCAAAATTCTACCCTCACCAGCAACAGCACTTGTTTGACAGCATGTCAACTTCATAACCAAGTAAAAACATTGTCAGGTTGTGCACCTTCCAGATCAGGGAGCTGGCCAAAGCTCAATGCACACTGTGTTGTGCCTTACCTCTGGCGCAGCAAGTTTGAACCATAGTATGTAAATATTTCTTAAATTAAATTGTCACAACAATTGTTGCAGTGGCAACAGACTCTTAAAGAGATAGTTAGTTAGATGCTAAAACATTTTTAAAATGTAGAATTACCGAAAACTTAAAGTCAACCGTTCCCTCCGCCACCCAAATGTTTTGCTGCGGAGTGGGGGGCCTTGAATCAAATCTTCCCTGGTTCCCTTAAAAGGTCGGGGCTTGCCATGAGTTGGATAACGTTTAGGCAAAAGGGTGGGGAGGCCTAACATTTTGAGGTTTTGAAGGGCTCTTGCTTTGTTCTAATGTGCCTCAACAACATTAGAAGGGAACTGAAAAGAATAGCAACTTAATGAAGAACAGGCCAGTTATCCCAAAGGATAGGAGGCTTCTATTGGATACACTGAGGGCGTGTCACTTACTCTCGTTTGTTTGTCATGTGGAGAGGATGTGGGCACCTGGTAACAGTTCTCATATTGAAAAGAGGACAGGACCAAGGAATGGAAAGAGAGCATTGGAAAAAGAGGGACAGAGTACAAATTATATAACTGCATGGTTATAGCAGATGAGAACGATGACATAGAAAGAGAGAAGGCAAAATTGCTTAAGAGAGAGAGAGAAAGAACGAGATGGGAGGGGACCGGGGAGGTGCTTGCTCTCTGACTGGTCATCGTGTGTGTGTGTGTGTGTGTGTGTATGAGTGTGTGTGAGTGTGTTTGTGTGTAGGGTGGCTGGTGGCCACAGCCGTGCCCGGAAAGGCTCGGAGCACAACCAGTCATTAGGAAGTCAGGGCCGTCTGGAGTGCATTACAGGCAGTGTACTGTAACTCTTACAAGCACAGGCTGGTATCAATTCCACCCAGAATACAACGGAGGGAGGGATTAAGGGAGAGGCAAGGAAAGAGTGAGAAGAGAAAGAGAGGCAGCGACAGGGTGTCCGGCATAATACCAGAATGAGACAATTGAAATGCACAGCTAGTTAAAAAAACAGCAGCACAGAGATGGAGGTAAGGAGGGAAATGTGAGAAAGCTGAGGAAAAAAGGGGTGAAATGCTTGTCATGAGAGTGTAGACATGTTTGACACAGCTAATCCAGATACATAAGGAATTCACTGGAGAAGGGAGGGAGTAAAAGGCAAGAAAACAGAAGAGTGAAAGAAAGAGGGAGGAGTGCAGGGAAGGAGAAACAGAGAGCTACAAGGTTAGACACAGCTGCCGTTTTGACTGCAGTTTTCAACAGTTTGACAGTTCTTGGTGTTTCCCATCAAACCGATGCTTACACTGGCTCTGTCAAAGTTTCATCAAATGGACATGATTCACTCGAGACCAGAAAGGGAGGGAGTGAGCAAAAAGAGGGAGGGATGAGGAGGAAAGACAAATCCCCGAATCTTCATGTCTGCTTCTCTGGTCATCTATTTCTAGAAGAAACTGGCAGGAGAGGAGTGGTTTTGAGGAATGGAGAGCTGAGTTAGACATATCAGCTGATGTAAACAGATGTACAGTGAGACAGTATAATTTGGTCAAACTCACAGCTATGTATTTGTACTTTAATATTTGGGTAACAGGCTAAATGTATTTTGAGTTTCTCTTATTTACACAGAAATGTTCTTGTTTTTATGAAATTAGTTTCAATAGGAAATATAGCAAAATGAATAGGAAATATGATTTTTAAATGAAATAATAATTGTTTCCTTCAAACGTTGCTTTCATCAAAGAATCCTCCATTTGCAGCAATTATAGCCTTAGTGACATTTCACATTCTAGTTGTCCATTTGTTGAGGAAATCTGAAGAGATTTCACCCACTGCTTCCTGAAGCACCTTCCACAAGCTGGGTTGTCACTTCTTATGCACCATACGGTCAACCTGCTCCCACAACAGCTCAATAGAGTTGAGATCTGATCTGTGCTGACCACTCCGTTATAGTCAGAATACCCGCTGAATTTGGGTCATTGTACTCTTGTAGGAGGAAATTGTCTCCAATCAAACGCCATCCACAGGGTATGGCATGGTGTTGTAAAATTGAGTGGTACATTTTCTTCTTCAAGATCCCTTTTACCCTGTACAAATCTCCCACTTCACCACCACCAAAGCACCCCCAGACCATCACATTGCCTCCACCATGCTTGACAGATGGCTTCAAGCACTCCTCCAGCATCTTTTGTCTGCATCTCACAAATGTTCTTCTTTGTGGTCTGAATGTTGCGCCTTTAAACAAGGGAATAGTAATGGGAAAACATTAGGAAACCACACATGCAGCACTTGCCTTCACTCGTTTGTATTGAATGAGATATATTCAACAATGCATAAAAACTCAGACATCCATTTACGTACACACACACTTAAATTCAGGACCACAATCAACACAAGTATCGTTTTAACATGTCCTGAATTATCACGAGATGTACAGTGGATATAAAAAGTCTTCACACCCCAGTTAAAATGCCAGGTTTTTGTGATGTAAAAGAATGAGACAAAGATAAATCATGTCAGAACTTTTTCCACTGTTAATGTGACATTTAATTTGTAAAACTATAATAATTCATTTGAAAAACAAACTGATATCTTCGAGAGGGAAAACTGAAGAATAAAAATCTTGCAATAACCTGGTTGCATAAGGATGCACACTCTCTTATAACTGGGAATGTGGCTGTGTTCAGAATTAACCAATCACATTCAAACTCATGTTAAATAGAAGTCATTACACATCTGCCATCATTTAAAGTGACTCTGATTAATCACAAATAAAGTTCAGCTGTTCTAGTAGGATAATCCTGACATTTTCTTAGTTGCATCTCAGAGCAAAAGCCATGGTCCGCAGAGAGCTTTCAAAGCATCAGAGGGATCTAGTTGTGGAAAAATATCAGTCAGGAAAAGGGTACAAAATAATTTCCTAAACATTAGATATACCATGGAACACAGTGAAGACATTACATTACAAGAACGGGACGTCGCTCCAAAATTGATGAAAAGAAAAGAAGAAAACTGGTCAGGGAGGCTTCCAAGATGCCTACAGCAACTTTAAAGGAGCTGCAGGAATTTCTGGCAAGTACTGGCTGTTTGCTACATGTGACAACAATCTCCCGTATTCTTCATATTAATGGGCTATACGGTACGGTGGCCAGACAGAAGCCTTTTCTTACAGAAAACCCCATCCAAGCCCAGCGAAAGTTTGCAAAAAACATCAAGTCTCCCAAACCACGTGGGAAAATGTGTTATGTTCTGATGAATCCAAGGTTGAAATTTTGGCCATAATTAGAAAAGCTGTTAGGTAGAAAAAAAACGCTGCACATCACCAAATATACACCATACCCACAGTGAAGCATGGGGTTGGCAGCATCATGCTTTGGGGCATTTTTATTCCAGCTGGAACCGGGGCCATAGTCTGGGTTGAGGGAATTATGAACAGTTCCATATACCAGGCAATTTTGACAGAAAACCTTCAGGTATCCGTTATTAGGAAGTTCACCTTTCAGCACCACAACAACCCAAAGCACACATCCAAATGCACAAAAGCATGGCTTCACCAGAAGATTAACGTTTAGGAATAGCCCAGCCAGAGCCCAGACTTGAATCCAATTGAACATCTGTGGGGTCATCTGAAGAGGGCTGTGCATAGGAGATGTCCTCGCTATCTGACAGATTTGGAGCTCTTTTGCAAAGAAGAGTGGGCAAATATTGCCACATCAAGATGTGCCATGCTAATAGAGTCCTACCCAAAAAGACTGAGTGCTGTAATAAGAGGAAAAGGTGCTTCAATAAAGTATTAGTTTAAGGGTGTGCACACTTATGCAACAAGGTTATATGTGTTTTTTATGTTTTATTTGCAATAACTAGTCAGATCAAAATGATATTAGCTTTTCAAATGAATTATAAATCATTCACATACTACTTGTCACATGAACACCTCACGTTTTATTCATCTTAATATATTTTCTTATTGGCCAGTCTGAAATATGGCTTTTTCTTTGCCACTCTGTCTAGAAGGCCGGCATCTCGGAGTTGCCTCCTTACTGCTGATGTTGAGACTGGTGTTTTGATTGGTATCATTTAATGAAGCTGCCAGTTGAGGACCTGTGAGGCATCTGAGTCTCAAACTAGACACTTTAATATATTTGTCCACTTGCTCAGCACTGGGGCCTCCCACTCTTTCTATTCTGGTTAGAGATAGTTTGCACTGTTCAGTGAAGGGAGTAGTAAAACATTTATGACCTGTTTATGAACAATAACATCATTGCTATTTATACATTTTTTTGGCCCGTAGGTAAAATTTGCATTTTATTTCATGACATAAGTATTTGATCACCTACCAACCAGTAAAAATTCCGGCTCTCACAGACATGTTAGTTTTTCTTTAAGAAGCCCTCCTGGAGATCCTGTTTTAGATTCCTCACAGTTGAGGTGTACCTATGATAAAAAATTACAGACCTCTGCATACTTTGTAAGTAGGAAAACCTGCAAAATAAGCAGTGTATCAAATACTTGTTCTCCCTACTATATGTAGATATTCCAACGAAAATCAGCAGTTTCCAGCTACAATAGTAATTAACAATACCACAAAATACCACTTGATCTTTCTATTTACCTTATGTTGTCATCATGTATATCAAAAGGTAACTTTAAGCACCACTTGGTAGTACTTATTTGATATGAGAATATATACTTTTGCTTAAAGTGATTAGGTAAATTATTAGGTAACCATGATGTTGAATGGGTTAGATTAGTAAAATAATCTGATTACATATGAGAAACAAGACCAATATAATTTATTGTGGAATGAATATAAATTATTGTGTTCAGTAAAGTACCCAGATTCCCAATTATATGATATAGTGCATAGAAGTGCAGGAAACCGCAGATTTTTTTTAATCTGAAGACCCCCAGAACCTCCCAGAATATCTTGTCCTCCTTTGCAAACTATGGAATGACGGCCATTATCAGTCATTCCATTCCTGTCATGCATCTGGCAATAAACCTTGGTTATATCTTCACACAAGCCTAGGATATTCTTTTTTTATATAGTACCTTCAGAAATCATGTACTCAACATCACTTTCTTCAAATGTTGTAAGACTTTCAGGAAGCAGTTCATCTTGCAGGATGGAAATAACTAGGTAATTTCCAGGAAACCACCATGAAACATCAACATGAAACACCAAGCATTTTGCTGTGAAAATTAATAGGTAACTGTTAGGAAAGTTGTTGGGGAATTATTTTTGTAACTGAGACCGCAACACTGGAAAAGAGCATGCTAATTACCCATGGATCAATTGTTTATTTATGCTGAAATAGCAAGGAAACTGAAAGCTAAAGGATTTAAACAGCAACAACCACGTTAGAACATTACCCATCAACAAGGTGATAAGTTGAGCTCCTGTCTTTCATTATACTTTCCTGACATTACTGTAATTTCAGCACAACTCAATTGATAAATTCCCATGTATTTACACTTTTAAAATGTGTAGTTTTACTGCAAAGCGGTTGTATTATTACCATGCAATCACCATTAGTTTTTTCAATTTTACAATGTTGTTTACCTTTTAATTAATGTGTAATTTGAGGGTAACCACCGGATCCTTGGATATTCGCCACAATTTTTTAAACAATATGAAGATTTAGGCGGTATTATTTATTTTAGTCAATTATTCTGTACTTTCTTCAACATAAAACTAGACTTTATCTTAGATATTTATGAAGCTTCTGAAATCATGAACAGCCATTCCAATGTGCCTTTGGTCTGTGATTTGCAGGATCTACATTGATACAGAGAATTCACAAACTCATTTATTTTTATAAAATGGACCTTAAAAGTTGAGGAGATACATTCTCTCAATATTGCTTTTGGGGGAAAAACGAAACTGTGTCAATACCAACCCTTACAAATTACCCACAATCTATTTCATGACAATTTAAATAGCCACTTAAAGAGGTGGTTCCTTGACGTCAAAGGACCCAAGGGTAATAATTATTTTTTTATACTTTAGTTCAAAGACAAAAGGGTTTTGCGACAGAAATACTATACATGATCCCATTTGCACTATAAACATTTATTTTCAGATAAAATGGTTTCATTTCAAGTAGATATTTTCAATAAAACAATGTATTATATACGCTCAGTACCTGATCCAGTTCACTTGGAAGTGTCAGTTGTAGAGGTTCCCCTCTGCCATATTATCAGATATGGGGAAAGATACATTAAAATGTATTTTAAAGTAAAATACCAAATAACTTAATTTTAAATGTATCAAAATAATTGACAAATACAGCAACCACAACATGTATCAATATAAACTACTGTTTGTATTTTAAATACTTTTTGTATTTAAATATACGAGGCAGCATTTAATCACTTCGCAAACATTCTATCTATTGGCCAATTTGATCTATCCCTTCACAGTACACTGACTCATTGCATTAAGTGGACAATATTTAATAGCAACAGTTTCTGCCTAAGCAGTCATGCTTAGGCAGAAATCTGACCAATGCAACCAGTTATCAGATTGAATAATCACATACCCTGTGATGTTTAACCGTTTGCTAATGCGTCCCAGACCCAGAGCCGGTGGAGCCCGGCGTCTCGTACCCTAGTCCTCCGCCGGTACCTGATCGGTGCTCCACGGCGGGGCCTCCGCCAAGTCCTGTACCCGGTCCTCGTTTTGAGGCCAAGCCTCCACCTGTTCCTGTCCGCGTCCTATGGTGGAGCCTCCGCCTTGGTGCTCTGCCCGCCCTCCCCTTTGTCTGTTTGGCATGTCCGGGGGTCCGGATAAGGAGAGAGCAATTGTCTATTCCCACCACCTGCAAAACCATTATCTTTTTCGGGGTGGACTTTCCCTTTCCTTTCCAGTTCAACTGTTTTCACTTTAATTTGCTCCAAAACAGGTCCGATTGATTTTCAAACGCTTTTGTTAGGTTATGTTTTTGTTCTGTCTGCGTTTTGGCTTTCCTTTAGAACCTAGCCCGTTCTGTTTAGTTTTTGTCCTTTGATTTTTAACATTGCCAGTTTATTTTTTATTTTTGTCCCAGCAGAGGTTTTTCGACCACCCGGTCCGTGGAAAGAACGCCTGGGCTTGGATGTTCGCCCTGTGCCAGGGAAGGCGCAGTGTGGCCGAATACACCATAGAGTTCTGCACCTTGGCGGCTGAAAGCGGGTGGAACGGTGAGGCTCTGCAAGCTACGTTCGCCAACGGCCTAAACGAACACCTCAAAGACAGAGCCCAACCACAGAGGTCTCCTGTCCCAGAAACCCATTCTACGCCACCCATTGCCACAACGGTCAGCAGCTCAAAATACAGGCGTTGATCGTCTCCGGTGCCGACGACAGTTTCCTGGATTCGTCTTTAGCCACCCAGTTGGGGCTCTCCGCTGAACCGCTCCCGGAGGCCATTGAAGCCGTAGCTTTGGACAGTCGACGCGTGGCAAGGGTCACTTCCCGGATCGAACCCGTCCAGCTGGTAATGTTGGGGAACTATAGAGAGTCCATCCATCTCCATCACTCCCCACATTCTGCTGGTCCTGGGACACCCTTGGTTGGTCAGACATAACCCTGCTATCAACTGGTCCGCGGGTAGGATACTAAGGTGGAGTCCGACCGGCCATGCGGACTGTCTGCGAGCGGCCTGCTCACCATCCGAGCCTGACCAAAACCCTAGCCCCCAGCCACCCGACCTGACTGGGGTGCCACCTGTATAACACGACATTGGGGAGGTTCTCAAGAAGCGCTGTGCGCTCTCACTCCCTTCGTACAGACCATACGACCATGCCATTGAGTTACTTCCCAGCTCCGCCTGTCTCAAGAGTCCCTTTTATAGCCTTTCCAAACTGAAGAGGGAGGCAATGGAAAAGTACATTAGGGAATCCCTGGATTTAGGGTGTATTCGACCGTCGTCCTCCCCTCTGGCAGCGGGCTTCTTTTTTGTGGGAAAAGAGGATGGCTCCTTCCGCCCGTGTATTGATTACCGTGAACTCAACAACATCACTGTCAAAAATAAGTACACCCTCCCTGTCATGGTGCTGGAAAGACACGGGCGCAGAGACGGTGTGGATGTAGAAATCCATTGTTTAATAAAGAAAGAACAAAAGAAACATACAAACAAACTCAAAGCAGCTCCTATGACTGGGCATGCATAGCCTATGGCTAACAACCAAAATAAACCACCCCCATGTGCTCAAAACAGTCAACTTAAATAGGTTCCCCAATTGGAGGCAATACACAACACCTGCCTCCAATTGGGGAGACCCAAGTGCATAGAGGTGGCTAGAGGCACCTCTATTGGCCACGTCCTGACTATGGCCCCAGCCAGTACAAAGATGGCTAGGGGCATAGCCAGGACGTGACACTCCCTTTGATGAATCCCGCTCTCGACTCTGCAGGGAGCCTCCGTCTTCACCAAGTTGGACCTCCACAACGCCTACCACCTCGTTAGGATAAGGGAGGGGGACGAGTGGCTAACAGGGTTCAACACCCCTAAGGGGCATTTCGAGTGTTTGGTGATGCCGTTCGGCCTCACCAACGCGCCGGCGGTATTCCAGAATTTCATTAACGACGTGCTGGGCGACATGATCGATTGATTCGCATTCGTATACCTAGATGACATCTTGATATTCTCCAAGGACCCAACCGAACACCAGCACGTCCGACAGGTCCTTCATCGCCTCTTGGAAAATCGCTTATTCATAAAAGCAGAAAAGTGCGAGTTCCACGGCTCGTCTCCTTTTTGGTATATTGTTTCGGAAGGGCAGGTCAGGATGGACACATCCACGGTGGAGGCAGTGGTAGGATGGCCAAACCCGAGCTCCCGGAAGGAGCTACAAAGGTTTCTGGGCTTTGCTAACTTTTACAGGCGGTTCATCAGGAACTACAGTCATGTGGCCACCCTATTGATCGCCCTAATATCGTGCGTCAAGCCATTTGTCTGGCCCCCGAGGGCGGAGGAAGCCTTCCCGGCCTGGCCCGCACTATGGCCTTCCTCCACAGACGGTTCTGGTGGCCATCCATGAGGAGTGACACGCAAACCTACATTGCTGCCTGTCCCACCTGCGCCCAGAATAAGCAGTCCAAACAGCCCAGCTCTGGGTTTCTGCGTCCCTTGCCTGTTCCCCGTCGCCCCTGGTCCCATCTGTCCTTGGACTTCGTTACTGGGTTGCCCTGCTCCGACGGCAACATGGTGGTCCTCACCGTGGTGGACAGGTTTAGCAAATACACCCGCTTTATTCCCTTACCCAAGCTCCCCTCGGCTAAGGAGATGGCTACAATTCTGGTCAAGGAGGTGTTCTGTGTCTTTGGACTGCCCGTCGACCTGGTCTCCGACCGTGGACCGCAGTTCACATCTGCTGTTTGGAAGTCCTTTTGCCGTGCCATCGGCACCACCGCCAGCCTCTCCCCAGACCAACGGCCAGGCCCAGAGGGCCAATCAGACACTAGGGACCTCCTTCCTTTGCCCGGTATCCACTCACCCCACCACATGGTCCTCCCAGCTTCCATGGGTGGAATATGCGCACAACACCCTTCCCACGTCCGTGTTTACCGTCCGTCGCATCCTGGACTCTCGGCGTCAGGGTCGTGGTTACCAGTACCTGGACTGGGAGGGTTATGGACCCGAGGAACGCTGCTGGGTTACCCGTTGCCAGATCCTGGATCCGGGACTACCATCGCCGAGGCAGGCGCTCGCGTTCCTGGACCGCAAGCGCGCACCTATTCCCACACCTGTTCCCACTCTTATCCTCACCACACCGTATAATTACAACTCCCTGTAACCTCTTTCCTGCCAGATCAATGGTGCATGCTCGCATGCCACATCTCACAATCATCAAATGCTCTTCTAGATTCCCTGTGTACCGACCGATCGCCCGTCCCCGACTATTCTGCCTACGTCTTGCCCGTACGTCTGATTTCTTGCCTGTCGCCGACTGCTCTGCCTGCTCCCTGACCGTACCACTGCCGCCCGCTCATTTACCGACCTTCTAATAGCCCTCGACTGCTGCTCGCCTGTGTCTTCGCTTCCGTTACGTGAGACGTCTCACCACCCTTCCCCGACCACTCTACTAGTCTCCCTCCCTCACTTCACCCCTCGGAGTCTGGTTCCTCTCTAGGTTTCTTCCTACATTTCGGCTTTCTTAGAGAGTTTTTCCCTAGGCACTGAAGTTCACTACTGTTGTTTGCTCCCTGAGGTTTAAGGCCGGGTATTTTGTGAAAGCCCTTTGTGACAGCTGCTGAGGTAAAAAGGGTTTTATAAAATAAATTGGATTGATTGTGTGAGTGTTAATGACAATAAGGCACATGTGTTTTACACCATATTTTGTAATTAAAACATAATGTGGTGAACACTGAAACACCCTTTTTCAACTGATGAAAACGGACTGAAAGTAGCAAGCTATCATTAACTGTGAAGGCTGCTACTTGAGTTAAATAGTTAGCTATAACATTAAGTAAATTGGTAAATGATGTAGCCCAGGCTACTAAAATTAGCAGCAAAACTTAACATGAACCGTAAAAACATGAATTTATGCACACAAAAAAAATTTAAAGCTGCCAACCTACATATATCTCACCTTGATCTTCTTTGGGTATGGATCAGTTTTCTGTTCTGATCTTAACAAGTCATCACGTCTCACAAAGTAAATTACAGTATTTGAAACTATTTAAGTATTTTGATACAAAACAGGAAGCCATTTATCAACCCTATCAATACTAATTACAAAATCCTATTTTGCATATATTTTAAATACATCCCATCCCTGCATATTATGTTGTAATGCTAAAAATGTCACTATCCTCAGGAAGTCCATCTCGTTTCCAGGCTTCTCATTTTCCACGTTGACTCTGACGGCATAGAGTTCACCATTTAATTAGCTTTTACATTTCCCGGTAATTGTCTAAGTCTAGACATTTAGTGAAAGATAACAGTATAAGCAAAACCTTGATGTGCTAATCACTTATTTCACGGCTACCAGTTTAGAACACAAGTTCAGCTTTGCAGTTTTGCTGAAGTTTTGTTTTCTGTTCTGGTTGCTAGAATATCAGAAAAATACAGTGGCCCACTCAATTGGAACACTGAGTTTGAAGAAGAGGATCATTGTGCAGTTCCTTTATTTAGTTTTCGTTTATGAAGTTAAAAAGTGTTTAGCTAGAAAAGTGCAGTTGCAGAAATTATGAATATGTGTTTTACAAAATTAAATCAATTTTTACAGGTATTCAACTGTATACCATTAAAGTGTAATGACTTGTGTAGCTAGCTAACGACCCCATATTTTTGCACACCCTGATTATTAAGGACTTCTGTAAGAGAACTAACTTGTCTAATGATCAAAACTGTAATGCATTAATAGCTATTAAATATACCCTTTCAGCTACAGTAGCACACCACTGATATTGCCAGACTGTAAGTGGAGCCGGCCAAGAAGGTCTCTGACTGACTGAAAGATTACCCCTTGTTAAATAGTGGTTAGTAAAGCGGATCTGTAAACTGTAGGTCCTGCGTTTGCATCTTCTCACAGGTAAAGCAAGGTACGCATGATAAATGATTCCTTATTGACAAAAATTCAGCTGGCTAAAACTGCAGTATCTACATTATAGTCAGCCTGAAATAAAACAGTTTACGGTTTTATTTGGAGTGTTTGTGGTGGATTTTTAAGTATGCATCCATGCATGTGTTTTTGTCAGGATAGACAAACTTTTCCTGGCTGCAACATACAGTAGTTACGTCATAGTAAGCTTTAACTATAACTATACGGTTATATTGCGACTGTTTCTGGCATGGAAAATTAATCTTCAGTCTTGCTAGCAGTTGCTCAATTCTTATGATTATTCCTAGGAAGTTACTAGATACTAGTAAGCTTATTGCTAGCTAATAAAGTGTTATAATGGCCAGTGACAAAAGCCATACAGTTCATAGACACTATCGTGGAGGTAAACAATATGAAATGTTAGTCAGATTAACACAATGCTCAATGGTGTCTAGCGACTGCTGGGATATGTAATACCATTGCGTAGTGCTTAAAGTCAGTGCATGTCACGTGGAAGTCCTGATTTCAAATCTATTTAGAGTAACAATATTTAGTCATTTGATTTAGTTTACGGTTATACACTATTGCGACTATTTTTGTTTAGATTCCACTTGATACAAAATGTTAAATATCTTCACCTTTATTGACTGATACAATAATTATGTCATTCACGAATGAAAGAAAAAAAGTATGTTGTTATGCAACGAAAGAAAAAAATAAATGTTGAGCATAGCTAACAAATTCTCAATACTTTATAACTTTTCCAGTAAGTTAGTAGATACGGGTAAAGCCTAATACTGGCTAATATGTTGTAATAATGTCCAGTGGCAAACACCATAAAGTTTATAAACTCTATTTGTGGTGGAGGTAATCTTAGTAAGAAATATTTGCGAGTTTAACTGTATCAATATAATTCACGAATGGCCAATTAGCTGTTGGCCAGGGGCAAAAGAGGATTTGTTCAGGGTAGACACAAGATACTGGAGTAAAATATCTTTAGATTGGACATTGGCTGGACATCCTACAGTCTCAATAGCTCTTAAAAAAGTATTTAAAATAATCCAATATAATTCTGATTGTAAAAATGTGTGTACAGTGTTGCACAGTCCTTATTTACCCATGTTATAACCAAGTTGAACAATTCAGAACAATAGAGAATCAACTGCTGTGTACTGCTTCAACCAACCGAAATGAAAGATCTCAACTCGGATCTGGGCACGTTTAAATTGTCTGCAAAATGCAAAATTCTTCTAACTTAGCTTCAACAGCTTGTACAATCAGTGTGCCTTGCCTATACAACTATATATTCTTGGCTGGGGGAGGGTGTAGAGTAATACAAACATTAAAAATCGAAATATAATATATTACAATGTAAAAATTGTCAGAAATTTGTCATTTCAATGGTTCCTGCCATAGGTATGCCATGAGGGCGTGGAACATTGCACACTTTCTTTATTCTCTATCAAAATGTAAAATTTCACTCCTAAATTTAGCTCCTACAGTAAGCATTACATGACTTTACACATTATATATTCTTCATCGGGGGATGGTGGATTTAAAAAAAATAGTTTTGATTTGCATTTAGTGATTACAAATGTTTTAAATGCATTTTGAGCAAGTGCTGATCATAAATTTTGAAATAAAATGTTTTTCTTCAATGAATGCAATATGCACATGTTGTGTCTGACAGTTTTGATTCAGCCTGTCCATCCCCACTGCATCTTGACAGGTTTATAGCACAGATTATGTCTGTGAAATAAAACTACTGGTTGATATCATGGTAACAGAAGGGGATATCTATGCTTAAGTTTCCTGGGACAATGCCTGGCCATTAAACTGAAACTACACAGGAAGTAGAATTGGAACAGTGTAGAAAACTACAAGCAACTACTGGCCACTTGCTTGGTATTAGAATAGCCTATCTTTGCTTTAGTTTAAAGGGACCATGTCGGGTTGTTACATTTTATAATAGACTGTAATTAAAGTTCAAACTAGCAGGAAAAAATAGAAGCTACTACTAGTCATTTGCCTGGTAATAGGAGAAACATTTGCATTGCAGCTACTCAATACAATATAAAGGTAACAAGAAATCGGGATAGCTTCATCAACATAATCGTTAGAGACCATAAATTGTGACAAAAATATGAGTGTTTGTGAGAACACTGAAGATCCAAAAAAACAATAGTTAAAGTACACATAAAAGGTAAACAACATTGGAAAATTTAAAAAACAAATGCAGACTTGCACGGTAACAACCCAACAGCTTTGCAGTAAAACTACATGGTGTAAAAGTGCAAATACATAGGAATTTAACAACTAAGTTGCGCTGAGATAACAGGAATGTCAGAAAAGTAATGAAATACAGGAGTGCAACATATGATCTGTTGAATCTAACATGGTGATTGCTGTCTAAATTCTCTTTTGTTTCCTGGAATGTTCCTTAAACATGTCCTTGTCATTTCAGCATAAACATACAAATGATTAATGGGTAATTAGCATGCGCTTACCCAGTGTTGCCATATCAGTTACAGTGTTGTCCTCCCACAACTTTCCTTGCAGTTACCATATACTGGATGGGGAGCAATCTTCAAATGTCTCCACAGATGTTCAGTGGGGTTTTAATTAGAGCTTTGGCTGAGCTGTGTATAAGTTTTTCTTTAAGGGTCTCTTTTTGATCCATCATTCTTACCTCAATCCTGACCAGTCCCTGGTCTCCCAGTCCCTACTGATGACAAGTTTTCCGATAGCATGGTGTTTCCACCACCATGCTTCACCGAAGGAATGGTATTAGCCAGGTGATGAGTTGTACCTTGTTTTCACCGGACATAGTGCTTGGTATTTAGGCCTAATAGTTTGATCTGTCTTATCAGATTTCTGTCTTTTCTGCAGAGTTTTATTCTGGCAGGTTCTCATCTTTGCAGAAAAACTTTCTGTTAGAGTGATCATTGTGTTCTTGATAACCTACCTGACCAAGCATCTTCTTGCTTATTTAGACATCCAGCAAGCCTTAGTGGTTCCAAACATTACATTTTACCATGAGCCCACTGTGCTCTTAAAACGTTTAATGCTTTAGCAGTTTTTAAAAAGATTTTATAACCTTTCCTTGAATGTATGCCTCAACTAAATTATATCCCGGAGGTCTATGGGAGTGCCTTAAACTTCAAGGCTTGGTTTTTGCTCTGACATGCACATTGAAATTGAGGCATTATAAAGACAGGTGTTCACCTTTCTAAGTTACATCCAATCAATTACATTTGACTCAGGTGGACACTATTACATGTATAGAGACACATCAAGGATGATCAAAAGGCAATATGAATCTGACCTCACTTTGGTTGGGGCATGGCAAAGGGTCTGATATATTTCTTACAAGATATATTTTATTTATACATTTTAAATTAATTGATCAGGAAAAAAATAAGTAAAGGGTTCTGAATGCTTTCACCAAATAATATTTTTTTTTAAAGCCAAACCCATGAATTAGTTTTATTTTCCCATCTTTGTTTTAGATTACCAGATAGACATCATCCCTGTTTTCCAACAGCAGTCTTTTTGTTTGGTGGTCTGTCCCTGGCTAAAGCTATGAAATACATCCCTTGTTATCCATCAGTTTTAAAGTTTAAAGAATAAAAAAAGATAAAAAGAAACTATGCAGGAATAATTCTAGTAACTGATGTGAATATAGCCACAGAATGTCAGTTAATCCAGTCAATGATTTAGAAGGGATGTTTTTTCTAGTCAACCTAAATCTGTATTTGAAATGATAGGTGCCACAGACTAGGTTCAAAATGTAACTTTGTTGCTAGCTGCCAAATGCAAATTGATGTTAATCTACAAAGCACTAAGTACATCTCAGGTTGGACCCTGTGTACAGCTGATAACATAAATAATGTAATTACTTAGACTAGACCTTGCAGTATCTTAAAATAGCAATCTCAAATGCACAGCGGTTAATGTGGACCATAACAAGTATCCGTAAGGGATGCAGCAACACAAGATAGCAGTTAGCCCTCTAAGCAGACTTTATTATGAACAAGGCGTTCGGAATCATGACTCATGTTTTCAGTTCACTGTTCGCTAGTTAGGAGGGTTCGGCATGCAGAGGGCAATACTGACTCAATTAATTTAATCAATTTTTTTAATCAGTAAAAAGTAAAAACTTCCCATCACCACATTTCTCCCAAGAACCACCAGATGTCATACGTGTCATCACCCTCCCTCATATGATTGTTTGGGTAAGCAAAGATGCTGACTTTGTGGCTGCAACTTGTGAAGGACCCAGTAGGTCACTGGGCTGTCACCAGGAAATAGTCTCTTGCCTCTAACACTCTCTGTAGCAAAAATGGAAGACACTGAGCATACACTGAGACCCAAAATATTGAAATTGCATTGGTAAATACAGTTTAATAAATGTTACTGATTATTTTGTAATGTTTATTGTACAGAAATGACAGCTTTGCCAACCTTTTTGAACATTAGTTAATGTCTTACAAATAGTCACTGCTTGTGAGAATTTAAATTGTTTGTATATGAATATTCCATTACATTTAAGTTTAAATAAAAAAAGACTCAGTCTCCTTGCCTAGAACATTTCCTAAAAATTAAATATTTAACTCCAATTGATATGGAGTTTATTATTCCTCGGGCTGAAGCTGTTAATGCAATCTCAGTGTAATGAATTCAGCCCACTGTGTTTGTTTGTTACATTTGGGTCTGTGGGAAGAAAGATTTTTTTGACCTGAATTGAGAAACAGATTTTTAAAGACATGTTCCTAGCTGTCAGCTGAGAGTCAGATTTTTGACTATGCACAAAACAAGTAAAAAAACTGTGATTGATAGTGAATGTGTCATCTTTGTACCGCTTTTTCAGGTATGATAATTTCAAAATGGAAGCACAGCAGCTCCTCCTAAATGCTTCATTATTTTGGGAGTTCTCAATCACCTCTTTCTGCTTCATAGAAATGTAAGATAGCTACTGTCACTTACATTATTGATGACAGATGGTGGGACTTCCAGTTAGTCAGGGCAGGACTACGGTTATGACAGAGACATTAAGGGTGGGCCAAGTACTCGGACAAAACGAGTACCGTAACGGAGATGAGCAATTTGCAGAACTCTGATATGATCCGATTATTTAATCAGATAAAGTTACTTTAAACTAGAGCTGTCAAAGTTAATGTGTGCGATAAATTTGAAATATTTAACTTAACATTTTTGAGATTCTGCCCCATTCAGTATGAGCTGACAGGATCACGCTATTATCTCACATTGTTTACCAGTAACTTTATTGGTGGTGGACATGACCTGAGCACTTTACAGGCATTTTATTAATACTGTATCATTGGAGAGTTGGCATTCATGTCATTCATCGTGTTTACTCTGTACTAGTTTAACAACAACAGCCTAAAAACGCATTAGTAGGCTGCACATCCTTTTGTGCAATGGATGTGAGGAAATGGGAATATCTCGTCTTGCGTCCTGCACCCGTCTCACTACAAAAACCCATCAAATGAGAATGCCATCCATGGCTCCCCCAGCTCTGTTGCATGAAACCACCTGCTAACACTGATTGCAGAATGGTCAATTGTAATTTTATTTATTTTTGATAATCCAAGCATTTATATTTCCACCAAAGCATCTTCTCATGGTGGAGTTAGCAAATCACTGGGCTCTGAATGAATTACTGTACAAATGGACTACATTTAGATGTAGTAGTTATTGTGGTAAGTTATGGACAGACATTGTATGTATATTATACAAATTTAAGGGCATTGATAACTTGCATTTATTTAATTCCAAGTCAAGCACTGTCCATAGTTTGCTATAAAACAAGGTTTGTCTGTACCATAATGCACTGCCTTTTACACAGAAAAGTATGTATTAAATGCAAAAATGTTACACATTCTAAAATTACAATTAATCATGATTAACTACAGGTTATGGAATTAATCACAATTAATTAATTTAAACGTTTGGCAGCACTACTTTAAACCAAACATTCTAATGTCACTCAGTGTGGAATGATAGGTACTCAATTGAATGATTCTGCTGTCAGTAAACACACAGGTGGGAGAGTTTGTTGAGCTTACTGCAATGTTTGGATTCTCAAGAATTCTCTCCCACACACCACAAACGCGTAACAGCAACTGTATTCACTTTCAGCCTTCTGTCTCAAACACTGGAATGGAACGGCTGTGTAGAGATGCTGATTTAACAAAGAATATAGAAAAACAGAGAGAAAATATTTGTCATTGTTTTGTTTTTGGTTTTTTTTGGCCTCATTTCAAGCACATGCACCACACTGCTTTCAAACTACAAAATGCATTGACAAGTTGTTTTCACAGGCTGACATGTTGGAAATATGATATGCACAATGTTTTTGAAGTGTAATTCTGTTTCCCTGTCAAAATCTTTACTTGTTATGGGCTCTCATACGATATAATATAATGTATCTAATTCAAATAAATGACCATATTACCTTAAAAGATTTTTAATATAGCAGATGCAATGGCAAACAGAAAATCTTCAACAAATGCAACAGTTTCACTGTACTGCATAACCTGAAATGCTTTGAGAAAATGATTAGACCGTTTTCCCATTTGTTTTAGGCATGACCATACTTTCAACTGAACAAGCATGCTAGTTTGTGACCTGTTTTTTGATATGACACTGATCCAAATATTTCCATGCATAGTTTTGTTGCAGCTATACAAAAAGAGTGAAGATAGCAAAGAAGATTATCACCCCAGGAGATCTAGAGTACCTCAAGGGAGCCATTGTTTCAACAGTAAACTAGTGATGGCCGTTCTTCCAGCGGTTGGATTTTATTCTAGCAGCGCTAACTCAGATTCTTTTCTTTTTTATCCATAACTGTCTAAAGTGATTTCGTTAACAATCTAGTCTGTCAATCTATTCTTGTCATTTTATGCATAATGTCCATTCCAATGTTGTTGTTCTCTGTTGATTATTTACATACTAGATTATTAACTACAGTGGATATAAAAATTCTTCACACCCCTGTTAAAATGCCAGGTGTTTCTGACATTAAAAAAATTGACGAAGATAAATCATGTCAGAACATTTTCCACTTTTAATATGACCTATAAACAAACTGAAATCTTAGAGGGGGAAAAATACTCTATAACTTGGTTGAATAAGTGTGCACACCCTTAAACTAATACTTTGTTGAAGCAACTTTTGATTAATTAGAGCACTCAGTCTATTGAGGTAGGCATCTATTAGCATGGCACATCTTGGCATAGATGCAACAAGTGCTCCAGATCTATCAGATTGCGAGGACATCTCCTGTGCACCGCCCTATTAAGATCACCCCACAGCTGTTCAATTGGATTCAAGTCTGGGCTCTGGCTGGGCTATTACAAAACATCAATTATTTAATTAAAACATTCTTCTGTTGATTTGGATGTGAGCATTGGGTCATTGTTGTGCTGAAAGCTGAACTTCATCTTCAGCTTTCTAACAGACAACTAAAGGTTTTGCCTGGTATTTGGAACTGTTCATAATTCACTCCACCCTGACTAAGGCCCTGGTTTCAACCAAAAAAAAAACAGCCCCAAAGCATGAGGCTGCCACCACCATGCTTCACTTTGGGTATGGTGTTCTTTGGGTGATGTACAGTTTTGTTTTTGAGCCAAACGTTCCTTTTGGAATGATGGCCAAAAAGTTAATCCTTGGTTTCACCAGACCATAAAACGTTTTCCCACATGCTTTTGGGAAAATTTGTTTTAACAAACTTCAGCAGGGGTTGGATGTTTTTCTTTGTAAAAAAAGGCTTCAGTTTTGCCACCCTACCCAATAGCCCATGCATATGAAGAATACGGGAAATTATTGTCACATGTAGCACACAGACAGTATTTGCCAGAAATTCCTGCAGCTCCTTAAATGTTGCAGTAGGCCTCTTAGAAGCCTCCCTGACCAGTTTTCTTCTTGTCTTTTCATCAATATGGGAGGGACGTCCAGTTCTTGGTATTGTCACTATTGTGCCACATTTTCTCCACTTGATGAGGACTGCTTTCATTGTGTTCCATGGTATATCTTATGCTTTGGAAATTATTTTTGACCCTTCTCCTGACTGATATCTTTCAACAATGAGATCCCTCTGATACATTGGAAGCTCCATGCGGACAATGGCGTTTGTTCTGAGATGCAACTAAGAAAATGTCAGGAAAATCCTACTAGAACAGCTGAACTTTATATGTGATTATTCAGAATCACTTTAATGGATGGCAGTTGTGTAATTACTTCTATTTAACATTAGTTTGAATGTGATTGGTTAATACTGAACACAGCCACATCCCCAGTTATAAGAGGGTGTGCACACATATGCAACCAGGTTTTTGTAAGTTTTTTATTTTTCATTACACCGTCTAACACATTACGGATCACATTAAAAGTGGGAAAAGTTCTGACATGATTTATCTTTGTCTCATTCTTTTACATCACAAAAATCTGGCATTATAACATGGGTGTGTTGACTTTTTATATCCACTGTTTGTCAAAAAAAAATGTTGTGGCAATGATGGTTGATGGGTCTAATGTTTGATGCCATGGATAGCGGTATAGATCTATTATTTTAAATCTTTATGGTATTGGCATCAGTTAGACTATTATTATCTTTCAAATAAATAAATGTTAAATAAATATTCCACAGTAAATGCGTGTTAATATGAGCTGAAACCGATCTTATTAATAGGTGGTACATTCAAAATGAGGTATAAAACAGTTTACCCCATCATGGCGGCTGGTAAGGAGTTTCTTGAATTTAATTGTATCTGTGTTACCCTACAACTTAATCTCTCTTTTTGATTTTAGGTTTTCAAATGCCCTGTTTCAAGCCTCTGTTGGAGCAGAAAATTAGGGGTGTGGAAAACTGTTCGTATATACAGTAGTAGCTTTTATTAACATACATATTAAAGTATGCATACCCCAGCAGGGATTGCCATCCCTTACAGCCTGCACAACCACCGCTGTGTTGTCTTCGTTGTGCTAGGAGACCTGAAACTGAAATAATTGGGAATTAGTATAAATATACTCAAATTAACTGCCTTAACAACATCAGACGTTCAGTCAGGAGTACGACATAAACTTGAAACTTCAAAAGCTTGAATGATTGTGTTTGCATATAACGCGCCAAAAAAAATTATAGAAAAACAACAAGACAGTGTATTTACATAGTCTACTCAATGCCTATCTGTGCCTGTATTCACATGTGACATAATTAAACCTATATAGAAAGTATGCAAATTCTTATGTTCCTGTCCCCTGGACCCACTCTCCACTGGAGCTCTCCAAGGTTTCTGACGACTTGCCTTGTTGATGCCTGGGGTTGGACTGATACAAAAAATATGTTATTAATGTGAATGCAAACCATCTGTCCTAGGCCTTTGCGGTAAAATATGTATAACAGAGAGTTGCAGCTTACACATAGCTACAGTGGCAGTTGAATGCTCCCTGTACCACTTTTACTGACATCAATCTTTGATTTTATCTCGTTGATGGATTCTTTTGTGTCGTTGATGCCGCCCTCCATCTTGCCTGTTTATCTCCATAATCAAATAAACCAAACACATGAAGTTATGCTTCAAACGTGCAAAAAATTTGTAAAATGTACCACAGCCTCTGTAATAGAAAGGGCTAGCGTAGCCTACTAACACAGTACTGTAACACACCAAGCAAGATAGCATGACGTCATATTTATAACTGTAGCCGAACATGCGATAACTCAGAAGTTGATGCTAACCTTGCCTAATCTTTGTGTAAGAAGCTACATGAAAAAAGTATTGGGTCTTGGATGCAGAGATTTGCAGTGAGGAGCAAAATTATTGATGTTGATGTTAGCTAGCTTTCTAACTTCGTCCCAAATGGCCTCAAGCGTATTTTGGTGGGCTTGGGCTTAGGGATCTTCCGCAATCACTGCGGAAAATGTGAGCCAATGCCGGTAGCTACTGGAGCCTGAGCATCGAATTGTTGTCCCCGACGTCTTTGTTGGTGGTGCCTGCTTGTTGGAGCCTCTTTTTGGGCAGGAGACTGTCGACTAACCCTGGGTCCTTGTCACGTTCTATCAAAAAACATTTCTCTGTGGTGCCAATGGACGATTCCAAGAAAGGCATAATTAGCCAGTAACTGCTACCACAGGTGCTGGTCATATAATTAGAATATTATCAACAAGTTGATTTATTTCAGTAATTGCATTCAAAAAGTGAAACTTGCATAATGTATACAGTCATTCCACACAGACTGATATATTTCAAGTGTTCATTCCTTTTCATTTTGATTAATATAACTGACAACTAATGAAAACCCCATAATCAGTATCTCAGAAAATTAGAATATTAAGACCAATACCAAAAAATGATTTTTAGAAATGTTGGCCAACTGAGAAGTATGAACATGAAAAGTATGAGCATGTACAGCACTCAATACTTAGTTAGGGCCCCTTTTGCCTGAATTACTGCAGCAAGGCGGTGTGGCATGGAGTCAATCAGTCTGTGGCACTGCTCAGGTGTTATGAGAGCCCAGGTTGCTCTGATAGTGGCCTTCAGCTCTGTTGCATTGTTGGGTCTGGCATATCGCATCTTCCTCTTCACAATACCCCATAGATTTTCTATAGTGTTAAGGCCAGGCGAGTTTGCTGGCCAATCAGGAACAGGGATACCATGGTCCTTAAACCAGGTACTGGTAGCTTTGGCATTGTGTGCAGGTGCCAAGTCCTGTTGGAAAATGAAATCTGCATCTCCATAAAGTTGGTCAGTAGCAGGAAGCATGAAGTGCTCTAAAACGTCCTGGTAGACGGCTGCCTTGACCTTGGACCTCAGAAAACACAGTGGACCAACACCAGCAGACGACATGGCACCCCAAACCAGTGGACTTCAAGTAACATGGATTCTGTGCCTCTCCTCTCTTCCTCCAGACACTGGGACCTTAATTTCTAAAGGAAATGCAAAATGTACTTTAATCAGTGAACATAACTTTGGACCACTCCGCAGCAGTCCAGTCCTTTTTGTCTTTAGCCGAGGCGAGACACTTCTAACTCTGTGTCTAGTTCAAGAGTGGCTTGACACAAGGAATGCGATAGCTGAAACCCATGTCTTGCATACGTCCGTGCGTGATGGTTCTTGAACACTGACTCCAGCTGCAGTCCTCTCTTTGTGAATCTCCCCCACATTTTTGAATGGGTTTTGTTTCACAATCCTATCCAGGGTGCGGTTATCCCTATTGTTTGTACACTTTTTTCTACCACATCTTTTCCTTCCCTTCGCCTCTCTATTAATGTGCTTGGACACAGCTCTGTGAACAGCCGGCCTCTTTAGCAATGACCTTTTGTGTTTTTTTGCAATGACCTCCTTGTGCAAGGTGTCAATGGTTGTCTTTTGGACAGCTTTCAAGTCAGCAGTCTTCCCCATGATTGTGTAGCCCACATAACTAGACTGAGAGAACATTTAAAGGCCTTTGCAGGTGTTTTGAGTTAATTAGCTGATTAGAGTGTGGCACCAGGTGTCTTCAATATTGAACCTTTTCACAATATTCAAATTTTGTGACATACTGATTTTGGGGTTTTCATTAGTTATAATCATCAATATTAAAAGGAATGAACACTTGAAATATATCAGTCTGTGTGGAATGATTGTATACATTATACAAGTATCACATTTTGAAAGGAATGACTGAAATAAACTTTTTGATGATATTCTAATTGTGACCAGCACCTGTACCTACTGGTCTGAAATCAAAATGTTGGCAGTTTTTCACTGTCTGCAAATGCAATGATGTCCGTCCCATGTCTAGTCGCGCGATAACATAGAATGGCAAAGGGTTCGTGGTTAATAGATTATGATGCCGTTTTTCTTTTAACATTGATAAAACTATTTAATGAACATGTCAGCGTCCAAGAAGGGAGATGGAGGCAAGCGCAGAGGTGAAAGGAATACCATTTAATAGAAAAAGGAAAACAAAACATAGTGCCATGCACCACAAAACAGAAACAAAACAGGAGCCAGGAGCACATACAGCTACAACAAGCTTACATCAAACATACACCTACAATGACTAACCAGGACAGGGAGAAAATGGCTGAACTAAATACACAGACTAACAAGGAGAACAGAAACAGGTGGAGGCAAAACACAGGTGAAAGTAATAGACTAATTAACTGAAACGAGAACAGGAAAGACCAAACAAGGAAATGACAAATCATGGACACACAGAAAACATGGAACAGAATTGTCCCAGCAGGCTGGGACCATTAGAGAACATGCATTTTCTAATGCAAGGGAGGAAAATGTAACTGTGGTGGGAAGACTATCATCATCAATGTGTGTGTAATCTAAAAGAATGTCTTGATTATATGTGATTGTGTGATTAGCTCCAGTACAGCGCCCTTTACAGTAACTGGCACACTATGTAAATACAGAACAGGCTGTGAAAAATGTAATTGTGGTTTATTAGCTTGATCATACTACAGAAATACCATATGTATCTTATATTTACCTATGCTCTGGGGGCAAACATATTCTTCAGTTTTTAGGGTTCTTTATTATTAAATTTCGCATAATGGATACTATGTAATTTGTTTATACTGTTTATTTTTAACATCATAGTTGTCAAAGTATTTGTGTTGAATGTGGTTTATGGGCATCTGGTCCTTGTTTTTTAAAGAATGGGATTGTGTCTGTAGCAACCAAATAGTGAGAAAGCTAAAATTTAATAAATCAAACATGAAAATATAAATAAAATCCCATAATTTCTGCTTGTAAATGTTTGCTTTTGTATTTGTTTGTTCAGCAAAGGTCCAAATACATTTAAACAAAGCATAATTCCATTTTAGGATGTAGTATATCATATGTTTAGGACATTAGATCATATCCATTAACCATACAAATATTTTTATCCAGACATCATGAGTCCATATCTTGACATCGTATATGACAAGAGTCATGATTGAAATACGTGTTGAAAATATCTGATATGCATAGTCAAGATATGGCCTATGTACAGGTTATGCATATCAGAGCTCAAAAAAAGTAAGTCTTACTATAGTGAGAGAACTATGGTTGTCATTATACCAGAACTCTTGATATCCTCAAACACAGCATGAGTCCATATTGGGATTCAGTATATCATATTTATATGACATTACTCATATCCATAAACCATATATGACAAACAGACAAATGTGGTTTCAGTATTTCTCTGGATTTGATAAGTAATTAATAAATGTTATCTGTATATGCACAGGAAATGCCTATATTCTCTAAAACATCAGATTTTGGACCAAATTAAGAGACCACTACAAAACTATCAGTTTCTCTGCTTTTACTATTCATAGGTATGTGTTTGAGTAAAACTAATATTTTTGTTTTATTCAATAAACTACAGAAAAAAGGACTCCCAAATTACTAATCAATTTTTGTCATTTAGAGAATATATTTGTAGAAAATAACAACTGGTCAAAATAACCCAAAATTATGCATTGTTTTCAACTTCAAATATGTGCAAAGAAAACAAATTCACATTCATTTTCATATTCAACAAAATACTCATGTTTTAACTAAGAAATCAGCATTTTGTGGAATAACCCTGATTTTTGGAGTTATTGTGACCATCCATCTTCCTCTTGATTAAATTCCAGAGGTTTTCAGGGGGGTTCAGGTCTGGAGATTGGGCTGGCCATGACAGGGTCTTGATCTGGTGGTCTTCCATCCACACATTGATAGACCTGGCTGTGTGGCATGGAACATTTTCCTGCTGAAAAAAACAATTCTCAGAGTCGGGAACATTGTCAAAGCAGAAGGAAGCAAGTGTTCTTCCAGGATAACCTAGTACTTGGCTTGATTCATGTGTCCTTCACAATGACAAATCTGCCCGAATCCAGGATTGCTGAAGCATCTCCAGATCATCAATCAAATCAATCAAATTTATTTTATAAAGCCCGTTTTACATCAGCATTTGTCACAAAGTGCTTTCACAAAACACCCGGCCTTAAACCCCAGGGAGCAAACAACAATAGTGATGAACTTCAGTGGCTAGGAAAAACTCCCTAAGAGAGCTGAAATTTAGGAAGAAACCTAGAGAGGAACCAGGCTCCGAGGGGTGACCAGTCCTCTTCTGGCTGTGCCGGGTGAACATATTAAGAGTCCAAATTTTAATAGTTTGATGCATGTGGGCTAAGCCCAGAGTTTATTTAAACCAAGTCCAGACTGGTGGCACGACCAGATGGACAAGGACAGGGACAGACAGGGAGGGGGGGTCAGCAGAGTGGCAGCTGAAAACGTCAGTTATGGTCTTGATCTGCAACACAACCAGGAGGACTTTGGACAGGGATCGCAACGAGTCAAGCCTAGTACTCCGCAGGTGAGGGTTATCACCAATCCTCCACCAAATTTCACAGTGGACACGAGACACTGTGGCTTGTAGGCCTCTCGTGGTCTCAGTCTAACAATTAGATGATGAGGTGTTGGGCAAAGCTGAAAATTTGACTTGTTAGAGATGACCTTACTCCATTTCTCTATGGTCCAATCCTTATGGTCTTTTGCAAACTTCAGCCTGGTTCTTCATTGCTTCTTATTGATGAAGGGCTTTTTCCTAGCTTTGCACGACTTCATCCCTGCCCCTAGGAGCCTGTTTCACACCGTCCTTGCCGAGCATTTAAACCCAGCTGCAGTTTGCCATTCTTTTTGTTGGTCACTTGATGTCATCCTACAGTTGTTGAGTGACATTCAAATGAGTTGATGGACATCTCAGTCAGTGGACAGTCGTTTTCGGCCTCTGCCAGTCTTTAGCTTTGTTGTCCCCAATGTCTGTCGTTTGACCTTGTTCTTATGAACACAGTCTTTGAAATTTTCAGTATGGAAGCAACCTGATGCTGCTTCCATACTGGGAATATGCGGAATAGTTATTTTTTCATTCAAATTACCTTTGAGGTACTACTTGCACTGTTTTTGCCATCCAGCTGTTCATAGTGCCAGGGTATAGTTATGACCACAGCATTGGTTTTTATACTATTCCTTGTTAAATTCGTTTTGGTTCAAGTAATCACATAATCAGTACCTCATTAAGTAAAATGAGATCCTGTGTTCCTGTGTTGGAATTTAACAGACACTGGAATGGAATGGCTGCCATACACGTAGAGATGCTGATTTAAATATAATTAGGACCGGTTTCTTAATTTTTTCCAGAGCTGTATCAATATGAAATACAAGAGGCAGAAATGCTGCCTGAATACAAATTAACAAAGGCAGAAACTTAACTATGTAAAATATTCCGGGTTTTGAATAAACAAAATGTGCACTTGTATGTGAATTTTTATGGTTCTATATTGAGGGCCGAGTGGAAACACTTTAAATCTTTGAACACATTACACAATGCTTGCAAAATATTTTGTTTGTTTATTTGCTTGATTATGATGTATTGTAAACCCAGTAACCTTACACTTGCACCTTGCTCTATAACAAGTATCAAGATTTGAAATCGCTCTTTCAACTTCAGCCATGTTTTCCGATTTTAGGGCAGAAAAGTAAAGGAATTACCTGCCATTGGCTTGTTGTGCTTGTTAGTTTGTTGTGAAAATCAAACACCTGGTTTGATTTATCTTGTTTGAATTGTTGGCAGTGGACAGACTCACTACCCCACTGTCAGGAATGCCGGTAGGGACCCAAGCACGGACTGGGAGAGAGAGAGACTATCAGGCAGAGAAATCGGGGACGGGCCGAAGGTCGGTGCACGAGCAGGCGGCGGCGGTACAAACGGATGGCGGCCAGAGTTTTCGGGGACAGGCGGAAGGTCGATTCACGAGCGGGCGACAGTAGTACAGGCAGGGAGCAGGCAGAGTAGTCAGAGACAGGCAAGGGATCAGAACACTGTCGGGCAGCTGACGTACAGGCCGGGAGCAGGCAGAACCATCGGGGACAGGCAGGAGGTTGATACAGGGGAAGTCTGTACGTAGGAGTGTGAATCGCGAGAAAAGGTATGCTAGCATGAGGTAGGAGGAGTGGGCTGATGCGGACGGGCTTGAGGCAGGAAAGATGGAAGTTAGGGTGGACCTTGAGGGACAGAGGCAGCTTCAAACGGACCGCAACTGGATTAATAATCTTGTCTACCGTGAACGGACCAATGAAGCGCGGGGAGAGTTTTCGGGACTCGGTACGTAGGGGCAGGTCCTTGGTAGACAGTCCACCTCTTCCCCCACAGTGTACTTCGGAGCCGGAACGCGCCTGTGATTGGTGTGCGTCTGATAGTTGCCTGCGGAACGGAGCAAGGAGGCTGGGCGCGATGCCAAGTGCGGTGACACCTGCGGATGTGGACCTGCACGGACGGCACCGCCAGATCCCTCTCCTGGGACGGGAACAGCGGAGGCTGGTAGCTGAACAGGCACTGGAAAGGGGACAAGCCAGTCTCAGATGTGGGCAAGGTATTGTATGTATATTCCACCCACGGCAGCTGAGAGGACCAGGTGGTGGGACAGGTGGAAAGAAGGGAGTTTGGAAAGAAGAGTGAAGCAGGAGAACTTGCAGAAGCGGTCGACAACTGCAAGAACGACAGTGTGTCCATCTGAATGGGGTAAATCAGTGACAAAATCCGGGGACAGGTGGGACCAAGGGCGACGCGGAGAGGGTAGGGGAAGCAGGAGACCGGGACTTGGCCGGTTGGACTTTTTGTTCTGCGCGCAGATTGGGCAGGCGGAGATTTAGTCCTGGGTGTCCATACGTAAGGATGGCCACCAGAAGCTCCTGTTGAGAAACGCCAGGGTGCGGGCAAGACCGGGATGGCACGCTAGCTTTGACGCATGTGCCCACTTCAGCACTGCCGACCGGACTGACTCAGGGACGAACAAGCGACCAGGGGGGTTGTTACCAGGTCCAGGATTGTGTTGGAGGGCTGCCTTAACTTCCTCTTCGATCTGCCACAGCACAATTCTTGGTTAAGATCGCGTCAGGTTCTGCGCATGGGTCCCCCTCCCTGGAGAACACACGAAACAGGGCGTTAGGTTGCCATTACGCGACCCCGGTCTATAGGTAAGGGAAAAGTTGGAACGGCCGAAAAACAGAGCCCATCTGGCCTGGCGAGGGGTCAGGCGTTTGGCGGAACGGATGTACCCTAGGTTTTTAAGATCTGTCCAAACGAGGAACGGCTGTTCAGCCCCCTCGAGCCAGTGGCGCCATTCCTTGAGGGTGACTTTAACAGCCAGAAGCTCACGATTTCCAACGTCATAATTTGGCTTGGCTGGAGACAACCGGCGGGACAGGAATGCGCAGGGATGCAGTTTCCCATCCTCGGGGCTGCATGGGAAAACACCGCCCCGATTCGAGAGTCGGAGGCATCTACCTCGACTACAAATTGACACTCTGGGTCCGGTTGCGTGAGAATGGGGGCGGAGGTGAACCGAGCCTTGAGGTCACAGAAAGCCGCCTCCGCTTCTTGGTTCCAGGAGAATGGCTTTACGCAAGAGGTGAGGGCAGTCAGGGGAGTGGCGACCCTGCTGTAGTCACGGATGAACCTCCAATAAAAGTTGGCAAAGCCTAGAAACCGCTGTAACTTTTTCCGGTAGACCGGTCTCGGCCACTCCAGGACCGCCTCCACCTTGGACGGGTCCATCTTCACTTTTCCCTCCAAGACAATGTACCCCAGGAAGGAGACGGTCGAGGCGTGAAATTCGCATTTCTCCGCCTTAACGAACAACCAATTCTCTAGCAAATGGAGGGGGACCTGCCAGACGTGCTGAACATGCTCCCTTGGGTCCCTGGAGAGGATGAGGATATCATCCAAATACACAAAGACAAAACGCCCAATCATGTCCCCCAGTACCTCGTTGATAAAACGTTGGCACACAGCCGGGGCGTTGGTCAAACCGAATGGCATTACCGTATACTCAAAATGACCCAAAGGCGTGTTGAATCCCATGAGCCATTCGTCCCCCTCCCTGATTCTCACCAAGTGGTAGGCATTACAGAGATCCAGCTTGGTGAAAATCGCGGCCCCCTGGAGGGAGTCGAAGGCAGAATTCATGAGAGGAAGTGTGTATTTGTTCTTTATAGTGATGTTGCTCAGACCTCTGTAATCTATGCAGGGACGAAGAGTGCCATCCTTCTTGCCCACAAAGAAAAACCCTGCCGCCATGGGAGAGGAAGACGGACGGATGCAACCCGTTCTGAGATTTATTTGGTTGTCTAGTTCATGCATATGCCATATACTGCTGTCTAACATGCCAAACACGAAATGTCCCTATTAAGTCAATTTAAAGTTTGTGCAAGATATGGTAAAACTACTCTAGATATTGTGGTACCATAAGTATTTTTCTTCTAGACCAAACTGAAGAATAATAATTATGTTTTCTTTTAGCCTTTTTCTAGATACGATTTCAGAAAGAAGCCGCTAGTTTTAATAGATTAGCTTCTCAAATAATAATGGTCTGTCATTTGTTCAATCTCAGGCAACACAATTAAATTAGGTTTCTTGTGATCCAAAAAGCAGATTTGTCATGAATTAAAGAAAATGAAACAGCAGTACAGAAATGCCAAGAGGCACAATAGGCAGAGTTGTAATGAATACTACATAGTAATGGCACAATGTTTTTGCATGAGACAACATGACTTTAAGACCAATTATTCTAAGGTTAGGATCCATGTTGATTAACATGACTAATTAGTAAATAATATGTATGAATTGTATTTAGCTGTTTATTTTATATAGCTTTACCCAATAAAGTTGCCATGCATAAAGTTGGGGTATGTACAAAAATTCTAAGATTCTAACATTGGTCTGTACAGGGCCCGAATACAAAGAGATGATCGCCGAGATGACAAAGATAGCAGAGTGGGACATTTCAATGAGGAACCCATGCAATGTTTCCCTTCTTCTGTACCTGGACATGAACCTATAAAATGAATTGTGGATGCTTTCATCACTGAAAGAGCTAGTGGTCATCTTCAATGAGAGTTTGACCATAACTGCTGCACTACATATAACAGATTATTTTTTTTTAATTGATTAGTTCCCCAATCTTCCAACTGTGGGTAGAGGTGGATAAGCTTTCAGGTGAAGTGACAGTTCTGAGGATAGATCAAGAGGAGCTGCACCTCTTTCACTCAGTCAAAAAAGTCCACTGTTCCCTCACACTTAACATGCCTATGCATATGATTATTTTCCACCACTCTCTCTGTATGAAATTCTGCAACTAGTTGGATTCTGAAATGTTGATGCGTGCTTGCTGTTTGTGTAAAGTATTTTTTTGTGCTGAGCTTTTATCTACAGTTTATAAACATGGCACTGTTAAATTGGGCCCTACTTGTGTACCCTATGAAAGGTTTAAACATCTGCCTCATACAAAAGTAGATTAATCTTACAGGATGATGAGCCTAAACACACTGCCTAAGTGTCAAGTCATACCGAAGTTTCTTAAAGACAAAAAGTTCAAGGTTCTGGTGTGGCCCAGTCAAGGCTCAGATCTCAATTCAGTTGAGATTATGTAGAAAGAGGCAAACATTTCTGTTCACCAGGGCTGCGCAATCCTGTTCCTGGAGAGCTGCCACCCTGCAGATTTTCTCTCCAACAGTAATTTCACACCAGATTCTAATAATGAGTTGGATGAAGAGCCAGTTTAGTCACAACTGTGGCTGGAGAGAAAACTTGTCGGATGGTAGATCACCAGGACCAGGACTCATCTCGGCTGTTCACCAAAGGTCCCCATCCAAGTTAACAGAGCTTGAGCAATTTTGCAAAGAAAAATGAAAAAATGCTTTTTTCCAATGTGAACAGCTGGTGCAGACTTATTCAAATATAATGGCTATAATTAAGCCAATGGTCTCTACCAAGTTTTGAGAGGGAGAATTTTTTTCCAATCAATTATTTTGTGTTTTGTATTTGTTTCTCATTTAGAACAATTGGTAGATTTTATTTTTCAGCTTGACATCATGGAATTTTTCTGTTAATCAGTTGATAAAACTTAAAATAAAATCATTTTGATTTCATGTTTTAACAATAACATTTAGAAAAGTCCAAGGGGGTGTCTCAGGATCAACGGCACGGACAGAGTAGGTGAAGGTAGACATTCCTTTGTCACTCTTGAACAAGAATAACAAAAGGAGCACATAACCACAAACTGATGCATACAATGTAAACAATGACCCACAACTCAGGGAAAAACAAGGGCACCTTAAATTGGATCCCCAACCAGAGGCAATAGGGAGCATCTGTCTCTGATTAGGGATAATTAAACATAAGCGCACATAGAGATGCCAAGAGGCACCTCTGTGGTCAGACCCTGACTGTTGTCTCCAGGCAAATAGAGATGCCAAGAGGCATCCTAGCCAAGACCTGACAGGGTGATTATTTTGAGAGCTACTGTATTCATTCTTTCATGTCTAGAATATAATGTAAAGAAATGTGCTATTGAAGCTGAGTAAATAAATAACCAATTATTATTAAATGTACTAAAGTCCAAAAGAATGTGTCCTATGCAGTTAGGACTTTTAAATGATCTGCCAAATAAACATGCTGTTTTATATACCTGGTTATTTTTAAAGTTGGAAGCAGTTGGGGAGATTAGAATCCACATCTATTTTCCGTTTGATAGGTTGCATTCTACCGATTTAATGCAGCAAGTGACCCAGCAGGAATCACAATAATTGTACATGACAGTATTTATTAAAGTGATTCTTTAAAAAGTCATATCTTTAAAAATATACCGCTCAGTAAAAAATTAACAGACCATTCCTAATTTTTCTTAAATCGATTTACATGTATGGCAGCCATTCCATTCCAGTGTTTGTAAAATTCCAACACAGGAACACCTCATTTTACTTAATGAGGTACTGATTAAGTGATTACATGAACCAAATCTAATTTAACAAGGAAAGGTATAAAAAACACTGCTGTGGTCATCACTGTACTCTTGCATAGGACCAGCTGGAAGGCAAGTAGTACCTCAAAGGTAATTTTAATATCCTTATGTTCTAACCTATGGTCCAAGGGTCTATTCAGAGAGTCCTATGTCAGTCACATACAGTTCCTAGCAGGTGGTATGGACAGGGTGTGTGGGACCCATCAGTAATGGGGCATCACATGTCCCACCTAGTGTCCTTCGTACATAGATAGTTAGTACTCTCATAGTGTCAAGCTTAATTCAGTTACTTTTCATGCACATAATCTCACAACATTCACAGACTTGTCCTAAACTCCCTCTCCTGTGTTTTCTTGGCTGTGTGATTGAAATCGAGGTCCTGTTGGGAGATGAATATAAGCAGAGTCTGAGGCCCTATAAACACTCTGGAATTTTCATCAAGGATCCACCAATACATTGCTTTGTGTCCATAACTGTCTCCTAGTTTCTACCTCTTAAAAACATCCCCACAGCAATATGCAGCCCCCACCATGCTTCACCATAGTGTATTGGCCAGATGATGAGTGGTTTTCTTTAGACATGACGCTTGGGATTCAGGGAAATCAGTTTAATCTTGCTTTTATCAGATGAAAGACTCTTGTTTCTTATGGTCTGACACTCCATCAAGCACATTACAACAAGTGGTAACTCTGGAGACCTGTCAGAGTTACCATTGGGATCTTGGTGACCGCTGACATAAGGCCTTTCTCCCTGATTACTCAGTTTGGCAAGATGGCCAGCTCTATGAGCAGTATTGGTGATTCCAAACTTCTTTCATTTGAGAATGATGAAGATCACTGTGTTCTTGGGGACCTCCAATGCTGCAGATATCATTTAGTACCCTTCCCTAGATCTATGTCTCGACAAAATTATTTTGACCTCATGGCTTGGTTTTTGTTCTGACATGCATTGTCAACCGCATGTTCTTATATTGACAGGCGTGGGCCTTTCTAATCATGTCTGATTAGTTGAATTCTCCACAGCTGGACCACTATCAAATTGTAGAAAGAGCTCAAGGATGATTAATGGAAAAAGGATGTATGCTATGTTTCAAGTGTTGTAACGGTCTCAATATTGATATTTCAGTTTTTTACAAATTTGCAAAAAAAACGGTGTTTGCTTTGTCATTGTGGGGTATGTTGTGTAGATTGATGGGTATTTTCGTATGCATTTCATAAGACTTTTTTGTACATTAGCATAATCATGCTGTAAATGCTGTACTAACCGCAGCCAGGAGATGAGGGCAGCAGTGCACCCCATGGACACACCTGCTTCTCATAACTTATTTTGTTGTGTATATGTATGCCTTATTTTCACCAGCACCTCACGGATTGTTATGTTCCCTCTGTTGCTGACAATGTGGGGCTTTGCCTTATTTAGATTGGAAATAAGATTATTTCCTATCATATAAAGAGAAAGTAACTCGTACTTAAGTGTTTTTTTTTTTCACATTGTACCCTCGCACCTCACATGTACAGTATATGTCTGTTGATTAAAAAATTCTGGCACCATTTGGCACCGCTCCAATGCAAAGCCAATTATGAGTTACGTCTGCTACCTTTAAGCTACTCCAATCTGGTAACAATCTCACAGTTGATTGCTTCCATGTAGAAATCCACAACTCATTCATGTTAAGAACATGACATTGACATTTAATAAAGTGGGGCAATTTGGCAAGTAGAGGGAACGTTTGAAACTACCAATTTGTAGGAAATGTTTTATTTGGTTTGAACGGTAACAAGTGAATAGTTCCATCTCTATGAGCTATGTAGTGTTAGACAACACTAACATTAAGTAGATGTGTTTATATGATAAAATCTCACACATTTGCTTGTTTTTTTAATTCAATTTAACTTTGTCATTGAACAAGTACAAGTACAGTACAACAAAATGCAGTTAGCATCTAACCAGAAGTGCAAATAGAAGAGGGCAGAAAATGTACAAGTATAATGTATATGTGTATTACAAATGGAGTGCATACAGTAGATGTGCAAAGAAGGCAAATTCAATACAAATGCAATACAAAATGTCCAATAAAAGCAAAGAGAGGGGTGTAGAAAATGTACAATTATTAAATATAGTGTATGTCACAAGTGGAATTAATAGTTGCACGGCAACTCTAAATGGCATTCTAAATGTGCAATCGAGGCAAATTAAAGGAGTAAGGTAGCAAGTGCAGAAATATCAGCAATGAGGTCCCAAGATAGACAGACATATATGTAACAACTGAAATATGCTAGTACGATGACAGTTCTAAGTGTGCAATGAAGGCAAGTTGAAGGTGCAAGAGTTGTGGGAGGGTATGGTTAGTGATAGGTTACAGAGTTCAGCATGGATGTGAAGGGTACCTGATGAGGCAGCGTGCCTTGTGCAGAAACCACTTGCGCTGGAGGTCTACAAAGGCTGGGTGCCAGAGATGTGCTGGGCAGTTTTCACCACACTTTGCAAGGCCTTCTGGTCTGCTTTGGAGCAACTGCTAAACCACACTGTGGGACTGTTAGTCGGAATGCTCTCGATTGTGCAGTGGTAAAAGTTCACAAGGAACTTGGAGGACAGCTGGACCTTCTTCAGGCTCCGCAAAAAGTACAGACATTGCTACACCTTTTTGAAAAGGGCTGACATGTTGAGGGTCCCGGAGATGTCATACATTAACATACGTATCATTGAATAAAGGTAGTTTATAACAGTTAATCATACATAATAGGAAAACAAGTCTATCTTAAGTCCAGAAATGGATGTAGCAAGTATTTCAGATGGTTTTTTTTTTTGCACTTTTTTTTGCATTACCTGCACTTGAACAGTGAGAGAGGGTTCAGACAAAGACATGCAGAAAAATAAACCAGAAAAAGAACCATGCAAGCTTAGTTCAGCTGTTCCACAATTAGAAAGGATTAATGTTATTGTCCCTGGCTGGCTTCAATCCAGTTTTCTATGTGGCAGAATCTTTAACCATTATGCTATTTAAAAAGTGAGAATGCCACTTTTACCTCAGTCATTAAATGTATTAGGAAATAACGTGGACAACAGAACATTTATTAATGGAACTAAAGTGTACTCTTGTACAAAGATTACTGTAGATGGCTAGCAAATAGCTATACAGTACCAATAATGATAACAATGAATCCCATCCCTCCATGGCTGGTTCATGTCTAAACAATACAAATAAAAAAGGGTCAAGTAATACAGTTACTCATTTAAATATTTGAGATTCATGGTAGTAAAAAGTGGATATATATTGCTGTGCGAAAGCTGAAAAGTACAGAGTGGATATATATTTCTGAGAGACAAACAATGGTACGTCTGAGAGGAGAATCAAACTGGGATCAAAAGCCCCACAGGGCTTGCTGGTGGCCAGACCACCTCCAAATAGAGTCCAAGTGCCACTTTTATCCAAGCAATTTTTGCTGAATTAACGTGGGCAACAGAATGTTTATTAACACTAGAACCACCAGGCCTTTTTTACCCCCTTCAACCGCCGGAACCGAACACCGTTTGGCATCATTAGCACATGAATCATCACTATTAGTATGGACATTCTCCTCTGCAGCATCATCATTCATTCAGAGCGTTAGTTCATCTACTGGGTCGTCATCAAACTATATAGAAGTAAAAAAATATATGAATTAAAGAATTGGTCTGTTTTAAATGGTTCATGAATTAGAAAAATACAAGAATGTGTTTGGTGTGATAGTCCTGTGATTCTCATCATACAAAAAATTACTAAAAAAGCATACAAAGAAAAAGACAAGGTCCAAAATGATTTAAATGCCAATGCATAACTCTAATCTTATAGATGACTGGCATATAATATTTGTCTATAGGTGACATCAGTAAGTTATCGAAAAATCTAGAGGAGCTATTAGAAAAAGACGAGGCTGGAAATGAATAGGCTGTGATAGGCACGTCTTCGCAGGTTTCTCCCGCGGGTTGTAGTGGGGCAATCTAGTTGATTTCAACGCCAATGCATAGCTCTAGTTTCATAGATTATTGGCATAGAAGATTTTTCTATATATGACATGAGTTATCGAAAAACCCAGAATTGTTATTAGTAAAAGAGGATATATACTCTTTAACATTATATATATTAATCTTCCTTAAAATAAGCAGAGACATTTCAGAAAGACATAGGATGTGTGTGCGATTTAGTTTTTCTTTCCCACCTAAAAGAATGTAGATTTACACACTCACCTAAAGGATTATTAGAAACACCATACTAATACTGTGTTTGACCCCCCTTTCGCATTCAGAACTGCCTTAATTCCACGTGGCATTGATTCAACAAGGTGCTGAAAGCATTCTTTAGAAATGTTGGCCCATATTGATAGGATAGCATCTTGCAGTTGATGGAGATTTGTGGGATGCACATCCAGGGCACGAAGCTCCCGTTCCACCACATCCCAAAGATGCTCTATTGGGTTGAGATCTGGTGACTCTGGGGGCCATTTCAGTACAGTGAACTCTGTCATGTTCAAGAAACCAATCTGAAATTATTTAAACTTTGTGACATGGTGCATTATCCTGCTGGAAGTAGCCATCAGAGGATGGGTACATGGTGGGCATAAAGGGATGGACATGGTCAGAAACAATGCTCAGGTAGGCCGTGGCATTTAAACGATGCCCAGTTGGCAATAAGGGGCCTAAAGTGTGCCAAGAAAACCTCCTCCTCACCATTACACCACCACGTCCAGCCTGCACAGTGGTAACAAGGCATGATGGATCCATGTTCTCATTCTGTTTACGCCAAATTCTGACTCTACCATCTGAAAGTCTCAACAGAAATCGAGACTCATCAGACCAGGCAACATTTTTCCAGTCTTCAACTGTCCAATTTTTGTGAGCTCTTGCAAACTGTAGCCTCTTTTTCCTATTTGTAGTAGAGATGAGAGGTACCCGGTGGGGTCTTCTGCTGTTGTAGCCCATCCACCTCAAGGTTGTGCGTGTTGTGGCTTCACAAATGCTTTGCTGCATACCTCGGTTGTAATGAGTGGTTATTTCAGTCAAAGTTGCTCTTCTATCAGCTTGAATCAGTCGGCCCATTCTCCTCTGACCTCTAGCATCGACAAGGCATTTTCGCCCACAGGACTGCCGCATACTGGATGTTTTTTCCCTTTTCACACCATTCTTTGTAAACCCTAGAAATGGTTGTGCATGAAAATCCCAGTAACTGAGCAGATTGTGAAATACTCAGACCGGCCCGTCTGGCACCAACAACCAAGCCACGCTCAAAATTGCTTAAATCACCTTTCCTTCCGAATCTGACATTCAGTTTGGAGTTCAGGAGATTGTCTTGACCAGGACCACACCCCTAAATGCATTGAAGCAACTGCTATGTGATTGGTTGATTAGATAATTGCATTAATGAGAAATTGAACAGGTGTTCCTAATAATATATTCAATTTACATTTGATGAATCAACCCACACTTTAAGCTGAATCTCCTATTGAGGAAAAGTAACCCATGTGATGAGTAGCCTATATCATTTGTATTATGTTTCAAAAATAGACTAAGTTTTCATTCATCTGGGAGTATTGCGCATTCATCCACTGACGTCATGCATTCAGCGAGGTGTGATTAGCGCCTGGATACCACTTGGGTACCAACGCTAAATGGAGTGGGCTGTTGGCGGATTAAGTCGGAAAATAGGGTAAAAAAACAAGTAAATAGTCTCTAAATAGTTTTCTATTTGTCAGTTTAGAATTCTGACAATGAAACAATGTAATATATGCCTATTTAGGAAAAGTCATGGAGGAGGGTGTTGCTTTCAAAATGGCAGTTTTATTTTAACTATAAACTCAAACTCCAATTGGCGTAGGCCTTTGGCAGTTCTAGTGTTAACCGAACTAAAGTGTACTTTTGTACAATGATTACTGTAGATGGTCATCCATAAAACAACAGTTGAATAGCTAATCACTACGCTTTGTGAACTACAAGAAAATCAAAAGAATTGGCTGCATTTCAAATCGCCTACTACATCCTAAAATTGTTTTGTATATAGAAAACTAGTATGCCAGTATTGGGAAAGATTGGGATATTCTACTTCGTCACAAAATTGCGCCTCAACATTAGATTTTGTACATTTTGTCGCACTTTGTCCAGTGTTCTGTCAGCATCATGTGTTCTGTCACAAAGCCATCTCTTTATCTGTTCTTGTCTCCCCCTCTCCATCTGCCTGTCTGTCTGTCTGTCCCAGAATGGGGCAAGGTAGCAGATAGGCCATGTGGCAGGTGTCTGGTTTTCGGCGTCTGTTTGTGGGACACATGATGTATTCCACTCGAGAAAAACAAGTACTGTGCCCCAACTGTGGAGGAGCATTGATGTTTGTTGTGGAAACCTTAGCAGTGTGTCTGTGTAGTGCTTTCACAGTTTAAATGAACATCCTCTTCCTTTGAGATATTGAGATTACGGGCTTGATTCAATCTATATCACTGACGTTCTTTGTTTAATAGTGATACCAATTCAAAGGCAACGTTATTGGGTTCGCAGACACTCGGTTCAAGGTAAACACTGTATCCTGTTGACATTGTGCATTACTTTTACAATTGAATTGAACAATACTGCGGAACTTCAATGCTACAGATAGAATCAAACTCTAAATAAAAAAATAAACTTAAAGGAAATGTTTTTGAATATTTCTTTGACATCATCCTGCCCGCATGCTGGTTGGTGATTTGTTTTCTTGGCTTGTTATTTAGTGAGCTTATAATGAGTCTCTGCCTGCCCAGCTGCCTGCCCAGTATCTCTCTCCTCTTGGGAGAAGATACCTTCTCAGGCATTGTGCTTTGTAAGACAGAAACGCTGGGAAAGATGGACATTCTGCTGAAAGAGTAGTCTACTGTATTCCCTTGCAGTGGTTTAGACTGTTGGTCCACAGCATGCTGTCACAAAATGATTTGAAATCCAGCCTAGAGCTCTATGAGAATCTTTTCTGTCCAATAAAACATAAAAAATACACACTACCATTCAAAAGTTTGGGTTCATGTAGAAATGTCCTTGTTTTCAAGAAAATAGCATCAAATTGATTAGAAATACAGTGTAGACATGTAGCTGGAAATGCCAGATTTTTTTAATGGAAAATCTATAGAGGCCTATTATCAGCAACCATCAGTCCTGTGTTCCAACGGCACATTGTGTTTGCTAATCTAAGTTTATCAGGCTAATTGATCATCAGAAAACCCTTTTGCAATTATGTTACCAAACGTGAAAAATGTTGTGCTGATTAAAGAAGCAATAAAACATGCCTGCTTTAGACTAGTTGAGTATCTGGTGCTTCAGTATTTGTGGGTTTGATTACAGTCTTAAAACGGCCATAAAACAAAACTTGCTTCCGAAACTTGTCAGTCTATTCTTGTTGTGAGAAATGAAGGCTATTTCATGTGAGACATTTCCAAGAAACTGAACTCATACAATTCTGTGTAGTACTCCCATTACAGAAAAGTGTACAGTGTCTCTAACCTGAATACAAAGAGGAATGGGAGGCCCTGGTGCACAACTGAGCAGGAAGACCAATACATTAGAGTATCTAGTTTAAAAACAGATACTTCACAGGTCCTCAACTGGCAGCTTAATTAAATACTGCCGCAAAACACCAGGTTCAACGTCAACAGTGAAGAATTCAGGATGGTGGCCTTCTAGGAACAGAAACTGGCCATCAAAAAAATATATTAAGATGGGCAAAAGAACAAAAACACTGGACAGAGGAAAATTGGAAAAAAGAGGTGTAATCACAAAGAAAAATCTTCATGAAGCACAGACCAAAAGAAAAGATGCTGATGGAGTGCTTGACGCCGTCTGTGAAGTGTGCTTTGATGGTGGTAATGTGGGAGATTTGTACAGATTAAAAGGGATCTTGAAGAAGGAAGGCTATCACTTCACAGCCAATCCAACTAGTAGGAGGTGATTTAATAATAATAATATAATTTATTTAGGGGACGCCATTGAAAACACTCAAGAACAAAACAATGGGGTGAAATCTTTTCAGATTAACTAAACAAATTGACAACTAGAATGCCCAAGGTCTGTAAGGCTGTAATTGCTGCAAATGGAAAATTATTTGAAGAAAGCAAAGTTTGAAGGACACAATTATTACTTCAACAAAAAATAATTATTTCTAACTTTGTCAATGTTAATAGGAAATAACAATATTTCCTCTTAATTTTGTTATATTTCCTATTCAAATCCATTTCATGTATGTTTTCATAGAAAACAAGGACATTTCTAAGTGACTCCAAACATTTGAACTGTAGTAGTATCTTCGACAGTGATCTCTGTCAGAAAACGCAACTTGTGGTTATATGTCAATAATAGAAGAATACCCGTTTCAAACATTCATACAATTTATTATTAGTATCTTCTGTCCTACACCTCTGGTCCGATGTGAATATTTCAATCTTTTTTTAGTATGCTATGTTGTCACTATGTAATAGAACGAATTTGGTCCTATCTCTGCAGTCAGTCTGGAGATAAGTGTAAAGTTCATCTTCAGTCTCGTGAGCAATTGCTCAATTCTTATGACTTTTCCAAGCATTTAGTTAGTATATACTAGTAAGCCTATTACTGGCGAATATTCTGTTAAAACGGCCAGTGGCAAAAGTCATACAGTTCCTAGATGCTATTTGTGGTGGAGGTAAACTTAATAAGAAATGTTTAACAGTAAGTCAGTTTAACACAATGCTTAATGGTGTCTATTAAAATATTCAAACTTAGTGTGATGTTAATGCGTGACAAAATGATCTAATGTTGAGACGCTATACCGTCACTACTCAAATGTATAGCTCCTTGGTGTGGCTCCTTGGTTATAGACGCAGTCTCTCAAGAGAGAGACCCAAATTCAAATCCAGTGAGGGAAACCACATTCATCACTTTTACCCCATTGAAAATTCACAGAATACATACTACACAAAGCAGACTTTTATTTTGAAAGCAAAGCACCAAAATCTGAGGTCTTTCTAATTTCAAATGTTGCCTGTATGAAGCTAATCCACATAGCTTTTGAGTTGTGACAGCTAGCTAGCTAGCATCCTACCTTGAATTATCACTCAGACGATGGCTACGTTCTTTATTGCAATGTGACAGCCATGTGCAAAGACACAGTTACTTTTCATTGACCTCACTCGCTAGCTTTATACTCCAAACATTGGGTGCAGAATGTTGTTGCTGGCTCTGATGCTCGAGTAAATGTAAGCTGTGCGCGATGGGGTATTTAAAGAGCGGGTATTGCTGCAGGTACGTTTAGCGGGTACATTTTTAGATTTGTTTATTTCTGCATTTTTAAACTCATACACTCTGAAATGCTCTTTAAATACCCAGTCATGACTTGCTGCCAATTAACCTAATTAGCTGAGAGATGTTCCACCATTTCTTTTATTGCACAACTTTTCCAGTCTTGTTTTTGCCCTGGTCTCAGCATTTTAATTGAAATGTTTAATTTTAAGCCAAATGGCAGCCTTTTCAGGTTTCCATGTCATAAAAATTTTTGACATAAAAAATAATGGTGTATCATTTGATTACAGACAAAAATGCTGCCATTTGGCTTATTTAATTATTACTTATTTAATATACAGAACTATACAAATTTGTATTTCACCTTGAGGTGTACATGCTTAGCATACTGCAAAACATTTTCACAATCCGAAATGACATTGAAAAGATGGCTAGTTATATTTTGTATCAGCTCACAGCAGGCCTGAATTTACAACCACACTTTCAAAATGTTAATGACTGACATTTGATGACATCACTTTTAGCTGTTTAAATAGATTTTAGCAAAACATTTACAAAATACATTTCACCTTACAGTCAGCTAAATATTCTTACGTAGGCTAAATCAACTACCTTGGTAAATCCACTACTACCTTATCCTTGTTTGGAGCAGTGTGTAGGGTGTCCGACTGGAGAGCAGGAAGTTCATGATACAGCAATGCATTTCAAAGGATTTTAGAATTTAAGCGCCCAGATCACAAGGTTAATATTTCAGCGCAAACATGCTTAGAAAACCAGATGCTTTTTGGAACGAAAATAATGTCAGGAGCGAGGAGCTAAAAGTGAGCAACATATCACATGCAACCGTTGACAGTAAGGAATATTTGATAGGAGCACATGCGCACTTTTGTCAGGCACACTGCATTCTTCATAACAACGGAATGCTTTCACATCTCAGCCCAGAGCCGAAAGTCCTTTAAAAGAGCAAGGACTCGTAAGCCCAGAGAACACCCTCCCTTTTTATTCAGCAAATGCTTGCTGAGTTCTACTGATAACTTATTTCCTTTGCTTTAGCCTGAGAATTTTGGTCGTTGGCATTCTTTAGTTCGACGTCTCTCGTTGTGCTGACCTCACCGACTGCCCGGCCTGCTCCTCCTGGGCTGCTTTGTCCCTCTTGTGTAGAGGGCAAACTTCTTCAAACAGGACGTGGATGTCTCTGCCCTGTTGGATTCCAGCAGCGACAACAACGATATGTCTGAGGAGGACACCTCTACGCAGGACTCGACTCCTCAGGGAGACCCGCTCCCTTCCCACGTGGGTTAGGGTGGCAGGTCTCGCGCTTCTCCCTCTCGCCAGGAAGAAAAGAAAACAACCCTTTTTCTGCCGATTCCCTCCGTCTGCCCCCTCGAGTATGCAGGGATGATTGAGAAAGCAGAGCTACGTATTCAGTTGCCCCTGCCTCCTCTGTCTACGCCTCAGGAACACTCTGACATGGCCTTTGGCTCCTGGGCGGAATGGGTCAAGCCGGTGGATTCTCCAGTGCCTGAGGTACGTGGTTTTAAAGGTTTCCTGCTCCTCCCCAGTTTCTGCCAGAGCTCTGGTTAAGTCCTATGCTACCTTCACCATAGTCGAGAGTAGTCTCCCATTAGCTCTGCCATCCCTCCTTTAGAGTCCGAGCTAGCCGCGTAATTCCTGCCTTCTTGGGGCTAGTCTGGGGAAGAAGCCTGCATTGCCTTCTACCAAGGACCGCTATTCGGGGCAGGTATGGGATAAAACTTATGTCCTGGGATCACAAGCCATGAACAACGTTGCTCTCCTTGTGTCAGTGGCTTCTCATATTATGGACCGTCACCTACTTAAAGAGGTAGCGGGAAACTTTAAGGTTATCCTCCACCTTAACCTGTTTGCGCCGGACGCACAGTGGCTACATCCGTGGTCGGACACCAGGCCCTCTAGTTATCTCCGTCCTCCTTGTACACTCCTCCTGAACGCACTGCTGTCCCAGATGGGCTTATTCGGCTATGCTGTTCACGCGGTTATAGCTTCCTTTGGCTCCTCAACCCTCTGCTCATTGCCCGGGCTCCTTTGCTAAGTGATGACAGCGCAGTCAAGTCTCTATTGCCGCGTCTTCTGCTGCCTCGGCTCCTCCTCATCCAGCTGCCGCGGCTCCTGCTCCTCTTGCCGTGCAACGCAGGCCTCCCACCTTGGGACTGGATACTCTGTGTCCATCTAAGATACCCAGACCGTCTTGAATAGCCTTGGAGTGGGCTGTGCGTGGCAACGTCGCAGATTCGGCCCTACGAGCAGTTTCTTTTAATATACAAACTAAACGGTGCTTTTGTGCAGACACAGTTGGTGTCTGAGCCTGTTAAACTACTTTTGCCTTTTACATGCCTTAGTTTGCCTCCTTTGGTGGCTATTGGAGTGCGTTCGCTCCGTCTCTGTCTTCCCTGTTGGATATGAGCAGGGGTGCAAATGAGCAGCTTATCCCTAATCTTCGCCCTGTAGCCTGTAGGTCGTTTAATGTATTTGCTTGTGCATGCTTTATTCCCTTTTCCTCTTTAGTGTAATGGTAAGAGCTAAGCTAACAATGTTCAGGGTAGTGAGTCCTCTCAGGGTGTTATACGTATAACTACTCTGTCCTCACTACCTGCCACCTCCCTTAAAGATTAGCGCCGGCTAGCGGATTCGGAGAAGTCTCCCTTCCGCTGGCTGCCAGCCCTGCCTGCCAGCATGCCCGCTCTCATGTTTTAGGCTTCTCCATCTCCTGCGACTCGTGGTCTACCGAGCTAACTGAGATTTCACTCTGGCTTACAGATGTAAAATGAGTGAATTCCCAACCTGCTCACCTCCGTAGCGTGGCCTGTTCCTTTTGATGTAAACACTCCTGTTTACACTTCAGGCGTCTCCTTGGCAACGTGTCCCCACTCAGGGTGCAATGTCTGCGTATCCTCTCTCACTCAGATTCCTATTAGTGAGAGCGCCATATCTTGTGTGCAGCTAGATGGCCAAGTGTTTAGTGCGCTCGGATCGCCATCTGTGGACCAGGTTCACCTCCTGATCTGGCTACTCATCCCTCTCTGTCCTCCTTGGGCCGTGTCTCTTCCTCTCCGGTCGAGTTCGGCAGTGGTTGGGGCAGAGAGGGACGTTTTTTCTAACCAACACCCCCCAAATCTCTCAGAGCATTATTGAGAGTGACGTAATCACTGTACCATGTCAGCCTGGCTCGATCGAACGTTCTAATTCAGTTTCACTCGGCCCCACCCCCGTTCTCCGAATTGTGTAAATGGTGATGTGATCGCCAAACAGAGCATCTGGTCTTCTGTCTGAGGTGACGGAACTGTTGGGCCAAGGAGCGATCTCCGAGGTCCTGGAGGATCTCAGACAGGACAGCTTTTACTCCAGCTACTTCCTGGTTCCCAAGAAGTCTGGGGGATTGAGGCCAATCTTAGATTTGCACAATCTCAATGCACACGTATCCAAACGGCCGTTCCGTATGCTCACCACCATTCGCCTTCTAGAAGCCTGCCGGGAGATTTCTGTTCAAGCATAGATTTCAAGGATGCTTACTTCTATGTCCCAACCATTCTTGGACATGGGAAGTTTTTCCAGTTTGCCTTTCAGGGTAGGACCTACGATTATACAAGGATTCCATTTGGCTAAGCCCAGGCTCCACGCACCATCTCCAAATGTATGGAGGCAGCACGGGAGCCCCTACGCAGGGAAGGCATCAGGATATTAGGATTCAAACCTTCCAAGTGGTGTCCCTTCTCACGCAATTGGGACTCGTTGTGAATTGGAACAGGAGCGCACCAAAACCAGCCCAGCAGGTTTCTTACTTGGGTCTGGTCATGGACATGCGCACGATAAGTGTAGGCATCCGATTCGGGCCATCGTGTCCCTTTTGGGCATGATGGCTGTGGTGCACGCAGTAGTCCCCCTGGGTCTACTGCACATGCGCAGCCTACACGCTCGCCAGTGGGTCGACACCGTGCGGCATTGGAACCTGACGTTGTCTCTGCCAGCTCACCTGGCAAGGGACCTGGATTTTGGAGATCCCCTAGCAATCTCTTGGGGCTCGCCTCTGGGCAAGGTGTCAGAGTGAGTTCAGGTGTTCACAGACACCTCTCCACGGATGGGTTGGTGTGTGCCAGGGTCAGGCTATCGGGGGCGTGTGGCCTCCAGCCCTTGCCACTTAAGTCTGCTGGAAATGGACACGGTCCTATTGGTGTTAACTCACTTCTCAGACAGTGAGACACACCAGCATTCGATTATCACTACTCTGACCTTGTCAGCTTCCGGAGATGTTTCGTCTTGGTGTTTTCGGGGATGTTTTTTAACTGGACCTTGCGATTCGTACTGTTTGGTCCAGCAGGGAGAACATCCTTTGCTCTCTCGCTCTACTAGGAGCTAAATCCCCACTAGGGGGCAGAGCTCCACGACATATAACGTTAGTTACCGGGAATATAACTCCAGTTAAATGAGTGGAAGGGAGCCCCCTTGACCTGATGCCCTGCAGTCTCACGTGTCTGTTGCTGAAAAACTTGGGAGGGCGTTTGATTGACTGTCGCATCTTGCATAATGAGTTTTCAGTATGGCCGCTGACGCGGCTGGGGTAAACTACTAGGAGCTAAAGCCCCTCTAGGGGGCACCTCTCCACTCATATAACCAGTTACATTCCCGGTAATTAACTTTTATTTTTCCTCCCAATAGTGAATTAAAGACCTGTTAAGTAATCAAGATGCCAGCCACCAAAATTTCAACAACCGTTATGATCTCCTAGTATGTTGATGCGGCCTAAGTGGCTTCAACGATTCAATTCAATTATTCATTGACTTGACAACGTACAAACAATATTCAGTAAATAACATGGAACAACCCATCATTTAGATTAAAATATCACACTACATTGATGCTCTGATCAGGGACGCAGACAGGAATGACAGGGCTCAAGACAGAATTTAACGTTTCGGACACAAATCACAGGCCAAAAAACATATTTATAGTAACTATATTTCTGTCCAAATAACAGGTCATAAATGATTTATTTTTTAATGTTTCAATTCATAACTAGGCCACATTTAAGTCCCTTTGTTTTCAACACAGGTAATTAATTATGTTACATCTTTTCAATCCATAACCTCCCAATCAGCCATTACTTATCTGCTACACATATTTCAACGTTCTCTTAGATTTGTCCCTCCATGTCTGTATTCCTTTTTTTGGTTGCATGGCATGTTTTTGCCAGATAGCCAAGAGTACTGTAGTAAGACAAATGTATTTGTTATGTTTGGTTATTTTTTAAGCTGCACTATATAGGATTTTTTCAGTTAAAAAAATCTATTACAGCATTTTGCAATTACTCACCCATCAGAAAGCAGTTCCACACCAATGCCCGATAGAGAAACACATTCCGAATAAAAATATTAAAACTGGAATTGCCTGCTCCAAAAAAAAGCGCTAACTCAGAGTTTGATGACATTGTTCTTAGCCTTGATAACATTAACTTAGGGTTCCTGGTAGCTAGCTAAAGTTGGTCTTCTTTCGCTCTGCTGTTTTCATTGTGTATCCTGTAGTAGACAAGGGTGAAACTGACTGTTTTTTGTCCTGGTCTCTAGCTGCAATTATAGTTTCTTACAGTAAGCAAACCTTGCTACTTATGCTCATTGAGGCTGACAGGGGGGACAACCGGTTACGTAGTCCTGGGCCCCGGCTTCGGGGGGCCCATTTGGTTGGCTTAAATATAATTATTTATTAGTCAGTCAATCTTTTCTATTTAGCACTACTTGGCTAAAACATTCAACAATAAAAGTTTATGACCTGGTTAATGAACAGTAACATCATTGCTATTTTTTGGCCTGTGATTTGGGTCCTAAAGATTCAATTTTGGCCCGGGCCATGGGATTCCTGTCGGTGTCGATGCTATATATAATATAATGTAGGTAAAATGCGCATTCACAAAATAAGTCAAGGAGGAATGCCTGCCTTGTTGATGGCGTTGGCTGGAACAGGATTGGCTGGGAAGTATTTTATTTATTTATTTTCTATCTAGTGCAGCTTTAACAATATGTAGGTGCTGGTGTTTAGGGTATCATTGATTGGCTGTTGGTAGAACAAACAATTTTTACAGAAAAAGGTTTAATCATAATGCTGTATAAAAAACAGCCAAGAGAAAAAAACATGAATCCCTTCATTAATGCAATTCATCTGTTAAATAACTGTTAACCTTCTCAATAGTACTGAATACTTACACTGACAAATTAATAATTATATTTAACTCAACCAAATGGGCCACCCCAGGCCTGGGTCCGGGATATGGTTCACGGTTGTCCCTCCCCCATTCTGCATCACTGCTCTGATTAATTACCTCTTCAGTGAGGGGCTTAGTGAACCTAGTGCCTATGCCATGGAGCTTCAGAAGAATTAATTCAATAATTCCATTCCTGAGAACCTCAACTTGAATGAAAAAAAAAATCCAAAATCTTTTGAAATTTTGAGTTTCATTGCCACTAAACTGCCAGCAGTATAAACTCAGCCTGCCAACAGAAAGACACAAGATCCACCCGTATGCTAGCTGATCTGCCAGTATGTTAGCAGATCCCCCAGTACACCACCAGTACACCACCAGATCTACCATTATGCTGCCACCATGCCACCAGATCCACCAGTACACCACCAGATCAACCAGTATGCCACCAGCATGCCAGCAGATCCACCAGCATGCCACCAGATCTACCAGCATGCCACCAGATCCACCCCAATTGTTGCCCTAGCACTTAACACCTGATTCAAATGTTGCCATACCTCTTACCTTATTAATGTAATCAATCTATCATGAAGTCTTTAATTTGACCCAGGTGTGTGAGTGCTAGTGCAAAAACAAATATGTCAACCCCATGGGGTCCCTGGGACTAGGATTGGGAAACACTGCACTAATGCATGACAAAAAAGGAAGGCTGGTCCAATAGTAATCCATCAACCCCAGGCAGGACTGAAATAATTCTGCTAGATCCTACTGTTGTTAAGTCAGGATATGAATACCTAGCCACAGTGACGCAGCTACACTCCCAGGCAGCAACTTAGACCAATGCACCATTCTGGGGTGTGTATTTCTTTGTGTACCAGTGCATGTAATCCAGGACTGTGCGGTGCATCATTTCCATATTTGTGTCCATGTGACATCGCATTCTAGGCAGCAGGTCTCTCTATCATCGCATTTAACATTTGATTCAACCTCAGAGACCATTTTAGACAGACAGTCATCCACAGGAAGAAAGCCCCCCCAGCCCCATTTATCATGCCATAGGCCTCTATGAGGAAGCAGTCCAGGTGCCATACAAGCATAAGGAAAGTAAGGAATTCTTATCATGTTGACTTTCCAAAAGGGATGTACCGCGCTGTGGTCCATAGTGCAGCTGGGACAACATCATGATGGATGGTGGCTAGCAAGGAAGGGATGCACCATCCCTCCCACCCTAGCCCAAACCACCAGTACATTAACTGTGTAAGGCGGCCGGGTGGAGAAATTTGTGAACTACAGGAGCTTTGCACAAGGCAAAGGAGGGAGCCACGCACTGGGCTGTGGCCATAAAACAAAAGCACTTGTAACATGAAAGAATTCCTGTGCTTTACAAGAGGAAGTGAAACATCTGAGAAACGAAGTTGTTTGAATTCTCAGTGTGCACTTCTGGGCAAAGTGTCAAAGCTGGGGTGGTTGGCAGCTGCTTTAACCTCCCCTCTGCATCTCTTCAGCTCTTTTCTTACCTTCTTTACATCCTAAATGTTCTTCCTGTGCCCCTGTCGCACTCCATGCCTCTGTGACCAGAGGGACCTCGGTAAAACATGTTTCACACCCGAAATGCAGGCGGACAGGCATGCAGAAGGCACCCACCCCAGGCAGCCCAGGGGCCAGCATGGACCCGGCTTCGCTTTGAACCTGGCAGCTCTGGGGAACATTCCTGCCTTGAAAGGTTTATTTGGTTATCTCTCCAAATGTCCTGAAGTGAAATATACTGTTAAGTAAACTTAGCTGATACAAACCAGTTGTAGTCAGGGAATAGTAAACACATTGGAACTGCTCATGAAATAGTTGCAGCCTCGTGTGGAGTGCACTGCCTGCACCCCCTCCTGAAAGTTGGAAATATTCTTCTCATAATATGTGTCATTTTCAATTCAAGATGTGTTATTTTTGGGGGGGTTAAGTATTAACTAACTTATTTTCCTTTTTTCCTGATGTCCATTGACATTAAAAAGGATTGTGTTTATATACTGAATGATCAATGTTTTAAAGAAAATATCAGATAATTCACTATAACCAGTTTAACTTATCTCCTCATATTCCTTTATTACATTGATTTATCATAAAAAAAAGACTTACAGATGGTAACCCATCGTATGTAGCAAAGATTATACAAGGTCTTGCATGCGTGAGTGTATAGGTGTGTGAGTTAAAGCACACGTGTATATGCATGAGTGTATAGCTGTTTAAAATGTATTCTGTGTTCATGTGGATAATTATAACTTTATGGAGATTTTTTCCTCTCCTCAGAGCAACCACATCTGCAGCAGAGGCAAATAGATGGGGAAGGGCGGAGGCCAATGGTTCTCTTTTCCCTCTCTCCCCCTTTCTCTCCCCCTTTTTTCTCTGTACTTTCTCTCTAACCCCTTTCTCTGTCTCTCCCTCTTTCCTTGCATATCTCTCTCTCTCTCCCTCCCCAGCTGGGACCACCAACATCAGGGGCGTTGGGTGGACCCAGGACCAGTGCTATCAGCAACAAGTATACTCAAATGGCTCATAATGACTTCCACTTATAGCCAATCCGTAAACACTCTCAGATGTTGCATTACGCAGACACATTACAGAGAAAGGGGGATAGAGACAGAGAGAAAAACAGAGAAAGAAACATTCAAGGAGAAAGACAGTAAAAAATAATACACAAAGAAAGGCCAAACCTGCATTTTGGTAGCATCTTAGTTTTTGTATGTCTCATGAAGTGTGTTTACTCTGCATAGGAGGTGTATTCGCTATGTATCTATGTCTTAGGGTTAAGCTGATTAAAGTGGATGTTTTGGTGCTCTGGCTATCTGCTTTATGTTAAGCTATGTTTCCTCTGTAATTCAGAGCTCATAGTGACCATGACAATAGGGTCCCAAAGATGCATTTCAGCGCTCCACCCATGTGAAAAATGAGGTAATTCTGTGTTGTGTAGTTTTACATTATGGTAAATAGACTTCATGTACACTGCATGAGTGGGGCTGACATAGTCTCTCCAATGGAATGATCTCATGCCAATCGAAACCAAGACTTTGTGATTAATTGAGTCAGTTTGCTCTGAATCTATTTTAGATTATTCCATTACAGTCTTATTCTGTGGCATGCAACCCTGTAGCTTCTCCCAACAATAATTGGCTCAATATATATTTTTGGTTTAAGTAACACAGACCTACAGTGTGTAAGATATTTTGTTAATCCTTGAAAGAAGAACATTTTAATCTAACCTTGGACCAGTAGGACTCATTCAAACTTGGCCTTGAAATACACTTCAACTTGAAACTCATCTGGCTGTCTGGTTATCATGAAGTGTGTTTTGCAACATCGCCTGAGAGTTGGCATTGCATGAAGATGTCTGATTCTATGTCAGGCCATCTCCGCCCCCATAGCAAGATCAAGTTCCGTCCAGGCTCAGATAGTGGCCCCTGAGCTGTGAATCCCCACGCTTGGCAAGATGGAGGGCTGTGATTGGGCATAACAGCTCACCAGTGTACAGATGGAAAAGGAGACAATGACCAACCTAGATTAGAGAGAAGGGGAAGATGTCTAAACGAGATGCAGTTTTCCCCAGAAGGAAAACAGAGAAACATAGAAGCGAGGTGAAAGAAAGTTAGTGTGTGCTTGCATTCTGTATACTGTATGTATTACATTTTGTAATTTTATTATTTATATTCATTCCTCATGTACTATATTTATATTTATCTTACTACTGTTGTATCCAATCATTCTCTAACTTACTAGAAACATCTCTGACTTGACAAAACTGATTTAAGATGAGACGTTCCTGAGAGCCTCAATCTCAATCTGATCTGCAGTCCTATCCTCCGCTCCCGTTGCTTTTAGAGAGATGTTCTGTTGTCACGTAATGGTCTCACGGTCTGATGGCAAAAATGTCATCTCAAATAGTTCCACTGTCAGGGCGGTGGGAGAGTGGGCTGGCTAATCTCTAACCACAGACAGAACAGGATCTGTTTTGTATTCTGTGAGGACTGATGTGTGAATGTTTGTGTCTATCTCCCCTGAAGATAAACCTCAGGTGGTGTAATGAAGATGAGTTTGGAACTCTCTGGCATGTTGTCACAGTTACATGAACACTAGCTTGAATGGGTGAAACTACTGCACAGCCCATTACACATATTTTTACCAAGCAACAACTGTTTTAAAGAAAATGGTTCCCAAACTTGAAGTTTCTTAGATGTTCCCAAAACAGATTTGTGTGTGGAATGTGACTGTCATGATTACTGGAATCCCTACAAATTCTTCCAAACTAAAACTAATAGTAGTTTCTTCCTGTTGGTATATTTATATATATTCCTATTGAAGTCAACACTGTCAAGAACTGTTGCTTTGATGATCTTTAAAGACAGTGTTGTTAGAAAGTTGTCTGTTTCTTTTTAACCATTGTGAGGATTTTGCAGGTATTTTAGATTCAGAGGTTTTAGCTCCAAAGCTAACAGGTAGCTATGGGTAGTTTCTGGCTTGTAAAGACAGAGGCAAGGTTTTGGTATTAGTCAGGATATCCGGACTCTGCTTGGTCACACAAGGCCTTACAAATCCAGTCCCCCACCTTTGGTTTCTCAAATCATTGATTCTTGTTTGTACTCTTAAGAACTTTTTCTCATGTCATGTCAGCAACTTGACAGTCACTGGCTGGTAATAATACATTTTCAAGCTGTTTTGAAGGTAGGTTATCTTAAGGCAGGGCTATGGGGTTAGTTCATCTTCAGACTCGCTAGAAATTGCTTATAAATATTCCTAGGAAGATAGTAGATACTAGTAAGCCTATTACTGGCAAAAGCCATACAATTCATAGACGCTATGATGGATGTATATTTAATTAGGAACCTCAGTCAGTATAAAACAATGCTCAATGGTGTCAAGCAACTGCTGAAATGTGTAATGCTGTGGCGTAGTGGTTAAAGACCGCACCTTTCATGTGGAAGACCTTAGACATTTATTAATTTGATATGTGGGCTTGAGCTATCGCTTATTGATTTGCAAAAGTGAATTAGCTTTATTGGTAATTGACTTGTACTGGAGTTGTCCAGAATGCTTTTAACATGGTAAGTTATGCTTATGCCATGTTTTTGCTATTCTAAGCAAAGCATTAATGTCATCTCCATTCCCATTTCCACTAAAACATATTCTAATAACTGAATTCACAACTTCCATGCTGCATATAAATTACACATTTCTCCTGTTCAAAGTTTGCAGATAAACATCTGTAGCTACCTTTGCCAATTCAAGTAACCTACCTTGTGGATTTGGTCGAATAATTTAATAAAGACTCGCATATTAGAAAAGCAACTTGTTTGCATGCCCCCAACCTGAATTCAAGTCTCCAAATTCAGGTTACTCTTTGTGTTCATCAAGGAAGGCTTCACCTCATCCAGTCAAGCGACCCTCAGCAGTGAAAACTCCCCAAAAACAACAATACGTCCTGAGGAGACTCAAGAGATTTGGCATGTCTGCAAAAACTCTCAAAAACATCTACAGGTGCCCCATTGAAAGCATCCTCTCAGGCTGCATTACTGCCTGGTACGGCAGTTGCTCCACTGCAGACCTCAAGACCCTCCAGAGAGTGGTAAAGTCTACAGATCACATCATTGGCTGTCATCTCCCCTCCGTGCAAGGCATCAACCATGAACGTTGCCTGAGGAAAGCAGGAAACATCATCAGAGGTCACAGGCACCTGGGCTACGGTCTGTTCACACTGCTGCCATCTGTTAGATGCTACCGGAGCATCAGAGCACGTACTTCCATACTCAAAAACAGTTTTTTCCCTCAGGCCATAAGGCTCCTTAATCAGCACCACTGATCCATGATCATAATGATCACACACGGACATTCAAGATGCTCGGATGCCCTTTCAGGTACTTTAATGAACATTGGAATATTTAAACCCGAGGCTTGTTAAAAAAAAATTCACAATGTTTATTGCCATTTCTACAATATTCAACACTACAACCAATACTGCTGCTAATCTACAGTCCTATTTTTAAACTCCTGCTTTGTACAGTGTTATGTATGTGATCACATTATCCTCTTGATTTATTTAAAGCTGTGTGTACATTTTCTTAATTTGTAGTTGTAGTGTGCTATGCCACCATTCATATGTTGCACTCACATGTATCTAATATTTTAATCACATATATAAATTGCTGCTAGGTCACACTGTTATCTATATTACTGCCATACTTGCCATATCTAAATGTTCAATAATACTAACCATATTGCTGGTCTATCAAAATACTACCCCGATTGCTGCTAGTTTACAGTACTCTTTTTTTAAACTGCTGCTATTGTACAGTGTTTTGTATATTGTTGCTTTATTTTATTATTATTATCTGTCTAGCTATATTGCTTAAGTACTCTGTTTCTTAACTCTAACTACATAGTTTGTTGGGTGCCACATCATAGGAATTTGGGTGACGCTGTGTTGTATGGTGCATTTGTCAAATAAACCGTGAAACCTTGAACCCCATTTTAAACACATTTTACCTAAAAATCTAAGGACAATGCCATAAAAAGCATAGGTGTGATTCAATGTTAGATGACATGCCTGAAGATTTCCACATGGCCAGAGGGATTTAAAATGTGTTTTATACACATTTGGAGCAAAATGGTAGTTGATGGTAGAACTATGGGATCAGAGAGAAGCAAAAGTATATTTTGATTTAAATGGGCCACAAACAGATTCTGCTAGTCATTATAATCATTTGAGGGGGGCATATAAGGGCCATGACATACCTTATTCTAATAGACCAACTTGGAAACACACTCCTGCTCTTGTGTTATTTTAAATCTAGCACTGGCATATGTCCTTAACATAATGCACTGCCTTTTAAACAGATTACTTTTTAATTTTGGGACAATTTTGTCTACATTGTAAAATGTCTAATAATTGTGATTAACAACAGATGTTCATGCAATTAATTGCCATTAATTAATTTAAGCATTTGACAGCACTGATATACACTCGTTAGGTACACATTTTCAACTGCCTGTCAAACACAAATATCTAATCAGCCAGTCACATGGCAGTAACTCAATGCATTTAGGTATGTAGACAATCTGCCATAGTTCAAACCAAGCATTAGAATGTGGAAGAAATGTGATTAATGCCTTGTTTCCACTGGTGACAAACACTGGTGTTTTACTCTCAAGTCCAGAAATGTTTTTCTTTCCATTGACACAGGCCAGCGCCAGTCTGCCACTAGGCCATGGCCGAGTGGCCTGGTTCTTGTGCCAAGGCCGGAACTTTAGGACTTAAGCTTCGTCCACACCGTAAGACAATTAATATGAATAGAAAGCAATCCGCACCGCTGCGTCTCATCAAAAGTACTTGGCCAGAATTGGTTGCGGTACAGCAAGTGTGTCGCATAAGTTGAAATTCATACGGTGCTTTTCCATACGGCATCAGAAACGGATGTTGATGTACAGTCGAAGAAGAGCTAATATGTAGCTTTCAACTATGTGTTTATGGGATCGCCAAAATACATTTGACAGCTCATTAAATATTTGTAGTAGCCTACCAGATCAAAGTTTGAGACACTAAATATTTGAGTGGGACCTATTATACCCCTGATTGGTAAACATATATTTGAAGGAAAAAATATATATACTGTAGCCTGCATGACGTTTTCATTTAATCTACTACAATGAAACCAAAATTAAGAAAGCTCCTGCTCGTCGTCTTGCTAGAGGACAACAGCTGTGTCCAGCAGCACCCCAGATTATTCTGGGTCCACTCACTGCTACAGGGTAGAACGCAGCATGGAGAGTACCACCAGCTGGTCATGGAACTATGCTTATTTCGGGTTCCAGACCTACTTTTTGAATGTCAACCAGTACTAAATTAATTATAACTACTATTAACTGAATATCAATGTAATTTCAACAATAAGCAAACATTTCCAAAAAAGCACTTTATTGAGTACGTTTTTGTGATGTGGTTCTAGGTGTGTGTGTGTGCGTGTGTTTGAGATGCAGGGCTGGAACAGTTGCACCATACAGAAGGAAATCGCTTGTGAAGAGCTTGTGGCTGAAGATGAGTCTTCATCAGACATGGGCTCCTCGTGGACAGTTACATTTTCCAGCTCAATGTTCTCTTCTCCACTCTCATCTTCCGCTCTTCTACGCTCCTCTCTCCTCCCCTCCTCTCTCTTGTCCCCCCCCTCTCCTCCCTTTCTCGTTCTTGTCCTCCTTTCTCCACCCCTCTCCTATCCACTCCATGCACCTGGCTGTCCCTGGCAGTCATGTTTCCACTTGTGGGACGTGACTTAAAGGGCCGTGGAATGACAAAATTGGCAAGAAACGTCGATGGTGGCTGATGCCTGCAGCCACACTCCTATTTTTCTCATTCTCTGTTCTTTTCTCTTTTATGTATCTGTACCTAATGTTTCTCCATTTCTTCCTACAGTCGTTTTCTAATGGCGAAAAATAAATTCATTATCTTATGTACTTACATGTGTTGATTACTCATACTTTCTCAATCTCTCTACCACACCTAGCAGGTAATTAACCTATACAATGTGGCTAGCAAGAGTTACGTGACAAACAAGAGCAACTGTTGCCAGCATGGTGAGCTAGCTATAGCAAATTAATCATTTCACAACTTTACAAACCTGGCATCTTTGCTTGCATGGCTACACTTTTCCACACCGCATTTTTAACATTTAGATCTCGGTAAACGTCCGAGGTAGTGTCAGAAGAGTGATTGCGTTTTTTGCGTAGATAGACAGCGATGTTTGCGTCAAATTACCGTATGGTGATTTCATGCCGTGTCTGGCGTGAACAAGGCTTTAGGGCCAGGTATGCGGGTGGACGCATAACGTGCTGCGCCACGCCGCGCATTGTGAATTTGAATAGTGATGTGTAGCCAATAATGCTGAAGCTTTAGGCTTCTCGTAATGGTTTTTATCCAGTATAACAAACAAATCCCTGAAAAAATGAGAAAAGAAAGCAATAATACAGGGAAAGACAATGAAAAGTAAAGACAACTAAAAGAGATGCAACGGCCGAAGTTGGTACAATGCCATTGACTCAATAGAATTAGGTCTAATTAGGTCACTCATTGGTTAGTTTCTACCCTCACCTGGTTGTTTAGGTCTGAACTGGGAACCAAATTATAGGAAAAACCATAAACCTGCAGACACTCGGCCCTCTGTGGAACCGGTTTGACACCCCTGCTTTTAGGCTTTTTGTACTAGTTTTCAATCGATCTAACAAACAGATCCCTGAAAAAAAATACAAAAATAAAGCAATAGTACTGGGAAGTGAAAACTCACAATGCAAAGAGTTGGAATGACCGAAGATGGTACGATGCCTTTGACTCCATAGAAAAACAAAGCGCTGAGACCGCGACATAGCCTGCAGAACCTATAAAAACACAAAATTACTACAGAATTCTCCCAAATCCTTGTATTAAAGGTAAATCGTTTTTAGACACTGCTAAATAATGACTTAAAGTTGCTGATTCACGAGTGAAGGTGGAGGAGCCGGTTGCCGGAGTTTGAGGAAGAAATTGTGTTGTGAAGTTGTGAATGTGTTTTATTACTCAAGTTAAAACGTTGTATTATATAAAAACTGAGCATGGCGTGATTGTTTGTTTAATTTCACTAACAGAAAAACTTCGCCTTTTATGTTTTATTTGACTGGAAAACCAAATCGCATTGATAGTTTACTCCTCCCTCCCCACCTTAAGTTCGTAGTACCAAATATATAGTTGAAACAGAAAGTCTGGAGCCAAAATTTGCATCAATTACCGGTGTAGCCCTGTTACCGGGGAAAAGCACCAGTGGAAATGCAGCATTAATTGACTTTGAACATGACATGTTTCTTGGTGCCAGAGGAGCTGGTTGGAGAATTTCCGAAATTGCTGATCTACTGGGATTTTCCCAAACAACCTAGGGCTTACAAAAAATTATCAGAATAAGAGAAAATAGCCAGAGAACAACCATTCTCCGGGCAAAAACGCCACATTGCCACAATTGCTGCTGCAACATTCAGGTGGTAGGGTCAGAATTTGGTGTAAACAACATGAAAGCATGGATCCTGCCTTGTAGCAACGGTGGTGGTGTTGTAATGGTGTGGGCAGTGGAAAATCATGACCATTGGAGCTAGATCCTCAGTATTAGAAAAATATCTGAAGTCATACATATAGATAGAGAACTTGGATGCATGTGTACACAAAGCATGACTTGAGAACTTCTTTTGCAGACCTATGTACTGTAGGATAAGAAATGTTTGCCGGTGTCTTCTATTCAAAGCCTGAGGGCCTAGCCAAACCAGCATTCTGCACAGCTAGATCATTGCTATCAAGATACTGTACTGCCAAATAAATGTTCTGATTGGATATTTTTATTCAACACAAATTGTTTTTCCAACACAAATTGAATAAATGTAATAAGGTCATTACAAACATGACAAAAAAGATTAAATAAATAAAAATAAAATGGCAATATATAATATATAAAAATATATGATGATTTGTATTTATCTTTAGCCAGTCTTTGAGGGCATAGAGGGCCCTGAAGGTTCCCCACTGGATGTGAGGTATATTTTCTTGGCACACTTTGGGCTCCTTAGTACCAATTTAGCATTGGTTAAAGCACATACCAGTTTTACTTACTCAAACATCTTCTCAGGGTCGAAAGAAATGTGATTGGCACAGGCGAAACATCCAAACAAAATGGAGAGGAAGCAGTGCTCATGAACATTTCAAGCTAGATCAAAAGAGCAAGCAGCTTGTCATCTTCCCCTAGTACATCCTGGTGACATCAATTCCCCAGGTAAAAGGCACACGTGTACATTGCCATCCATGTGATGTAAAAGAAAACAGGACTCATTGGACCAGACAAACTTCTTCCACTGCAACAAGGTCCAGTAGGCACTTTCAATGGGGGTCATCATGGGCACTCTGACTGGTCTGCAGCTATGCAGCCCCATACACAGCAGGATGCGCTGTGTGGTGTGACATATTCCTCCCGCAACTATCATTACAATTTTCTGTGACAGAGGGCCACAGTGGACCATCTGTCAAGTTCAGACCAGACAGGTTAGCCTTTGTTGCCCTCACGCATCGATGAAAATTGTGCATCCAACACCCCATCACCGTTTGTATTTTCTCGGACCACTGTCTGTAGATACTCACCTCTGCTGACCGGGAGCATGCCACAAGCTTTACTGTTGCAAGAGATCCTCTGTCCCAGTTGTCTGGCCATAACAATTTGGCCCTTGGTCAAAGTCGCTCAGGTCTTTACTCCTGCCCATTTCATGTATCCAACATGTTGACTGCAAGAACTGATTGATTGTTTACCATTTAATCTACCCATATCTTGACATGTGCCCTTGTTAGGAGAAGATCAACGTTATTTGCCTCACCTGTTTGAGGTCAATGTTTTGGCTCATCAGTGTAAATATGAGGTGACACATGCCAATCTCACTAATTCTATATATACCTATTTAGGATATTTCAGAGAACACACAAAATGAGACAAAAGTTTGTTGACTCTGATAAATTTGGCAATGACTCTAAAAAAATTGCTACAGACCTGAAAAAATCTCCACTAAGGCAATGATGAAGACATTTTTGTTGTAAAGCCTGGGCCCAGTGGATGGCTTAGACTCATAGGATGCCAGCATGTGAGGAGGATAATTTATTTTATCCAAAAATCTATGGATCAAAGATAAAGAACAGCATAAGTTGGTTGGGCCTTGGGGTGATCAAGTTAGCACATGTAGTTTCCTAAGCATCATAGGAATTTTAATTTTCATATGATTCAAAAATAGAGAATAACCTACTTCCCAATCTGTACTATGGTGGCAAATATGTGATGATCTGCTGCAGTTTTGCTTCCAAAGACACAGGGAATGTTTTAGGATACACAACATCATGGACTCATGTCAAGAACCAGGAGATTTTAGACAAAAACCTCCCTCTACCAGAAGGGTAAACTGTGTTGTTGTTGGATGGATTTTCCAGCATTTCTTCAGATCTACATAAAAATGTCCCATAGACCACAGACTCATGCTTTCAAACGGTCATCACAGTTCCCTGAGCTGAACTTCAATGAAAACCTGTGGAGTGAGCTTTTTGATTATCTTTACCAAGGATGGCAATCATTTTGAGGGCACTCTATGTGTAGCCTTCTTTGGCAGCACATTTCTATATGGAATCCCTTTGCTCTTTCTGTGCAAACTTAAAGTTAGCTTTTTCATTGTTCAAGTTATTAGCTTACTAGCTAGCATGACTAACATCAGCAAAACAGTGTTGTACTTGTTGTTATTAAACCAAATTAAAAAGTATCTACTCAGTTATTTGTAACATCCAGGAACATGGTTAATTTAAACATTATAAAATCAAACATAAGGAATAAGCTTAAGAAAAAAGAGGTCTGGTAATAGGCCTATGTTCAGTGTGGAGAATAACTGGCAACACATTTTATGTCATCGCATTTGATCATGCCAGTAAACATGTCATTGACACAATAACCCATACAAGTTGATGGGTAACATGTGAACTTTGACAGCGCTTACAAGGAGACAACATAAATGTTAGCAATGACAGAATGTTCTCCAATCCTCCAGGGCCAGTCATATAACCCATCTAGTGGATGAACTATAGGACCAGTGTAGAACTGGGTCCACACCACCCACAGCACAATTGTACACTCAAATGTTTCCCTGGTTACTGCCCCTTCGACTGCATATCTGCAGTGTTCACAGAAGGGATTTGGCTCCTTTCATCATGACCCTAGTGCATGTGGACAGGAAAACCGGGGCCATCTGGTGAAAGAGTTGTTCTCATGAGAGTACACGCCAAAGCCTGAGCCATTGAAATACAGTACAGTACAGTTTGGCCAACGATCCACTATTTTGGCTCCAAGGGATAGTGAATCTAAAATCCAACATGGTTGGTCTTTGAACTGTGGTTGATGCCAGTTTATCTAAGGTCAGCAGACCAAAATATTTCAGTGTAGGCTAGTATAGTCATGTTTATTTTAACATATATTTTCCAGACACAAAAGTGTGCATGCACACACACATACACATACATACACACATACACACACATACACACTTCAAAGAGAGCAGAAATTATAGCCTGTGTTCTAACTGGGGCCTGGCATACGTGCACTTTCACTGGCCATTATTCTCTGGAAACAAATAGACTCTGACTCAAATACAAAACAGGCAGACAAAGCAGATTCACAGAAACATGGATTAGTTTTAAGACTCAAACCTGTTGCTTATTTTCATGGTTTGGGATGAAATTCTGTGTAGGCGAGACCAGTGCTCTTTGTCAACCCTTTAACTAATTGGTATTTCTGAGCACTAGCACATTAATCTACGCGATCAATGACACCCTTGCTTTCATTCATACTGTCCATATTCCAATTTAGAATTGCTGCTAGTTTTTTTTTTGTTATTATTTTTGCTTTATATTATTCTTAGTGCGTACTGCCTAGATATCCTTGCCATGTCACAAGAATTTCACAGTTCAGAATGACGCTATGTTATTCAGTTCATCTGACGATTCTCAAAATCTACAATTAGACCAACCTCCATGTTCTTATCCTATTTAGCCTGCAAAAAGCTTTTATTAATAACATCCAATGAATACAAGCGATGAAGTGCATTGGTAATTGGATTGGAACTAGGTGATATGGTCAGATGAAACAAAAATGGAGCACTTTGGCCACACACACCAGCTTTGGGTTTGAGTTATAAGAAGCATTCGCATGCAGAAAAGAACCTCATATCTACAGGTCCTGGGACTGTAAATACCCTTACAGATCTATCATCACACGGGCATGATTGAATTAGGTCACAGATCTATCATCACACGGGCATGATTGAATTAGGTCACGTCATGTGTAACTGATTCTATTTGTGATAGCTGCATTTTGCTTTCACTGTGATTGGCAGAATCTTGTGAGCCAGACATTATAAGCCAATAAGGTAAATTAATTACCATAATGCATACTTTGTCTTTTTCAGGAGGTGACAGATGCTTCTAAGATGCCATTTTTCGCTCAGACACAATTTTGTCTGAATCCATCTGGAGTCCTCAGTGAGTTATGTTTTCACATAGACAATCCCCATGATCTTCAGTAACTCCATTTGAATCCGAAGAGTCACTGGAACACATGGATGTGTTTAGGTTTGTTGTAAAATGCCTACAAGCCATGCTATCAACTAATAGCTAAGCTAAGGAGTCAGTGACACTGGCTGATCTACAATGGTAAGGGAAAATATATAATAAAAAATTCACAAGAATAAAGTGACTTCTTCCGTTCACAAATATTATCTTAAAATGTTAACCCAATGTGCGCTAGATTTTAAGAAGTAAATACAATTACAGAAAACCTCTGTGACAACCGACCACGGTCTTCCCTGTGCTAACAAAAGAAAAAATCCTTGTATTTATGAAATTAAGTTTCATTATTTAAGTTAAACTGTATTGAGTTTTGGGTCTATATGTGTTGAGAGATTAGACATCACAGAGAACTACAGTCTATTTTTTCTCTTTCCCTTGAATGCAAACACATGTAGCATTGTGATTTGCTTGATATTTCCCGAACCCATTTGTATCAGTAACATATGTATGCATAGATGCACGCATACACACACATTATTAACTTCAGGATTAAATGAACTTGTGTTTTGATGGGGATATGACCCTAGAACTCTAGTGCTATTTACCCCAGAACAGGATTGTAAATGTTAACTCAGATTAACATTGCACTGCACAGCAGTTCCATGTTATGTGAATATGGTAGCAATCTGGGAGATTTCTGAGAAGTCATATTGCAACCTGTCTGCATTTGTTTCACAGTTTCTCCCCGCCAAGCTTACCCGCTAACTACTCATTATCTCATTCTGGCTCTAAGCAAAGCAGTGGAAAAATTTCAGCTCTTTAGGCATGGCAAAGTTATACACAATCCAAATAGGGCCATCATATTTCTAGGCATCATCACAATATATTTCTTTCTGAAGGGAACTTCAAACAAAGCCATTCCTGAGATTCCTGAACTGTGAGCGTTATCTTCTGTTTGTACCACCGTCCTACAGAAGAGGCAGGGTGTAATGTGTAAGAAGTGGAATCAAATCTTTCTCACTGTATGCATTTTCCCCAACAGGCTCTTACAGTTTCCCTTTAATATCCACAATTTGTCATTAAACCATTCTGTATTTGCCAAGTTTGGATTGTTTATTTTAAGCTAATAGCAAATGATTGTTCCCACAACGTTCAAGGTCATTACGATTTTCATAGAAATGTTCCTGGGATGTGCAAAAACTGCTTTGAAGACACCATTCCCTTAAAGGAGAAATTGGTAATTGGTAATCTCTAATGTTAGCATTTTTCTGCCTTTGCATGGTTGAACTCATGCAAATAGGTCATTTAGTTTCAAACAGAGCTTGATTGCCATGCACTCAGAAAATAAAATAATAATGTTCTAGACATAATTTACACTAAGTTGCAAGAAAATATATGAGTTCATCAATATTTTAGGTTAATTTTATGTTAACTCCGGTTCCTGTGTCAGGTACGAAAGTGAAGCTCCTTAACGAATACCTCCTCCTCCACTGTCAGGTTGAGTGGCTCACACCAGTGGTCTTCTTTGCAACACACTGGACCACCCTCCTCAAATGGTTTGAATGGGTTGAGACATCCAAAAGATATATACTGGGTTAGTCCATCAGCAACACTTGGCTATCCATGGAGGGAGTAAACTGCATATTCTTTAATTCTGTTTCATAATGTATGCAATGTTTAAAACATTAGCCATTCTATTGGGGAGGTTTTCATCTGGCGTCAAGCATGTTCTGAGGAATATCCTTAAGTGCATTTAAGAAACATTTGCAATAAAAGTTGCTTTACACACCCTTTAGCCAGTAAATCGGGAGTTTGGGACAAAGAAATACATTTTAAGCTGATGAATACTATTTAAGGGCATTGCCCAAGGCTAATTATCATGCAAGACATTTGAAATACCCAGTTTCAAGCTTTCGCTCCGTTCTGTCACTCAATAGATACTGCTGAGAGAGCAAGAGGCAAAATAGATCACTGTAGATTGCAAAGATGCAGGCCTCTTTCATTAAAATACAACAAATGAAGAATGGAAAAAGAGAATAATAAAACTCAAATTTCTGTTATAGAATGTTTTTCACATGGTGTCTTTATCAATAATGTCACTGCTGATTGTGGCAGCAGTATTCATTTAGAAGCATTCAGAAACATTACTGTCTGTTATAATATAGTAATTGCCTCCAACATATTGAGACTACATGGAAATTACCTCAATAATATTGCTGTAACAACTGAAATTAATGCGCCAAAAAGTGAAGGATTCTTCACTGTCCAAGTCGATCTCCATAATTAAATCCAATTCTTTCATTTGCTGAAGATTTAAGGCAAGAGATCTACAAATATTTGGACATTATATGAATCTGACCCTGTCATAAATCTGGTGTATGGACAGAATGGCAGAGGCAAAACGGTTGTAGTAGGAGTAATCCATAGTTTAATGGTGAAAAAAAGTAGGGAAGAAACAAACAAACTTAAAGCAGACTAGATGACTGGGTCGCATGCAGCTTGACTGGCATTCGCCAGAGAACATCAGATTTAGCAGGTCCACCATTGGTACCCCATTTTCTTCACAGATGAGCACTGAGCACATGTGACAGATGTAAAAGATTCTGGAGACGCTGTAGTGAACGTTATGCGGCCTGCAACATAATCCAGCATGACCGGTTTGGTTCTGGGTCAGTGATGGTCTGGGGAGACATATATTTGTGATTTTTAATAGATAAAAAATGTTGCTGGTGTTACTGGAGGTGGAAGAGTATTCCATGATTTCATAGCTCTTGTGACAGGGAGTGACAGAGGAAATAGACACATACAATTTGTCTAGGGTCCTGGTGGGCATTTCCTTCATATAAATAGAAGTGTGAGAGGAGGGAGAAATTACCAACAGAAAACAAACTCCTGTGATGAGGCGGCCTTCCGGTGGTGGCTTGGGAGGAATGGGCTTCATTGGTCAACACTGCAGCCTTTCCACCATTCTGTCATTCTCCCTCCACGGCTCCTTTGTGATTTGGGCCTAGCTACAGTTAGGGTAGCAGTGCATGGACCTGCCCTTCTTTTGCCTTCCGGTGCCTCCTCTTCCTCCTCTCCAATTCCCTGATATTCACCAAATGCAACCGGCTCTGCTTCTGTTCCGTCAGTTCTCCCAGCCTGCTCTATGGAAGCCCCTTTAAGCCTCCCCAGACGAGGTTCCAATGGGATGCAGCTGTGCATGAGTGGAACCTGCCAACCTTGTTTCTTGGGCACGTTGGTGCAATGCTGATGTAGCAGATGGCAGCGCGTAAACATGTGTTTACTTGCTTCTGTTCCATGCCTGGGGACTGAAGAGAGTCCTGCTGGCATTTTGTGTGCTCGGGTAAAGAAGGGTGTCTGATTTGTATGCTGTCTGACTGTAGAGACAATTCAGATTTAGAGTAACAATAATATTTATCATAATTCCAATTGGTAAACCAAAGTCATGCTGCTGTTTTGAGCCAGCTACAGCTTTGGTAAGCCTTTCATTGCATTTGAGTAGACAACTACACAAAAAATAACGAAGATAGGGGGCCTAGCCTGAATAACTAGTACAAGTAGTTGATTTATTGTTAAATGCGCAGAACATGTTTTTATAACAGATAAATATGTATGGTAAATACAAATTTTGGCCTTGATATTTGCCCATCCAATGTTAGTCCTAGGACTTTCACCTCCGAGGGGTTTTGCTGAATCATCCCACCTTTCATGCACAACTCCAGTTGAGGTTTAGTTCTAATAGAATGTTTGAACCCCCCCAACACACACACAGCTGGCAGAGGGAGGCCCACCCCACAGCCTGATCTTGTTAGCAGTGTGGCTGTGAGTGCAGCCACACCTCAGAAAGAATGAAAGGGAAGATGGGAAGAGCAAGCGCTCTGCCGTCGACCTCTCTCCTCTCACGTTATCCTGAGGCTCTGTGGAGGCTCTGGGGCTGGTTAACTGGCTTGCAGCTTGGGGGCCGGATCGGGGCCCCATCCCCAGCCGATCATGGTCATGACAGACATGCACACATCCATGCACACATGTGGCCCAATATACAATTATACAGTTCAGTACACATTTATATCCAATTATATCTATAGAAGTAATAGGGAACGTGTAAATATATACACATATACAGACACATACAAACGTACCCATACATATGCAGATACAAACATACATACATAACTCACACAAGCACAGTGGAGTGTTGTAGCGTACATATGTCTGGGGTCTGGGAGGGGGGCAGGAGAGGTTAGTGGGGAGGGGGGACTGAGATCACAGCTGGGAGAGTGGTGTGTGTGAACGTTGCCAAAGCCCAAGCACATGATTCCCCTCCACTTGTCAAAATCACCATGTGTGCAATAATGTGATTACAGCCTGGTTACTATTATGATTTAAAACAACTTCAGTGTGTGTGTGTGTGCGTGTGTGTGCGTGTGTGCATTTGGGTGGTTGTGTGTCGGTATTTGTGTAGTGAGAGGGGCAGGAGGGGTTTGTGATGGGTGCGGAAAAGGGGGGTCAGGTAGAAGCTTGGATTTCTGCCCCGGCTGCCCTCCTCCCACTCGCTCCCCCTGTACTCCATGGGGAGAAGCTGGGTGGAGGTTTCGGGGTGACTGTCTGGGTCTTGTCATGAATTTACAGGTTGGAAGAACTGTCGCCCTCCACCCCAGCCACAGCCTCCCAACCCAGACTTAACCCCAGCCCAAACCTCTGCCCCCCACACCCCACCCCAACCCCAGCCCTCCCATTCAACATTACACAATCGCTAGGCTGCGCACAAGAGGTTGTCATCACAGGTGCAGCCGAGATTTGCCAGGATAAAGGAACGCTTTAGCACAAGATGTTTTTTACTCTTTTCTTTTTTTTTCCAGGCAGGCAAGGCAGGAACGCAAGACAGCAGGCAGGACATTCAGTGCCGAAGGGGAACAGCAGGTTCACATCAGTCCCATAAAGCACAATGATGCCCAGTTTATTAAACAAGGATTCTGAAGTTGTAAATCACGCCACTCGCCGACCAAAGACCCATTTAATACTCCTTCAACGCTCCTGGTCTCTGCCAGTCTGTCAATAAACATTGCCTTTATGCACATCTGCCGCCATATCTGTCCATCTTCCCAGTCTACCGGTCTGCTTCTATGCATGTCTACCTACACTACGGCTCACTCCTCTAAACTGTGTAGGACAGCCAAAAGAACTGATTAGGCTGTATGTCTATTTGCCAAATATCTCTTCTATAGTAATGTGCCCATTACTACACAAGAAGGCCTACGATCCTACATCCTGCTTGCACATGCTGTACAAACTATTCAGCAGGTTAGGGTGGAGGTGGAGCCGTAGCTGTTTTTCTCAGCTCGTTAGAAGCTGGTTCCTGTCCAAACAATGCCAGTTGGGCATGAAGACTAGCGCTAACAATTTTCTCCTGGGCATCTGGAAGTAAAGAGCAAAGGCCTGTCCCAGAATACCACCCATCGTGGGCCCAGCTTAGAGAAACAAATGCTGGCGGTCACAGAGGGGATTTCCGGTTGGATTCATCAAATACCTCCCAGGGATTTCAACGTTTCCTGAATATTGAGTGGAAGAGGCTGGGCCACTGTAAGCTGCTCAGGAGTGCTGTAATACCACTGTATGTTACACCTTTCCCCTTTTCAGTCTGTCAGGTTAGTTCCGGGTTTCAGTGCACCCCACCCCTTTATCTCTTTGGTTACCTCACATGAAGGAAACAAGAGTAGATTTCAGCAGACAGGACTGGAAAGATCAAGTCAATTACCGTAACAAACTAATCTTACCAGTTTTAATTTATTTCTACCACAGTTGCTTCCATTGTATAAAGTGGAGACAAGGCTGTCTGTCCTAAAGTCTCACTAAATCAGCATCCTGGGGCAGGAGATAAGGCTGTTGTTTAAGGCCATTTGGCTCTGTTCCACATTTCTTGGTCCTAAGACTGGGACTGTGGTGTGAAACAGGTTGAGCAACAGGATTTAAGCCCTTAGATCCAGTGAGAGCCAGTGACAGCAATCTGTTTGATGGTGAAGACCAGAGGTGACTGGTTGATGAAGTCTGTGCTCAGAAGAGAAATGTGTTGGTAACCCAAGTAGTGAGGAAAGATTATTGTAGGCCTGTACACTAATTATTTCACCAAGTCTTTTGCAGTGCCGATTTTGCTATGCGGATACAATGCAAACTCCTCATAGAAATAACTTACGGAACTCCCTACTGGCTTTTTAGAAAGTACATCTGTCAGGTCATGTTTCTGAGCTTCAAACTAATTGCTTTCAGGAGCTCCTTTGTTTCATTTCTGTTGCTAAAACGTATGTGAGCTTTTACAGACAGACCCGTGGTTGTTGTTAAGAGCATGTCTCGTTTGCTGGGTGTGGTCCAAGCTGTTTTCATCCTCATTGGTGTCTGTGCTATGTTTTCAGCAGGATGCTATATGTCCTGTGAGCACTCAAACCTCTCTGGTTACTCCAAGTCAAAGCCGTTTATGTGCTCTTGGGTCTCTGTGAAGAGGCAGCTGTGCGGGAGTGTGTGTGTGTTACTGTCAGAGTGTTTGTGTTTGAAGGTACATGCATGCAATGTGTGTGTGTGTGTGTGTGTGTGTGTGTGTGTATGTGTGTGTATTGCTGGATCCCATATGACCCTGGCCCTGGCGTTGCAGGACGGTCTGAATTAGCGAGGTCACCGCTTACCATGGCCTGGTGGGAGTTGAGGCATTTGTCTTGCTCATGATGAATAGCAAGCACCTGCACTGCTCACGAGAATGAGAGAAAGAGAGAGAAAGAGATCTACTAAGGGAGAGTTAAAGAGTACATCCAGTTTTAACTACAAGAACTCACCTGCAAAGAGATGAAGTATACTTGTCTGACTTTAGTGGTCCCGGCCCCCAAACCCTTTGCTTTCCCGCAAGGTCCATTCCTCCTTTCCATCAACACCCCCTCCTCTCTCCTTCATCCGAGATGTTTGTCTTGCTAATGTGGGGGACCTCTGGGAGAATCATGCATAATGCAAGGAGACTGCTCGCTTCGCCACTCGGGGGTCTTAATAATGGCTAACCGCTTGTTGGGCTGATGCCGAAGCCAAGATGGGGTCTGAGACTGAGATGTTGGGGGATTGTTTTACAAACAGAATTCCTTTAATTAATCATTATGTTTAAACAGCTGGCCTACTCAAGTCAGGCTGTAACGGGATCCCTACATGGAAGTGCGGATTACAGACACAGAATTCTGCAGAAATATATTAACTGTCAAGCACTATAGTGCCTGGGGTGGTGAAGAAGAAGGGCGCGGAGAGAGCCAAAGGGGTGTGCGGGGGGTGCTTACATTTATCCCTAAAAAGCTGGATAGGTCGGCCTAGGAATGAGTGATGGGTGACACATGCACCTATAGTAAGGTTGTGAGGGAGACCTTGAGCTTCCTCTAAGGGGCACTTCTGGACAAGTGGACAAATGCACACATGCGAATGCCAACAACATGCAGGAGAAGTGTGCACTTTGTAAATGTACCAAAGTGTAGCCAAGTAAATCTTTGAAAATGTTGCATGCCGCATGTATGTTTGTTCAGTGTCATTGACACTTAGAAGAAATGAACCAAGTTGAAAAAAATCTGCAAGAGATGAACACTTAAAAGCAATGACTTAGAGGCAGATTCCTTGGAGCACATTTTTTTAAGCAAACACGATCACATTTGGTCAGTTTGCTACGTAAGAATGTACTCATGTTGCCGGATCAAACACACAGTCTCCTTACTACAGTGGCGTCGCTAGGCATGGGCATCCCAGGCTATAGCTCTGGATTTCAAATTGACCAAACAATAAAATAGAAAATAGCCCCTGATCTACAGGTGCTGGTCATATAATTAGAATATCATCAAAAAGTAGATTTATTTCAGTGATTCCATTCAAAAAGTGAAACTTGCATAATGTATACAGTCATTCTACACAGACTGATACATTTCAAGTGTTCATTCCTTTTAATTTTGAATTTTGATTATAACTGACAACTAATGAAAACCCCAAAATCAGTATCTCAGAAAATTTGAATATTACTTAAGACCAATACAACAAAAGGATTTATAGAAATGTTGGCCAACTGAAAAATATGAACATGAAAAGTATGAGCATGTACAGCACTCAATACTTAGTTGGGGTCCCTTTTGCCTGAATTACAGCAGCAATGCGGCGTGGCATGGAGTAGTTCAGTCTGTGGCACTGCTCAGGTGTTATGAGAGCCCAGGTTGCTCTGATAGTGGGCTTCAGCTCTTCAGCATTGTTGGGTCTGGAATCTTCCTCTTCACAATACCCCATAGATTTTCTATAGGGTTAAGGTCAGGTGAATTTGCTGGCCAATCAGGAACAGGGATACTATTGTCCTAGCTTTGGCAGTGTTTGCAGGTGCCAAGTCCTGTTGGAAAATTAAATCTGCATTTCCATAAAGTTGGTCAGCAGCAGGACACATGAGGTGCTCTAAAACTTCCTGGTAGAGGGCTGCGTTGACCTTGGACCTCAGAAAACACAGTGGACCAACACCAGCAGATGACATGGCACCCTAAACCCTCACTGACTATGGAAACTTTACACTGGACTTCAAGCAACATGGATTCTGTGCCTCTCTTCCTCCAGACTCCGGGACCTTGATTTCCAAAGGAAATGCAAATTGTACTTTCATCAGCGAACATAACTTTGGACCACTCAGCACCAGTCCAGTCCTTTGTCTTTAGCCCAGGCGAGACGCTTCTGATGCTGTGTCTTGTTCAAGAGTGGCTTGACACAAGGAATGCGACAGCTGAAACCCATGTCTTGCATACGTCTGTGTGTGGTGGTTCTTGAAGCACTGACTCCAACTGCAGTACACTCTTTGTGAATCTCCCCCACATATTTTCCTTCCCTTTGCCCCTCTATTAATGTGCTTGGACACAGAGCTCTGTGAAAAGCCGGCCTCTTTAGCAATGACCTTTTGTGTCTTGCCCTCCTTGTGCAACGTGTCAATGGTCGTCTTTTTCCCCATGATTGTATAGCCTACAGAACTAGACTGAGAGACCATTTAAAGGCCTTCGCAGGTGGTTTGATTTAATTAGCTGATTACAGTGTGGCACCAGGTGTCTTCAATATTGAACCTTTTCACAATATTCTAATTTTCTGAGATATTGATTAGTTGTCAGTTAGAATCATTAAAATTAAAAGGAATGAACACTTGAAGTATATCAGTCTGTGTGGAATGACTATTTTCATTATACACGTATAACTTTTTGAATGGAATTACTGAAATAAATCAACTTTTTTATGATATTCTAATTATATGACCAGCACCTGTATGTATCCATGATTCCGGTCGCACATTATGACAATGTAGACGTGTAGGCCACTAGCATAGACTGTACATCTAAACTTTCCTCATGCACATTCAAAAACCCCGTATTTTCTTTAAGTATTGGACAATAAAAATATGTATTTTCTTAAAGTAATATAATTGAAAATAATATAACAACATGATCAGCTATGTCCAATGAATAATTTGTGCACTGCTATTTTAAACCACGTTGTAAAATGCAAGCTCCCATACTCCTTTCTTCAATGCCAAGTGCTTTAAAACACCGCCCTCCTGGACATCCTATTTACCAATTTATGTAAATAGTTTTCAAAATAGAAATTTTGGGTGAAAGTCCACGATCTATTGATGTTAACATATTCCATTACAATGAGTTTATTCTATGATACTATTGTCATCATTAATCAAAAAAAGGTGTGCAATGGGAGGCGTATCCAGCCCCATTATCTCACCTAATTATGGTTAGGTTTCTGGTAATCCTCTATATTAACTTTGTTATTGACACATAAGCCAACTGGGCTACAGATTTTTGTTCTGCACTCAGGGGTGGTAATGAATTAATCCAAACTACAAATATTTTTCTCCATTGTGTATGGATTGGAAAAACAAGCCTGCAATAGTAAACTTGGTAATCTTTGATAGCTTCTTCGTAGAAATTATCTATCTGGGCTCAATGCTCATTGGCAAGGCCATCAGGCTTTGAATAGAAAGCACCACAAATAGCATTGACATTGACTTAAATTAGAGCAGCATTTTGGAATGACCCATGGTTTCAATCAATCAATCAAATGTATTTTATAAAGCCCTTTTTACATCAGCAGTTGTCACCTAGTGCTTTAACAAAACACCCTGCCTTAAACCCAGTGGAGCAAACATCAGTAGTGTTGAACTTCAGTGGCTAGGAAAAACTCCCTAAGAAGGCTGAAATTTAGGAAGAAATCTAGAGAGGAACCATGCTCAGAGGGGTGACTAGTCCTCTTCTGGCTGTGCCGGGTGAACATAATAAGAGTCCAAATTGTAATAGTTAACCGATGGATGTGGGCTTAGCACAGAGTCTATTAAAATCTAGTCCAGATCGGAGGCATGACCAGATGGACAAGGACAGGGAGATACGGAGGAAGGAGGGGGTCAGCTGAGTGCCAGCTGAAATCATCAGGTATCGTCTTGATCTGCAACACAGCCAGGAGGACTTTGAACAGGGAGAGCTTCGAGTCAAGGCTGGTACTCCGCAGGTGTGGGCCAAGACCTCATGTCCTCCTAGGTTAAAAACGACAGAAGACAGGGAAAATTTAGACCCTACTGCCCCAGCACAATAATATAGCAGCGTAAGACCTTGGGGCTGAGACAGCGGGGTCCAGTGACACTTTGGCTCTATCTGGGGGAGGCCCCGTACAGGGCAGGGAAATCAATCCACCCACATTGCCAAGCTTCACACAAAGGGACACCCACCAACCGCAATCATCCTGAATGAGGGCCGATTATTGCCAGCAGAGTACAGCCCAATTGCCCAAGTGTGCAACAGAGAGACAACAACAAGCCAGTGACTCTGCACCCGAATGGCACTGGAGGGAGTGCATCACAATGATGATGAGATCCCACCTGGCAAGACAGCAAGGTTGGACAGTATCAGGCCTTTATGGTCACATTCACGACCCTGGACCAGACTACACTTAATCATAGACCAGGCTGAAAAGATGAGTCTTGAGTAGACACTTGAAGGTTTGCACTGAGTCTGCATTTCCAACTTTAATTGGCAAATCATTCCACAGTAGTTGAGCTCTATGAGAGAAGGCCCTGCTTTCGGCTGTTCATTTAGACATTTTTGGTACATTTAAAAGGCTTGCAGCTTGCAATCTAAGATTATGTACAGGTATGTCTGGCTGGATCATTTCAACGAGATAATCTGGAGCAAGCACATGTATTGATTCATAGGTTTTACAGCCCTAACCCTAACAGGCAGCCCGTGTAAAGAGGCTAGTACTGGAGTAATGTGTAAAAAAAATTCAGCAGCCGTGTGCAGCACTAATTGAAATGTATTTATTGATTTATCAGGGTTACTGGAAAAAAGAGCATTGTAGTAATCTAATCTTGAAGTAACGAAAGCATGGAAAAATCTTTTCTGCGTCAGTTTTTGATAGAAAGTTTCAGATTTTTGCAATGTTTTGAAGATGAAAAAAAGCAACTCTTAAGATATATGTTCATCAAAAGTGAGGTCAGGGTAACGGGTAACGTGGAGACTTTTAAACGTTTTTTGAGATTCGACCATGCAGCTGTCGAGCTTCACAGTGAGATCTGCCAACTAAACTATTTTTTTCTTGGGTCCATTTCTGTTTCTCTTGAGTTTAAAAGGAAGAGGTTCCCTGTTATCCATTTCCTGATATCTGAAACACATGCTTCCAAAGTAGCAAAATTTGGGGCTTCTCCAAGCTTCATTGAAATATATAACTGTGATTCCGGATTACATCAATAAGAGGCAGCATATATAGTGAGAACAATAATGGGCCCAGAAACTAGCCTTGAGGAACACCAAAACATATTTTCGATTTGTTAGAGGATATCCCATAGACACATACATACTGATATTTCATCTTCATCTGCTTATGCATTGTCGGGTTGCAGGGGCAGCAGCTCCAGCAGGGGACCCCAAACTTCCCTTACCTGAGCTACATTTGCCAGCTCCGACTGGGGGATCCCGAGGTGTTCCCAGGTCAGTGTTGAAATATAATTTCTCCACCTAATCCTGGGCCTACCCCGAGGTCTCCTCCCAGCTATACGTGCCTGGAACACCTCCCTAGGGAGACGTCCTGGGGGCATTCTTACCAGATGCCCGAACCACCTCAACTGGCTCCTTTCAATGCAAAGGAGCAGTGGCTCTACTCCGAGTTCCTCACGGATGACTGAGCTTCTCATCTCTAAGGGAGACGCCAGCCACCCTTCTGAAAAAACTATTTTCTGCCGCTTGTACCCGCAATCTAGTTATTTTGGTCATGACCCAGCCTTCACGACCATAGGTGAGGGTAGGAATGAAAATTGATCGGTATATCGAGAGCTTTGCCTTCTGGCTCAGCTCTCTTTTCGTCAACACGGTGGTGTAATACAAATGCAATTCCACTCCCGCTGCTCAGATTCTCCAGCCAATCTCCAGCTCCATTTTTCCCTCACTCATGAACAAAACCCTGAGATACTTGAACTCGCTTACTCGGGATAAAACCTCGTTCCCTACCCGGAGGAGGCCCTCCATCGGTTCCTGCTGTTTCTCAGCTGTTTCTCAGCAGGAAAACCAAGTGATATCTTTAAGATAAAGAAGATTTAAACCAGAGTAGAACATTCCCACGTAGCCCAATATGGGTTTGATCAAGAGAAGGGAGTGATCAATAGTGTCAAAAGCAGCAATAAGATCAAGAATCAACAGGACGGATGCGGAAAAGGGAGGCTCAGGACATTCTCAGGACATCTGAGATTTTGGGGACTATAATAATTTAAGGAGGAGTCAGTTATTTGTTTTCTAATAGTGATGATCGCTTCATCAAAGAAGTTCATGTATTAGTTACACATAAAGTGAAGACCCACTTCACTTGTTGAGTGTTTGCAACTGTATCATAGAGACATTTTTGATTGTTTTTGTCCCCCTCAATCAGGTTGGAGAAATTCACTGATCAAGCAGATGTGAGTGCTTTTTGGTATTTTAGTGTGCTGTCTATCCAGTCTAGTCTGAATACTGAATGCTCTAGTATTATCTGTGTACCAGGGAGCAAGTTTCTTGTTGGGTATTTCATTTGTTTTTGTGGTGCAACAGTATCCAAAGTATTTCACAGTGTTGAGTTTAGATCCTTAATTTGTTTGTTTGCGTATTTATTTAGTTTGTCTCTGATTAGCAAGCTTGGAAGACTTTCAAGAAATCTATTTGTAGTCCGAACATTTATAATACGGCATTTGAAACTCATTGTGATGGTGAGGTGACGGACAGCTCCGTCATTTCCTGGTTTTCCCAATGTTCTTGAACTCATCCTGGTCTCCTTCATTTGTCTTGTCTCCTATTGTCACTCAAACCAGGTCCTAATTAAGTTATAAGGATGTGTTTAAATGTTTCTCCTCTGCTCCCCTCATTTGTCGGTCATTGTTCCATGTTACAGTGTGTCCTGATGTCAGTGGTGAGTTTCATTTTCGTATGCTTTGCTTCAGTTTTCTTTAAAGTGCTCGGTGTTTCTACTGCCACTCTTGCCTGCGCCTGGTTCGTCCGCTCCACTACACCCCGACTGTGACAGAATGACCGACCTAAACAAGGATCAAGTAAAGGCGAGGCCGAGTGGGACGGTAGGGGAACTCCTCGGTTGGCCGGACAGTGACGCCAAGGAGGAATACCCCTACTGTTACCCAGTGTACTCCTGGCCGGCTCTGCACCAACCCTGGAGGGGCAGACGATGGAGATGAATGCGCAAAGCGGCTGAAAGTCAGCCCCAATAATTTTTTGGGGGGGAGCTAAGTGAGCAGGTGGAAGCCCTCTTCCAGGCTGCCTACAGCAGTTCTGCCATTGGCACCAACAACATTTGGATGAAACAGTCAGAGATTACAAAGCAGAACAGGGCCCGCAGCGTCTGCCCGATACCAGGATGACCGGAGGAGGGAGAAGTGTGGGCCCAGTAGATGAGCCGGTCACGGACAGACATCGGCAAATACGTGCGACCCTCAGGGCATGAGGGCGGAGAGGGCTCGTCACGCTGGGCACGAACGATGTCCGCGTCCAATTCCCACACCACCGGTGCCACAATACATGACTCTGGTAGTACGGGAGCATCATCCACTGACCTCTCCTCTGTGTCATGCTGGCAAGACAATCACCGACATCTTAATTACGCTCCGCCGCACTGAGCTTCTGTGAGAAGAACGCACAGGGACGGAGCGTGTTCCGACTCCCTGTTCGTTGGGAGAGGACGGCCCCAAGACCACATTCGGACGCGTCCACCTCCACAACGAACTGGAGCGACGGTTCGGGATGGGCCAGGACCGGAGCGGTGGTGAAACGGTGTTTCAGTTCCACAAATGCCCGCTCCGCATCCGCGGTCCACCGTAACCGTGTCACCCCACCCCTCAGGAGGGATGTGATCGGAGCCACGAACAGGCTAAAGCCCCGGATAAACCTCCTGTAATAATTAGAAAAGCCTAAAAATCGTTGCACGCCCTTTACCGTGGTTGGGGTCGGCCAATTACGCACGGCATCAATGTGGTTCTCCTCCATAGCCAAACCTGTGCACGAGAAACGGTACGCCAGGAAGGATATGGACGACTGGAAAAACAGACACTTTTCGGCTTTCACATACAGTTCATGTTCCAATAATCTAGCAAGCACTTTACGCACCAACGAGACATGCTCAGCGCGAGTAGTCGTATAAATCAAGATGTCGTCAATATATACAACTACCCCTTCGCATAACATGTCCCTGAAAACGTTGTTGATGAAGGATTGAAAGAATGATGGAGCATTCATTAAACCGTACGGCATCACTAAATATTCGTAATGGCCCGTGGTAGTACTAAAGGCTGTTTTCCATTCATCCCCCTCCCGGCCTATGAGGCGGTAACACAGAGGCCTTAGCTTTGGAGAAGACCTCGGCCAAGTCCCTGTATTCGGGAGGAATTGGCACGACGGGAGCACTGTCTGGACTTTCCACCGTGGTTGAACTCACGGAAACACCCAAACACCTACCTTGGCACTTCCGCGACCACCCCGAAAGGACCTGACTAGACCACGAAACGATAGGCTCATGGAGGGACAGCCAGGGGAAACCTAGAACTACCGGGAACGTGGGTGAATCAATAACATTAAACGAAATAGTTTAGCGGTGGTGGTGACAGGTGATCATAAGGAGTTGGACAGTACATTCCTTAACAAATCCCGACCCTAGTGGCCGGTTATCTAATGCTCTCACAGGTAGGGGACTGGTGAGGACCTGGAGGGGAATACGTGGGCGTAAAGCGAAATTCCTGTCGATAAAATTCCCAGCCGCGCCTGAATCTACTAGCGCCTTACACTGGGAAAGTTATGGAAAACCGGGCAATTCAACAGGGACGGTGGAGAGAGTGAGCGGAAAAGCAATCGGTGAGTGTACATGCGCTACCTGGGGTGATACGGAAGTGCCATGCCTGTCGACTCTGGAGACGGAGACAGAGGGGTAGCGTGGAGCAGCAAAACCACCCCAGCGCTTAACTGATCCCCTCTGAGCCCCAGCTCCTCGCCCTCTGCCCGGGAGTGCAGCCGTCCCCAGATCCATGGGGATGGCGGTGTCGAGGTGGTGGGGTGGAACGACGTCCTCCCGAAGGCTACAGCGGTAGTGGTCGAATAGGGCCCGGTCCTTCCACCCAGAACCCGCTGCCAGGGTTCGGAACTCCAGTGCGAACTCCTGCGCCGATCTCGTCCCCTGCCGCAGATGGAAGAGCCGTTCGCCCGCCTCTCTCCCCTCGTGCGGATGATCGAAGACGACCCGGAAGCAACGGACGAACTCGGCGTAACTGCCTTTGAAGGGCCCCTCGATGTTCCAGACGGCGGTGGCCCATTCCAGGGCTTTGCCGGACAGGCAGGAGACGAGTGAGGAGATCTTCTGGGCATCGGTTGGCGCAGGATGAATCGCCTGGAGTGCGATGTCCACTGGGAGTAGAAAACCGTGACAGCGGTCCGCCGTCCCGTCGTAATCCCGGGGAAGCGGGATGGGCATCGCTCCAATTCTGGGATGGGTAGGCTGGGTAGGCGGTAATGCAGCCGGTGCTGCGGGAGCGGACCGAGCCAACTCTAGGCGCTGAACTGCCTGGACGAGGGTGTTCATAGCGGCACCTAGGTAGGCCAGCATGTTGGTGTGATCGTGTATGATCTCCGCAACACCGGCTTCTTTTTGAGCTCCGTGCTCCATTCTCTTCCTTTTCTTTTGGTGTGTTATTCTGTCAGCGTTCTGGTTGATCGAGGAATGAGGAAGCGGACTGCGGAGCTATTGCGTGTAGGTTCATTTAATAAAGTTGAGCTGACATATGCTCTGTTTAGTCGAGACAATAACACACAAAGACAAAGGGAGCAGAGGGAACATATATACTGAGGGGAATGACTAAATGATGAGCAGGTGCGCTAAACGAGACAACAGGTGCAATGAGTTGATGAGATGGGGCGATGGTGTCAGAAGGCCGGTGACGTTGAACGCCGAAACCCGCCTCCTGCAGGGGGAGGATGGGCAGTAGATGGCATAGTCGTCACACTAATGAAAATGTTTTACTAAGAAAGTAATTAGATGAGAATCTCTTTGAACCTTACTTGAGCTACTGTACATGGGTGATTGGGTAATTGTGTGATTGCATTGGCAGTGTAAACCAAACTTGTGTTTTAGCACTTCATATTGCTGTCTTACTGAAAGATCTGTTTTTGTCACAGTTGGTATACAGGCTTTGAAATAATGTTTATTTGGTTTTTGTGGCAAGAGTTTGTCCTATTTGTCTAATGCCACATTTAGGTGTTGTTTCTAAAAAGTTCAGATAGCACTCAGCAATATTATGTGCTTGTTTTTGATACAGTAGGGCCAGAGAAACAATGTTTTGTTGGACTCCAGGCTAGGGTCAGAATGGCACAGCCAGGAAATGAATTTGGGTTGCAATAGCACTGTTAACCTGCAAAGCAGTGCACCAACTGAGAGGCCAAATGTAATCAGACCAGGAACAAAAACAGCAGGCCTTTGGAATCCCAGGAAATCCTGGTTCTTTTCCCAAGCTGCTGCACAAAGCTGTTCTTCCTTACCCAACGCCCACGCCTCCACCACCCACTACGGGTTAGGAAGACTTGATTCCTCACAGAAAGAAACAAAAGAAACAAAACCATCTGTAATGACCTATGGACAGACACCACACTGGATTCATGGAAACTGTCAGTTCTTGCAATTCTTTAGAGGGGGTTGCAGTCTGTTTTTAAAATATTTGGGTGAAATAGTGTGCAGATGTACGTTTGTGTGTGTGTTCTGTGACCCCGGTGGTCGGCTAAGAGTTCTATGTCCATACATCATCCTATTCAACACTCAACTCACTCCTCTCCCTGCTTTGAACTGAGCGCAGTTCACTGAGCACACTACTATAGCTGGGGATACATACATAACCACCCCCCCAATCATCCCAAACTATGAGAAACATAGAAACATTATGGGACTTTCAGTGGAAAACTCAACAGATGTTCCAGGGAGGGTCTTTCTTTTTTGTGCTTTCTACCTACCATCCTTTAGTGAGTTTTCCTATACCCCACTGTAGATTTGAGTAATTGGTTTTACAGCTGAATATCTGATCATTTAAACAGCCTTACTCTTTTAGTGGCCAACATTGCCAAACAAAGAATGTGGCTGAGATGAACATTTATAGAGTATGAAGAGAGTCTTTGGGTTTTGAAAACCATGCTGTTAATCTCTTTTGCTGGTGAGTACTCTCCAACATTCTCAATTACTAATTATATGTTTGAAAAATTCCATCAGAGGGCAAATTGTTACCCTCACTTAATTATTTAAACTCAGATCCTCTTAAAAGATATAGTGGCCTTGCAAAAAGTTTACAATGAGCTTTGACCTATTTATGTGGTTCCGGAATGTTGTTACACCACCAACATGCTGCACTTTAATGAGTGGATGTTGGTGTTTTCCAAACTGTTCAAAAGTTTGGAGTCACTTAAAAATGTTGTTTTCCATTAAAACATACTTGAAACAAGTTTGAATAGGAAATATAGCAAAATGAATAGGAACTATAGTCATTGACAAGGTTAGTAATATGTATTGTTTCTTACATACTATATGGTCAATCTGCTCCCACAACAGCTCAATAGGGTTGAGATCCGGTTACTTTGCTGGTCACTCCATTATAGACAGAATACCTGCTTACTGCTTCTTCCCTAAATAGTATTTTGGGTCATTATCCACTTGTAGGATGAAATTGGCTCAAATCAAGCACTTAGCCTTCCTTTATCAAGATCCCTTTTACCCTGTACAAATTGTCTCCACAATATGGTAAAGATGGCAACAGATGGCATCAAGCAATCCTCCAGCATCTTTTCATGTGTTCTGTCTCACAAATGTTCTTCTTTTTAATCTAAACACCACAAACTTATATTCGTCTGTCCATAACACCTTTTTCCAATCTTCCTCTGTCCAGTGTCTGGGCTTTTTCACCCATCATAATCTTTTTTTTTTTATTGGCCAGTCTGAGATTTGAGTTTCTCTTTGCAACACTGCGTAGGCCAGCATCCCAGAGTCACCTTTTCCCTGTAGATGTTGAGACTGGGGTTTTTGCGGGTATTATTTAATGAAGCTGCCAGTTGAGTACCTGTGAGGCATCTGTTTCTCCAACTAGACACTCTAATGTCAATGTCCACTTTCTCTCTTACACACAAGGGCCTCACAAGAGTCAGTTTTTGCTGTTTTGAGAAGGGAGTATAACAGCGTTGTAAGAGATCTTCAGTTTCTTGGCATTTTCTTGGAATTGCCTTAATTTCTCATAACAAGAATAGACTGATGGGTTTCAGAAGACATTTCTTGGTTTCTGGCCATTCTGAGCCTGTAATTGGACCCACAATTGCTGATGCTCCAGATACACAACAAATCTAAACAAAGCCAGCTGTATTGCTTCTTTAATCAGTACAACAGCTGTTTCAGCTGTGCTAACATTATTGTTAAAGGGTTTTGTAATCAACAATCAGTCTTTTCAAACACTAAACAGATTAGCAAACACAATGTGGAACACTAAAGTGATGGTTGCTGATAATGGGCCTCTGTACACATATGTAGATTTTCCATTGAATATCAGCCATTTCCAGCTACAATAGTGATTTACAACATTAACATAGGCTTAACAATTAACAATGTTCTACACTTTATTTCTGATCAATGTCCTGTTATTTTAATGGAAAAAAGTAACACAAAGAGATTTCTAAGTGACTCGAAACTAGTGCAGTTCTGACAAAGCCATGAGGTATGTTTTGGGTCATTATCTTTCTGTAGGATGAACCACTTACCAACTAGGTGTAAACCAGAGGGTATTGCATGGCACTGCAAAATGCTGTGGTAGCCATTTTGGTTCAGGGTGCAACTCACTCTGTGCAAGTCAGCGCCTCTGGATCCAACAAAAGAGCCTCACACCATCACACTTCCTCATCCATGTTTGACAATTGGTGTCACACACTGAGGAACCATATTTTCCCCTACTTGACAGCATACAAAAACCCTCTGTGATTTCAAATGTTATCTTGATTTATCGGGCCTTAAGACCATCGTCCAATATTAAGGCAGTGCTTCATGGCCCAGCAAAGCCTCTTTTTTTATTTTGTCATCCAGGCAATGGTTTTCTTACTACCAATTGACCACCCAAACCTGCAGCTCAAAGTCTTTCCTTCACAATTGAAAGTAGACTTGCTAACTTCGCTCAGTATTAAGCTGTGCTAGAATTTGTTATCCTGTGAGCCATTTAACATGCCCAAGCTGTTGACTCTCAGAAACCTCTGATTCATCCTGTGAGAGTTTCCTCAAATGGTGTAGGAAACTATTCACTGACACCTTGCCTTTCTTTGCAATTTCTGGTAATGGAAGGCCTACACTTTTAAAGGTTATAATTGTCTGTCCTCCTTTGTTAGTTGCCTATTTCTCACCATTATGATAGCAATACATTACTTCCTGCCGTAAAATACTGTCCAAATAATGCTTAAGAGAGGGTAGGAACACAGCCTGTTCAATCCAAGCTTTTATAAAGACAGAGTAATTAATCAGTGAAAGTTGGGACACCTGTAGGGTTTGTTAGCATCAACTTTCAAGGCTTACAGCTGTTTTGCTGCAATGGAAGTTGCAAATTAAACTTTTTTTAACCATTGACAGTTTATCTCTTACCTTTATACCATTTCAGGTTTCATGACTTGTACTTCTTAAAGTTCAAAATAAAATGGGGGTGTTCTACAACTTTTGACTGGTCGTGAATGTATAAAAATATTTTTGACTAGCTCCACACACAACAAAGAAAATGTATCTTCTTTGATTAGGGTGAAACTTCGGATTCTATGTCCTCTGTCGGAGTCTGTCAAGGCAAACACACGAACAGGCTTTTAGTCTTTTCATTTTGTGCTCAGCTCTGGTGGCTGCAATTTCCTCATTTATACGCGCCCTGATTAGTGCTGATGAGAGTTAGGTGCTAAGAGGTGAGGTAGGCCCTGCTGGCTGCCCCTACAAAGTTTCAGAATATTCCAGATTTCCCCAGGTGGGCATTCTCCCAGATCCAAAACATTGTTGCATTTCCCCCAGAACGCTCTCCATGGTCCTGAACATCCGCTCTCCTTACTGCAGGATCAGGACACTGACAGGACGGGCATGCCAGTAGTTTATGTAGGGTATATTGTGTCACTTTAGTGATTTATGACCCTGGTGGGCGGGGCTTCCAGATTGATTTGACAGGTGGGTGTGACATCCGGTTTGGTGGGTGGGACTTCCTGTATGACGTGTGTTAGGGTGGGACTTCCGGAATGACGTATGCATGTCCGATGACTTTGTAATTTATGATTGCATTGATGTGTCCATGTTTGATCTTTTACAATGATTGATAAACACCCCGGACAAGTGTTATAACAGGTGGGTTATGTTTGATGTTTAACAAATGGTTTCTGGAATGTTAAATTACCAGGCAATAAACAAGTATTGTATCAGCTGCATGATCTTTGATGTTCAACAAAAGGACGCCAGGGTTCAGCAATGCTATAACACCCGGCCTTTTATGTTCCGATAAGTGTTACAATAGATGTCCTACAACCGGTGGGTGTTAACCTTTCATGTTTTATGAGATGGTTGGCGTGGTCTGTGTATTTAAGCCATGCAGACCCCTGTGATGGTCATTCAGTATTGCCTGAGTAAACATTCCTAAACTTTACAAACCATGCCGGATTGTGCAGCGATAAGCGTTTTGGGTGAAACACCATTGAAATCTAACAGCTTAACCGCAGCTCAGCGAGTCGGCAAGAGATTACAAATGGACAGCAGAGCCACAATCATCATACCACCCCTGAAGAAACCAATGCAGAGTTTTTAATCCATCAACTACACCAGGATATGTAGGCACGGGAATGACAGTTAGATAACGGTCGGATCAGTGGATACATTTTCAACCCACAGATACCTGAGGTTGCATTTTATGAATTACACAAAGGCCAAAAGTTTGAGGCCGGTGTGACTGATCAACAGGTTTTTAATGCTGCTTTATGGAACATCTTTAGTAAAGTGCTTTATTACTGTGCTTTACTGTTTAAAGATGTTGAAGGTCTGAAACAGTATGACTCTGTTAGAATGGAACTCCTTCCGGAAAAGTCTCGTCAGGTTAGAGTGTGACTGCGACTGCAGACTGTTCAACTGACGTAAGACCCTGAAGCCCCGCCTTAAGCTAACACAGTCCTCAACACAGCATCAAAACAGATGTACTCCCTGTGACTATCAAGCAGTCGGCAGAATTTACTAAACATGTCTCAAGAATACAACCAACCGAAGATTGAACTCCACAAGGTTGAGGCCTGGCTGTGTGACACAATGGCTGACAATGCTGTAGACTTCCACGCTACCCCGGACCCCGACAGTTCAATTCCACAGGCATACACAACAAGAAGCTACGATTGGCTTGACGGGTTTGGTGATCAGCTAGGACCTCTTAATCTGACATACCTTTCAAATGCTGACATGAGTTCTCACAAAAGGGAAAAACGTCTTGCACAAAACATTTTAAAGATCAACAAAGCAACATTGGGTATGATTCTGGAAAATGTTGTTGCGGCTATTCTCCACAAATCATGTGGATTGGACCACCTGAGCCAGAGTACATTGTTGTCTCAATCCGCCTGATATATTTTTTTAGACCCATTATGATGACATCGCGAATACCGCGACTGAAATGTGTTGGTCAAGGCTTTGAATGCATCAGGGCTTCATTAGTCGCTGACCCATGTTCATCTGGCCATGAAGCTATACATTCTCAAAGAAATAGAGTTGTTGTTCATGATATAAATTCACAATTTCAGCTGGATATGAGTATATAGTGTGCAAAACGATAACATGAAATAAATGTGAACATGCCTAGATGTATTAAGCAAATACGCATGGATTTGTGTGCTGAGAAATAAGTGTTATTGAGGTAAAGCGAGCAAAAGAAGACATTAAAAGAAGGAAGAACACCACAAAAAGTCCAAACAGACACGTTTTTTATTGACATTTTAAAATGTTAATGAAGAAGTATAACATAAAACATTTTGCTACAGGAAATGATGTCAAAGCCAGTATTGTTGAGAGATTTAATAAAACAATTAAATCACGAATGTGGAGGTCTCTCACAACTGCCAACACTCATCGCTATGTTGAGGTTATTCAAAATTTAGTTCCAAGGTTACAACCATCGGTCTATTAATATGAAGCCTGCTGACATTCGTGGTGATAATGTTAGACTAGTTCTCAAGAACCTGTATGGTACAACCATAATGAGAAATGGTAATCAAAGTTACAAGTTCCGGGTTGGGGATACTGTCAAAGTTGAGAGGAGCGTTTACACAGGACTATGAAAAAGGGTACACAGATGAATATTTTACACTAACAGAATGCATTCTGCGGGTACCTCCTGTATATAGAATCAAATATAACAATTGTAATGTGATAGTTGGGACCTTTTATGAACAGGAATTACTGAAAATAATCGTGGCTAAGGATAAAACTTTTAAAGTGGAAGCATGTTCTGGATGAGAAAGTACAGAAAGGGCAGAAAAGGAGTCTTGTGAAATGGCTTGGTTGGCCTGAAAATTCAAAAACTGGACACCATCAGAACAAGTTCTTGACCTAGAAATTTGATAAAACTCCAGGATTTTCAAGATCACGTCATTTGCATTGACTGCAATCATCATTGGTGTTGGTGGTTTCTACATAACGCTGCCCAGTAACTTGTCGAGACATGTCTATCCAAACAATTTGAGTTTAAGATATAACACAACATTTGCCAAAGGTATAGATTTGAAAGGGGATTGGGAAGTATCTTTGATAGAATTCCAATACCCGCATACATGGAATACTTTTACATGGGGTGAAAACGCATTTGAACTACATGACTTGAAACATGCCTTTAAACTCAACACCGGTTATTACAACGACATAGGAAAAGTGTCCCAGTGTCACTGGACCCCCCTGTCTCAGCCCCAACGTTTTACGCTGCTATATTATTGTGCTGGGGGTGTTGGGTCTTAATTTTCCCTTTTTTCTGTCGTTTTAAACTTAGGAGGACATGAGGTCTGGAGCCACATCTAGGGAGTACCAGGCTTGACTCGTTTGCGGTCCCTGTCCGGGGTCCTCCTGGTTGTGTTGCAGATCGGGACGATGCCTGGCCGTTTCAAGCTGCCACTCTGCTGATCCCCCCTGTCCTTGTCCCTCCGGTTTTGCCTCCAATCTCGCCTAGGTTTAAATAGACTCCGGGCTTAGCCCACATACATTGAATTATTAAAATTTGGACTCTTAATATGTTCACCCGGCACAACCAGAAGAGGACTGGTCAACCCTTGGAGCCTGGTTTCTCTCTAGGTTTCTTCCTAAATTTGGCCCTCTTGGGGAGTTTTTCCTAGCCACTGAAGTTCATCACTATTGTTGTTTGCTCCCTGGGGTTTAAGGCCGGGTGTTTTGTGAAAGCACTTTGTGACAACTGCTGATGTAAAAAGGGATTTATAAAATAAATTTGATTGATTGATTGATTGAAAACTAGTGGCAGAAACCAACATTAATATAAAACCACATGGTGTATGGACAGGGTATGATGAATTTAAAAATAGAATGTTTCTAAAAGGCGAGCCCCATTTTAGTTTGAAATGTAGTGGAACAGATGTTAGGCTTAAAACCAGGCGATAAGTGGTACGTCCCATGGTACGGTCCATTCCCCACAGATATTCTGGTAGGGTTTAACACCCTATACATCTACACAGATATAATTGATTATCAACGAGTTGGTGACAGTCATGTCCCGCTGTTAAGAACTGTACATATTGCAGGGATAAAGAACGAAGTTGTCACAGTTACTTACGAAAAGCCACACTAAGTACCTCTTAGTAAGAGTCAGTTTGATGAAATCTGTTTTGAAGTAAAATCTGATCAGAATCAGCTGGTTTCATTCATCGTGGGTAGAGTGATTGCAAAATTACACTTCAGACCCGTCAAACAATTTTTAGACTATAAGATGCAGCCTCAGAAACTCTACGATGATCCTCAAAGTTATGTTGAATACTACACAACACAGGCTGGTAACGGTTTACTGGGGTATCATGGTAGCACTGCAATGTATGGGGCTAGTCTAGGGGTCTCTTCCTAGGACTTTTTCAGATGGCTATACCTTTGTTGAAGCGTGTGTTCTCAATAGCAAAACCACATCTGAAAAATGCAGCAAGGAATATAGTTGTTGTTATAGATGTTGTCCGCAGTGTTATGTCACGACAATCAGGACTGATCAGGCTTGATGGTTATGACTCCAGGTGTTAGAAAGAAACCACCCGGTAGGAGGAGCCTACCAAAGAGTAAAAAACGCATGAGACAAAAACTAAAGCTTCGGTTAAAAGAAAACATACAGGACACAGGGAAAACCGCAAGCTTGATTAAGAACATATTTTAGGAAGATGTCAGGTGAATGTATGAAAACAGAATTGGATTTATTCACAGTTCCTTTGACACAGACATCTATTGAGAAAAATACATAAATTGAAATACAGCCCCTAGCAACAATATCAGACGCAGCCCCTCTGGAGTTCCTTATTGTAGGTACTTTGTTGTACCTACGTGTAAAAGTCCCTCAACCGGACAGGACTAATACTGATGCTGGAGCACGTGTTGGGGTTATCAAATACCTGATATCCACCCAATTTGATGTCTCCTTCGGTGACCGTTTAATTAGTCAGAGTAGCAACACATACCCCGACAGAGCCATTATAGAGAGCATTCTGAATTACGGATGTGATACATTAAAAACACATTTTTCAACTGGTTTGTTTTACAAGGACTCCACAGGTCACATGGATGTTACGGACCCTGCAGGTGAGAACGATTGACAGCACAGTTTTTGAAATCCCCAAGATTTTACATATTTACCCAAGTGCAATACAGTTCAAAACATGTAGAGGACATGATTTCAATTACGTGTGGACAACATATGTGTTCTTTATCTAATGTCAAGAGGTCTGAGTTATGAAGATGCTATGTCTTTTTATATTGATGATTTACAAGAAAATAATGTGCTAGTCTCAAAGTTTGTAGCTATGATGTGCCAGAGTAAGCGTGATATGCAAATGTTTAATTGCATACAACATGCACAATCTTGTGAATTTGTGTCACTATTGTTGAAGAAATAGAAAAGTAAATCATGTGTAGCTCAGCTTTATTATAAAAACAACATTTGTAAAACCGCTTAGTAACAGTAGTAGAAAACCTCCAGATTGGTTGATGGTTTTTATTTTATTTTCGACCGAAGTGTTCTTTCTAGACTTGTATATAATGTTGGCTCTTTGTCTTTACTTTTCGGAGCTGCGATTCTGTTAAGGGTATATTTCCGCACCTTGGATTAAGCACTATTTCACAGTGATAGAATGAGGTCGATGGAAGCTGATTCTAAAATAACTTTTCGTTGACTTGCCAGTGCCTTAAATAACATCTTCAAAAGTGGTTAATTTCTAAGAATGTGTTTAGAGATGATCAGACTTTCTTAGGAATGTACACAGCAGGCCAATCCCCTGAAAATAATCCATTTCTCAGACAGTAGTCTTCTGGTGTTGTAGCTTTACAGTCAATAAGTAAATAACCAAAAGGCGGATGTGTTGTGTCTTTAAAACATTTCATGAAGAATCAAGTATATCTACATATCTGTCTGCCTAAAATACTAATCTGCTGATTGTCAAGGGGGTTTTAAACAAGATGAGGTAGTTTGTGTTCAAGTTAATAGTTCTACTAGATTTGCCTTTAACAAACATGTAATGGACAAGGTAAATTGCACTCAGGTTACGGTGGTGTGAATATTGTGTTAAAACTCTCTCCATCTCTAATCTCTCTGATGCACTTTTCATTAAATCGTCAATAATAAAAAGGTTGTTTTTCTGAATTGGTAGCAGATTGTTGCTGGTAGACCTATAAAAGTAAACTCCCTCACCTTCAACATTTCGTCATACAGCGGTTGCCAACATGAATAAACCCAGATGAAATTCTGAATTTCTTTGGAGAAAAGAACTTCAGGATTATCCAACAGCATCTTCACATAATATTTTTTACTAGGGCCACTAATGACAGCTGAATGGTTGTTGAAGTCGTGGGTTAAAACCACTATCCATACTAGAATGTGATTTTGTACCCATAAGGCCTTGTGCTGTGATCAGGAAGCAGTACACGCTTGTTGTACACAACACTGAAACGCTTAGGAACTCGATTTTTCAATGTGAATGTTCTTTTATCTCTTGCAATTGTGTCTGCATTAGCAAGGATGTGAATATTATCACCACCCTCACCTCGTACAAAGTTATCAACTAGTCGCGCTAGCGTCTCCAAATTAACAATGGTTGTGTTGTTGTAGTTGAGTGTCACGCCTTTTGCTTTGAAACAGGTCAGACCTTTAACGGTTTTGTAACCATATGTCTTTGGCCCACCACTAACAAATTGAGTGAGGCTGTCAACATTCGGTATGTCATCGGTCAAGTCACCCAAGAATGGCCCCAGTGGGGGGCACCCAATCCCCATGGCGTGTGACAAAGATCACTGAATCAGTGTCTGTGTATTCAACTTCTCCAAGAGTGAATACAACTCGAGTCTAGCATAAGCGGTTGTGAATGCAGCAATACAATCTTTGTATCATCGCCACTGTGTCTGAGATGAAAGAGAAATAAGTAACTTCTATTTCACTGGAAAAAAGGTTGTGGCTAAACTCCTTTGAAGCTGTAATGAACATTGTATTCATAAGGTTAGTCTGCTCACCCATCTTACCCCAAAGACAATGCATTGCCAATTTAGCCAAAGATCGCCTAGCACTGTATACAACAATGTTTTCCTTCAAGCTGCACACCCTCCTTTTCATGATATTCATGGATATACTGGTCTTTAACATCATCGTCAACCACAGATGGCGGGAAGCCGCTAGCTTCCTGCTTGTGTTCTCAGGTAATCTGCTAAAAGATCATCTGATGTCCTGGTGAAATCACAGACTTGTTTATAAATATTTTCACAATTCGCTAACCTTTCTCAACAGCCTTAACCAGCTCAATTGAAACCCATGATTCATCAGACCAAGCCACCTTCTTCCATTGCTCCGTGGTCCAGTTCTGATGCCCATGTGCCCATTGCAGGCGCTTTCGGCATTGTACAGGGGTCAGCAAGGGCACCCTGACTGGTCTGTGGCCACAAAGCCCCATACGCAACAAACTGATCCACTGTGTGTTCAGACACCTTCTATCAGTACCAGCATTAACTTTTTCAGCAATATGAGCTGCAGTAGCTTGTCTGTTGGATCGGATTTCACAGGCTAGGCTTCACTCCCTATATGTATCAGTGAGCCCATGACCCTGTCACCGGTTCACCGCTTTTCCTTCCTTGGACCACTTTTGATAGGTACTGACCACTGCAGACAAGGAGCACCTCACAAGGGCTGCAGTTTTGGAGACCCAGCCGTCTAGCCATCATAATATGGCCTTTGTCAAAGTCGCTCAGATCCTTATGCTTTCCCATTTGTGTTGGTTCTAACACATTAACTTTGAGGACAGAATGTTCACTTGCTGTCTAAAATATCCCACCCACTGACAGGTGCCATGATATTGAGATTATCATTGTTATTCACATCACCTGTCAGTGGTCATAAAGTTATGGCTGATCAATGTATGTGCATGTGGAAATTAATTGTTGTGCGATGAGGCAAATGCAAGTACAAATCGCAATTCTGACTGTGCAGTAATGAGGTTCTTGAGGTAGACATGTGGATGTTAACATCCGAAAAAAAAGCAAGTTCAATGGCAATTCTCAATGCCCAGTGCAGTCAAATTGAAGGTGCAGGGTGGCATATGAATGTCACGTCCCGCCTCCGTGATTCCGCAGAGGTGGGTCCTCGCCTCCCTGGGCTGAGATAGCTGCACCTGTTCACCATCATCCACCCCCACATCTGTTTCAGATCAACTATCACACACATTTCCACTTGCCTCCTTGCCAACAGTATTTCTATGGAACCATGACAACTCTATCCTACCGGATCATTGGTCTATATTCACATGCACTTTTTAGCCTCTCGCAAGTTTACACTCTGTTCGCCCGAGTCTATCGTGCACAGACCTTCTGCCTGTCCCCGACTACTCTGCCTGCTACCTGCCTGTACCTCTGCTGCCAGCTCTGCTGTCGCTCTTTCAGTCTGGGCATGTGTTCCAATCTGCATCCGTGACATTATGATCCGGCCATCCATGGACCCAGCGGATCTGGATGCCGTGCGCCAGGCGGTGACTTCCCAAGGCGCCGCATTGGGCCAGCACCAGACAATGCTCCACAAAATCATGGGCAACCTACATGCCCTCTCTGTGAGTATCGCCGCCATACAGGACTAGTTGAGCACCCCTGTCGTGCACTACATCGCCACCTGTCCCAAAAGGTCAGCAAATCGGCAGACCCACTAGTCGCCGGGAGACGACGAGCGAGCCCAACCACCGAACTCTCGGGTCCCGTGTTACGCCACCCTCTGCCATAACAGACTGATCGACTCCAGAGCTGACAACATTTTCTTGGATTTCGTCTTAGTGTCCCAGCTGGGGCTCTCCACAGACCCGTTAAAGGAGACTACTGAAGAAGTGTCTTTGGATGGCAGGCGATTGGCCAGGGTCACATCCCAGACCGAACCCGTCCAACTGCTACTTCCCGGTAACCACACGAGACCATCCGATTCCTGATCACCAGTTTCCCCCACATACCATTGATTTTGGGACACTCCTGGCTAGTTAAGCACAACCCGTCATCGATTGGGCAGCAGGTAGTATGGTCAGGTGAAGCTCTACCTGCCATGCCAATTGCCTGTGAGCGGTCTGCCCCCAAATCATGCAAGGCCACACCACCAGTGCCCAGCCACCCGACCTGACCGGGGTGCCCGTTGCTTATCACGACATCGGGGAGGTGTTCAATAAGCAGGGTGCGCTTTCGCTGCCACCGCATAGGCCCTACGATTGTGCCATTGAGTTATTGCCCGGTTCCACCTTCCCTAAGAGTCGCCTCTATAGCCTCTCCAAGACGGAAAGGGAGGTGATTGGGAAGTACATCAGGGAGTCCCTAGACTCAGGTTGCATGCGGCCGTCCTCCTCCCCCTAGCAGCGGACTTCTTCTACGTGGGTAAGAAGGACGGCATTCTCCGTCCCTGCATTGATTACCAGGGTCTAAACAACATTACTGTAAAAAACAAATACCCCCTTCCTCTGATGAACTCCGCCTTCGACTCCCTCCAGGGCCCCACAGTTTTTACTAAGCTCGACATCCACAACGCATACACCTGGTGAGAATCAGGGATGGGGACAAGTGGCTCACAGGATACTGGAGAACGGCTGTATGTCAAGGCCGAAATGTGTGAATTCCACGCACCGACTGTCTCCTTCCTAGGGTACATCATCTCGAAGGGGCAGGTGAAGATGGATCCGTTGAAGGTGGAGGCGGTATTGGAGTGGCCGAGACTGGGCTCCAGAAAGGAGCTGCAAAGGTTCCTGGGGTTTACCAACTTTTACCGTTGGTTTATCCGGAACTACAGCCGGGTGGCTGCCCCATTGACCGCCCTTACCTCCTGTGCCATTCCGTTCGCCTGGACCCGGAGGCAGAAGAGGCTTTCCAGGACCAAAAGGCTTGTTTAACCATGGCCCCTGTCCTCTCCCAGTTGGACCTGTCCCACCAATTCGTGGTCAAGGTGGATGCCTCTGACGTGGGGGTAGGGGCAGTTTTGTCCCAACATGTCTCTAAGGAGGGGAAGCTCCAAACCTGTGCGTTTCTGTCCCGCTGTCGGTCACCTGCCGAAGCGAACTATGACAGCGGTAATCTTGAGCTACTGGCCGTCAAGATAGCTTTGGAGGAGTGGCGACATTAGCTTGAGGGAGCTGGGCAGCCGTTCCTCTTGTGGACAGACGCCAAACGCCATAACTCACACTAAGCCAGATGGGCCCTGTTCTTAGGTCGCTTCGACCGGGAGATGATCCTCCTGGTTGCTTGTTTGTTCCCAAACTAGTCCGGTAGGCGGTTCTCGAGTGGGCACACACGTCCAAGCTAACATGCCATCCCGGTCTTGCCCGCACCCTGGCGTTCCTCAACAGGCGCTTTTGATGGCCGTCTATGAGGGAAGACACCCAAAAGTACATATCCGCCTGCCTTGTCTGTGCACAAAACAAGTGCTCCAACCAGCCCAGCTCTGGTCTCCTACGTCCCCTAGCCATTCCACGCCGCCCCTGGTCCCACCTGTCACTAGATTTTGTTACCGGACTACCCCGCTCAGAGGGCAACACGGTCATTCTTGCCACCGTCAGCCTCTCCTCCGGATTCCACCCCAAAACCAACAGCCAAGCCGAGAGGGCTAACCAGACCCTGGAAACCACTCTCTGTTGCCTGGTTTCCACAAACCCCCACCAGCTGCCTTGGGTGGAATACACGCACAACACGCTGCCCACCAGCATGTCCTCGTTCCAATGTCTGTTTGGTTACCAACCCCAGCTGTTTCCGACCCAGGAGAGGGATCTGGCTGTGCCGTCGGTCCAGGCTCACATCCGTCGCTGTCACCGGACCTGGCATCACACCAGGGCCACCCTGCTCTGGTCCTCTGGAGATTATCAGATTTGTGCCAACTGTTGCCGCGTGCCAGTCCTGCAAATATACTTACTGGAATGGGATAAAAGCATGGCTTTTTGGCTGCATTACTTTGCAAAGATTAGCTAACTATTAGCAAAGCTGTTAGCCAAAGCCTACTAAACTGGGCTGGAAAATTGTTTAAACAAATTTTTCATCAAGGTCTTTTAAGGTGGCACTTAGATGATGAAAGAGAAGGACATGAAGAAAGCAGAGATAAAAAGGAGAAAATAAATGAAGAAAAGTGTGGTGATTAAATAATTGTTGAAGAAGAGGGGAAGAAAGAAAAGATTAAGAGGACGTTAATAGAGAGGGGGAGGTAACATAAAAATAATAAGAGGTGAAGAAAGGAGGAGGTGAAGAAGTAACTACTGTGGATCATAAATAATACATTTGTTACAAATGGTATCATCCTATGGTTACCATTAAAAGCATTACTGTAGGTCTGCTGGAAAGCATAGAGGAGATAAAGAAAGAGCTGTAGATTTCCAAAACACTAAAGCTTTTCCATATATTATGGAATAGATAATTATCAGTTCCATAGACTTAGAATCAATGCCAATCCACACTGAAGCTGATCTGGCAGCTTGTGGTTGGCCATCACTTGAGGGGAACAATAAATGTTGACTTTTCCTTTAATTTGTCACCCATATAACATTGATAACAAGGTGTCTCATCAATATACAATTTTCTTAGTACATGACATTGACAAAAATAACAAATTACATTTTTGTTTTGCTGTTTGACCTCTACATTATACTACATCACTATTGGTACCTCTAAGATTCTAATGAACCCAATCTAAAGACCTTCCCATTGATGTATGTTTTTCAATCAATCAATCAATCAAATGTAGAGTGGCAGCTGAAATTGTCAAGTATCGTCTTGATCTGCAACACAACCGGGAGGACTTTGGACAGGGACCGCAACGAATCAAGCCTGGTACTCTGCAGGTGTGGGTTAAGACCTCATGTCCTCCTAAGTTTAAACCGGCAGAAAACAGGGAAAATTTTGAAAATGCATTCCTTAGATCTACAGGGATTTATAGTGGAGAAAGAAAACTGACCCTACACCCCCAGCACAATAATACAGCAGCGTGAGACGTTGGGGCTGAGACAGGGAGGTCCAGTGACACTGTGGCCCTATCCGGAGGAGGCCCCGGACAGGGCCCAACAGGCAGGAAATCAATCGACCCACATTGCCAAGCTTCACACAAAGGGACACCCACCAACCGCAATCCTCCTGAATGAGGGCCATGTATTGCCAGCAGAGAACAGCCCAATTACACAAGTGCACAACAGACAGACAACAACAAGCCAGTGACTCCGCCCCCTGATGGCATTGGAGGGAGGGCATCCCAGTTGCGATGAGAGCCCACCTAGCAAGACAGCAAGGGTGGACAGTATCAGGCCTTTCTGGTCACCTTCACGCCCCTGGGCAAGACTACACTTAATCATAGACCAGGCTGAAGAGATGAGTCTTTAGTAGAAGCTTGAAGGTTTGCACTGAGTCTGCATTTCTGCAAATCATTCCAAAGTAGTGGAGCCCTATGAGAGAAAGCCCTGCCTCTGGCTGTTTATACATTTCAGGTACAGTTAAAAGGCCTGCATCTTGTGATCTAAGGTTGCGTGCGGGTATGTATGGCATTCCCACATAGCCCAATATGGGTTTCCAGTCTCTCTAAGAAAAGGGAGTGATCAATAGTGTCAAAAGCAGCACTAAGATCAAGAAGCAACAGGACAGATGCAGGACCTTTGTCTGAGGCCATTAGAAGGTCATTTGTTACCTTCACAAGTGCAGTCTCAGTACTATGATGGGGTCTGAAACCAGACTGGAGCATTTCATAAGTTTTATTTGACTTCAGGAAAGCGTTACATTTCTCTAAGATTTTTGAGAGGAATGGGAGGTTTGATATTGGCCTATAGTTGTTTAACGGATTTTTTAAAAAGAGGCTTAATTTCAGCTGTTTTTTGTCAGTTTGGTACACATCTGGAGGAAAGGGAGCAATTTATTATTTTCAACATTGGCTGACCTAGCACTGAAAATAGCTCCTTGAGTAATTTAGTTGGACTTGGTTCTAGATGACAATTTGTGGGTTTAGAACCCATTACAAATTTTGTGAATGTTTCGAGCGATACGGGGTCAAAAAGTTAGTGTCCCCATTGACACCTGGTTAGGGAGGTTCAGGTCATTCTCAGGACCACTGAGATTTTGGGGACTGTAATTATCTGAGGAGTCAGTTATTTGTTTTCTAATGGTTCATGTATTCATTACAGCTAAAATGAAGACCCACTTCAATTGTTGAGCGTTGCTTTTTAGTCATCTTTGCAACTGTATCAAAGAGACATTTTGGATTGTTTTTGTTCACCTCAATCAGGTTGGAGAAATACGCTGATCGAGCAGATGTGAGTGCTTTTCGTTATTTAAGTGTGCTGTCTATCCAGGTTTTTCTGAATACTTCCAACATGGTGGAGTGCTACTTTGGCTCCAATTTTCTGAAAGCTTGCTTTAGTGCTCTAGTATTTTCTGTGTACCAGGGAGCAAGTTTCTTGTCGGTAATTCTTTTGTTTTAAGTGGTGCAACCTTATCTAAAGTATTTTGCATTGTTGAGTTAAGAGCAAGCTTGGAAGAATATCAAGAAATCTATTTTTAGTCCGATAATTGTGGCTTTGAAACAAATTTTTTGCGGAGCGAGTGGACTTCTTGTTTTTACGGTAAATGTAATAAGACAGTGATCGGATATTCCAGGATTTACGGGGGAAATTATTAGATCTAAAATATCGATTTTAGGACTAAATCTAAGGTATGATTGTGGCTGTGCGTTGGACCGGAGACTTGTTGGATAAAACCCATTGAGTCAAATATCACTTCAAAGGCTTTTAGAAGAGGGTCGTTTGACTTTTCCATATGAATATTGAAATCACCAAAAATTTGAATACTATCTGCCATGACTACAATGTTAGACAAGAATTCTGGAAACTCATTGAGGAACATTGTATATGGCCCGGGTGGCCTGTAAATGGCTATGTAAAACGATTTATCTGCCTGGTTAACCTTAATGAGTAAGACTTCAAAAGAATGAAAACCATTGATGTGTTAAAAATTATATTTATATTTACTCTCGTAGATATTAGCAACACACCCCCCCCCCCCTTTTTCGGGATGCACGGTGGATATGATCACTAATATAGCCAGAAGGAGAGGCCTTATTTAGGGCATTAAATTCATCAGGTTTCAGCCATGTTTCACATAATCAAATAACATCAAGTTTATGATCAGAGATCATTTCATTTACTGCAATTGCCTTTGGAGCAAGGGACCTAATAGTTAGGAGTCCCATTTTGAGATGCAAGGTAATATAGACATTTTTATTTGTGACCGAGGTGGAGGAAGGTTTTATCTTAATAAGGTTGCTATTGTTAGCGCTTCCTTGTTTAACGTTTCTCAGCCAGGAAGAAGTCACAGTTGCAATAGGCAACGTTGTACTACTCTGGCTATGCTATCGACAGACTCCATTATGCTAGCAGGTTGGCTAACAGCCTGAACCCTGTCCTGCACCCTATCTCATGGTGAGGCTAAAGGAGTGAAACTCCTGTCAATGTTCCTAGATAAAATAAGAGCACCACTCCAGCTACGATGAAGTCCGTCGCTCTTTAGCAGATCAGGCCTGACCCTATTTCTGGGCGAGTCCCAAAAAGAGAGCCAGTTATCTACAAACTCTGCCTCCTGCAACGGGCAGAACTCCGCTTTCAGCCAGTGATTGAGTTGGGCAAGTCTGCTGTAGAGCTCTTCACTTCCCCCATCTGGGAGGGGGCCAGAGACAATTACTCGAAGCCGACACATCTTTCTAGCTAGTTTACTTGCTGATTCTATGTTCTGCTTCGTAACCTCTGACTATTTCATCCTAACGTCGTTGGTGCCAACGTGAATAACAATATCTCTGTACTCTCTATACTTGCGAAGTCTAAAACTGGCTAGCACCAACCCCAGATTTGTGGCTACATCTGTGGCTCTGCACCCCGGTAAATGGTGTACGATCGCTGGCTGATTGTTTAGTCTAATGCTGCAGTTAAATGGAGTCACCGATGACTAAAGTTTTCAGTTTTTCCAGGCCACCGGTAGAAAATGCCTGTCGATCATTTCCCTCCGAAGACTGCTTGGGTCTTGACCCCGACTCCAGTGGGGAAAACCTGTTAACAATTTCAGTCGGCTCTAGCAGCGACCCAGGTTTAACTGGTCGATGGCATTTCTTCCCAGTGACCAAGAGAAAGTTTTTGCCTGGCTGCGGGAGCTGTGCCGGGGGGCTAACAACACGATTGTTTCTTCCTGGTGGCACAGAGGCAGTTTTTCCCATTTCTACACTAAAATAATCCTTGCCTGACATTTGCGTCTGAAGCCGAGCTTCTAACTCTGCTATCTTTAACTGAAGACGACAGTTCTCCTTTGTGAAGTAGCTACAACAAGTGCAGTGAAAAGGCATAATAATGGTACTTAGCTTCGGGTAGGTAACTGCAAGCAGTATACAGCACGTTTTTCAAGTTAATCTAAGTCATTTGATACTTTTAAGTGGTCATCCATTACTTGCTGTTTCACAAGGGTATAAATATGAGGTGAAACACATGCTATACTCTCTTAGTCACCTATCAATATAGGAGAGGTAAGACAATGAAATGAAAGAAAATGTTGTTGACTTTTGGCTATAAAAAGCTACATGCTAGAAGACTTATCTCTACTATCAGGGCAATATTGATGTCAGGCCTTGACTGCATGCCTCTGTGCATCTCTATGCACTTGGGGGTCACAGCCAGTGCCTGCCGACAGAGGTGCCTCTAGGCATCTCTGCGCTGATGATTTTGATTGTCCCCAAATATTTAAGTTACCTGGGTTTGCCTTCTGTTTTGTGGTTCCTTGTATGCTGTTTTGCTTCAGTTCACATTTGCGGTGTTTCTTTATTATTTTGCTATCAAAATAATAAAGGACGTTTCTATGTATGCTCTGCTCCACACGTCCTGCCTTCCCTGAAACGTGAAAAATTAAGAAGTGGAAATCAATTGGAGCTACTAGAAACCTGCATGAAAAACAACCAGGGGTTGGAATTAAGATTTTAGATGGTAGATGAAAACATTTGCCAACAATTGCAAAAATAAAAAAAACACTTTCTGATAACATGACACTTACTCTCCCTGCCTCACCCTTACACACATTCTCCATCATACACCACTCTCTTTCACAATTACAGCACCAGCCCCTCTATGCCCACACACACAATTCTACCAGAGCCCAGATTGACATTTGACTGGGTAGGTACCATGCTAAACTAAGCAAAAGAAGAAACAATGTCTAATTTATTTAAAACATCCTGGGAAGTTGTTTATCAAAATACATACTGTAGACAGTTGCAGGGATAATGGAAGTGGCCTTTTCTATTAATATAATTTTTCTTACACACCAATTGATGAGTTAACATAGCTGTGTGATCAGCTACTACAGTGTGTGCAAATCCATGGCACTGGATTTGAATACATGCACGCAGTTAAGAGAAGCTGTGCTATTTCCCTTCTGGCAAATAGAAGCAGCACATCAGTTAAGCTTAAAATGCTGGCCTGCATTCAATGTTCTATCAGGCAAATCAGGTAAATTAAGCAGACAGATCTCTTCTGTTGAATATTGCCTGTGCAAATCGAGCATGGTCTGGGATGAGATAAGAGGACTCATGATGTTGTGGTTTGTTCATCCTAATACATTTTGCACACTTATTGTACACTTATTGTCTGACTACCTAAAAGGTGGTAAGATTGACAGATATACCTTCCACTAGCACAATGTACACCTTTGGGATGTGTGAATTTCATTCCCTGAAGAAGACGCAGGATTATATTGCTCACACACACAGTGAGAAAGATGATTAGAGAAATAACATTCTCCTGGGAACACAGCTGGAGAATTGCAGGAGTTGGTTGAATCTTGGTGTCAACAGAACTCCAATTAGATGCCACCTTCATGCCAACAAGCTGTCTGGAAGTGTTGCCAGAATAAAGCCTCTACTGTAATTAAGACCCTAAACATCCGCGCCTGGAGTTTGCTAAACATCAGTGAAACTTTGATTAGAGCCGGGTTCTGGTCAGAAAAGACAAAAACCACATGCACTAGAATTTAGTTTAGTTTAAAAAGAGGAATGGTCATGCAGAAAAAAAATAATAATCAGTGTGAATTATGGTGGTGGATATTTGATGTTCTGTGGCTGTTTTGTTTCCAAAGGCCCTGGGAATCTGGTTAGGAGACATGATATCATGGACTCTGTCACATACCAGGATATTTTAGACCAAATTTTGGCTGCCTTTACCAGGAGGTTAAACTGGGTCGTTATTGGATCTTCCAGCAGGACAATGAGCCGCAGCATTCCTCCAGATCCACACAAAAATGGCTCACTAACCACAGACTCAGGTTTCTGCAATCTTGGCATTGGAATGGTGCACAAAGTTCTAAATCCAGTGGTGCCAATAATTATGCTGCACATGTTTTTGAGAAAATGTTTACTTCTTAAAAAAAACTTTTCTCTGAACATTTTTAACTTTGACTTCTTGCATTTTTTGAGTTTAAGATCAAGCAGATAAACAACAATGACATTTGAGTGATTATGTGATTTACCTCATGAAGCAACTCCTCAGAAGGTTAGGGACAGTTGATGATCTGGAATAGTAGCTTTACGTTTGTCTGAAAGAACAATGATGCCCTCTGGTCCATATATTTTCGACATCAGGAAGCAATTTGTGAGTTTGTTTACTTGACTGCAGTGCTGCTAAAGGCAGTTGATGCCTGAGTGTAGTGAGTTTTAGTGACAGTAAAATTGTAAACCACTTCTCAGCTTCTCAGACATTAGGACACTCAATGAGTGAAGCACAGACACAAAGCAATAGCAGTGGCTAAAGCCTTGTTGCATGGTAGGAAAACCAGGCATTATTCCGAAGCTATAGTAGTCTACATGGTGAAAAAAACTGCTAGCTGAATTGTTTATGCTTTTAAATCAGTAATGTTGAAAGATCTTAGCTAATGTACCCTCCAGTCCGCACTGCCTTGCTTGTTTAATCTCTGAAGAAAACTGATTCAAATGAATTGCAGATTTCCTTATTATTGGCCGCCTATAAAGATAAACTAATAAATAAAAAAATTCAGACGGTATGCCTACAGTACTATTTCAGGTCTTAGTGTCCAAGTAATGATGCACTGTCATTTCTCTTTGCTTATTTGAGCTGGTCTAGCCCTGATATGGAATACTAGAGTACAGACATAAAATTGTCTTTTGTATCTCAACTCTACCTTGTCATAATTCAAATAATTAGCTCAAACATTAGAAAGGCCGGTGCACCTGTTAATTGAAAAGCCAACAGTGTGCAAAGTAGCCATCGAGGCAAAGGGAGGGTACTTTCAAGAATAAAAAAATGTACGTGTATTGTGATTTATTTAATACTTTTTGGGTTACTACATGATTCCATATGTGGTTTCCTAGTTCTGATGTCTTCACTATTATACCACAATGTGGAAAATTGCAAAAATAAAGAAGTACCCATGAATGAGTTGGTGCGTCCAAATATTTGACTGGTACTGTATACATACACACCAGTGTTAATTTTGGCGCACTTTTTGGATTTAGTTTCGTTTTAGTCATTTTGACTAAAATATCTTTCAGTTATAGCAACATTATAATAATTTGAATAATGATTTTGTTTAGTTATTGTTATAATGACAAAAACAGTGAGCCATTATAGTCAGCAAAATGCCCTTATGTTTTAGTCACATTCTAGTATAATCACAATTATTGCCTCGTTAACCTATAGTAGCTTAAACAGATCACCACATCAAATAAGGCCAATGGAACATATAATATCATAATGTTTCACTTACATTATCAGTATTGCCTACAATTACGAATATTTATAAAAATGTAAGCGGAATATTTATAAAAATGTAAGCGCAGTGTTGTGCACAGTATGGAAGCTTGAAATTTCCAAAATGCAATTAGCCAGTTAAAAATGTGTATTACACACCCATAATTCTTCGAGCAGTTTAATTAACATGGATGGAAATAACAGTTTCAAATGTAAGAATGAGGGGAAAATATTCAAAAATGTTTTGATATTTAACAAACTTAGGTATACCCACATCTCCAGGAACCACACCATAGTCTTTGCCTGTGCATATATATTGGGATGATCTGAAAGCGCATCATGAACAAAAATCACTGAAAAACCCCACCGGATCATGGTCGTTAGTTGCATGCGCTTCTCAGTCAGTTTCCAGTTTACTTTTGGTTCGGATTTACCGTGTACCGACCTGTTGCCTGTCCCCGACTATTCTGTCTACTCCCTGCCTGTACTTCTGCTGTCAGCCCGTGCTTCGACCCTTTGCCCGCCCCTGACTATTCTGCCTGCTCCTTGTCTGTACTTCTGCCGCCCGCTCGTGTACCGACCCACTGCCTGTCCCCAACCTCTCCGCCTGCCTCCGGTCAGTACCTCTGCTGTCAATCAGAGTTTTGCGCTCCTGTCTGACACTGATCCCTCTACCCGCTGCTCTACCCTCACCCTGCCTATCTGCGATTGGGTCCCTACTCCCGACTGTGACAGTATGATCCGGCCTCCCATGGACCCAGCAGATTTGGACACCGTACGTCAGGCGGTAGCCTCTCATGGAGCCGAATTGGATCACCAACAGACCGCGCTGATCGACATTATGAACAATCTACACGCCCTCTCCGTTAGTCTCACCATCATTCAGGATCAGCTGAAAGCTCCTGCCGAACCACCTGCCATACCCACACGCGCACCCTCCCCGGATCATGAACCGTGGCTTCCCACCCCTGAGAAATACGACAGAGACCTGGGACGGTGCCGTTCCTTCCTGTTGCAGTGCAGCCTGGTGTTCGCGCAGCAACCCCGAACCTACGCCACCAAAAGCGCCAGGATAGCTTACCTGGTTGGTTTGCTCCGCAGGCCCGCCCTGGAATGGGCTTCGGCTCTCTGGGAGCGTCAGGACCCGAAGATTCGGGCCTATGCCTGTTTCACGAAGGAGATGAGCAGGCTGTTCAATCACCCGGTCCGAGGGAGGGACGCCTCAGCCCACCTGTTTACGCTGCGCCAGGGGAGACAGAGCGTAGCCAAATACACCGTGGAGTTCCGCACCCTGGCTGCTGAAAGTGTATAGGACGGGGAGTCCCTACAGGCAGCGTTTACGCACGGCTTGAGTGACCGCCTTAAGGAAAAGCTGGTCTCGCATCCCAAACCAGACAGCCTGGTTGGCTTTATCGCTCTCGCTATCCGAATGGATAACCGTGCCCGGGAGCGCAACAGAGAAAGACAGTTGGTGACACACCCGTCTTCGCAGACGCCTGCACGGCCTGAGTCCAAGGACAGGGCCCTGCTCCCCGAGCCAGCTGCAACCCGGAGCACTGATCCCGAGCCGGTGCATCTGGGCCAGTTCCAGACCAACGGAGCTGAGCGGAGACGACAAAGAGAGCTGCTTGTATTGTGGCCATTCGGGGCAACCTCCGGTTCCCAGATCCCGTTCTCCGCCACCCCCTGCCATAATGGCCACCGCCTGCAGATTCAGGCTCTGATCAATTCTGGGGCTGACGACAGCCTTTTGGATTCAGTTCTGGTGTCCCAGCTGGGCCTCTCCAAGGAACCCCTTAAGGAGGCTATAGAGGCCGTAACCCTGCACGGTAGGCGTTGGGCCAAAGTCTCAATCCAGACCAAACCCGTTCAGGTTCGGCTTTCCGGGAACCACACCGAAGCCATCAGTTTCCTGGTTACCAGCTCCCCCCACATCCCTGGGGCATTCCTGGTTGCTTAAGCACAACCCTGTCATCGCTTGGGCAACAGGAAGCATTACCAGGTGGAGCCCTGCCTGTCACGCCGACTGCCTGCGAGCGGCTGGTCCCCAGAACCCGGGGGAACAGCCTGTTAGCACCCAGTCACCCGACCTGTCCGGAGTGCCTGCCATGTATCACGACATTGGGGAGGTGTTCAACAAACAAGGGGAACTGTCTCTACTCCAGCACAGGCCCTACGATTGTGCCATTGAATTACTGCCCGGCTACACTTTCCCCAAGAGCCGCCTCTACAGCCTTTCCAAGACTGAGAGAGAGGCTATGGAGAGATACATCAGGGACTCTCTTGACTACATCCGTCCTTCCTCCTCCCCCCTAGCAGCCGGTTTCTACTTCGTGGGGAAAAAGGACGGCACCCTCTGTCCTTGCATTGATTATCGGGGTCTGAATAACATTACTGTTAAGAACAAGTACCCCCTTCCACTTATGAACACCGCCTTTGACTCCCTCCAAGGCGCCATGATTTTTACTAAACACGATCTCCGTAATGCATACCTTCTGGTGAGGATAAGGGAAGGGGACGAGTGGCTTACGGGATTCAACACACCGATGGGTCACTTTGAGTACCTAGTAATGCCGTTCGGTCTTACCAATGCCTCGGCGGTATTTCAATGCTTTGTGAATGACGTCCTGGGGGATATGTTGGGCGTTTTGTGTTCGTTTACCTGGACGACATCCTGATTTTCTCCAGGAATTTAACGGAACACGTCCAAAACATAAGGCAGGTCCTTCTGCGCCTATTGGAGAATTGGCTCTACTTAAAAGCGGAGAAGTGTGAATTCCACGCGTCCACCCTCACCTATTTGGGATACATCGTCTCCAAAGGGGAAGTGAGGGGGGAACCGTCGAAGGTGGAGGCAGTGTTGGAGTGGCCAAGACCGGACTCCCGGAAGGAGCTAGAGAGATTCCTGGGGTTCGCTAACTTTTACAGGCGGTTCATCCAGAACTACAGCCTTGTGGCTGCTCCATTGACCGCCTTGACCTCCAGTGTCAAGCCTTTTGTCTGGACTCCGGATGCAGAGGGGGCTTTCCAGGACCTTAAGGCACGTTTCACCTCGGCCCCTGTCCTCTCCCAGTCAGACCCGTCCCGTCAGTTCGTGGTCGAGGTGGATGCCTCAGACGTAGGGGTGGGGGCAGTATTGTCCCAACGTGTCCCCGAGGATGGGAAGCTCCACCCTTGCGCATTCCTGTCCCGCCGGCTGTCGCCTGCAGAGGCGAACTATGACATCGGTAACTGTGAGCTACTTTCTGTCAAGGTCACTCTAGAGGAGTGCCGTCATTGGTTGGAGGGAGTGGAGCAACCCTTCCTAGTGTGGACGGACCACAAACACCTGGAGTACATACGGACCGCCAAATGCCTTAACCCCCGCCAGGCCCTGTTCTTTGGGCGTTTAAACTTTACGCTTACTTACTGACCAGGGTCCCGCAATGGGAAGCCAGACACACTCTACTGCGTCTTCTCCAAGGAGGAGGAGACGTGCGCCCTGCCCGATCCCATCCTGCCCAAGGGTTGTGTGGTCGGCGCTGTCCTGTGGAAGGTCGAGGAGGCGGTTAGGGCAGCCCTTCTGCACTGCCCTGGACCTGGAACCGTAACTCCCGGCATTCTGTACGTTCCCGATTCCGTTCGGTCGACGGTGCTGGAATGTGCGAACGCGTCCAGGCTCACTTGCCACCCTGGTCTAACACAAACACTGGCATTTCTGAATCGGCGCCTCTTGTGGCCTTCCTTGTGGGAGGACACGCAGAAGTATATCTCTGCCTGCCCTGTGTGTGCGCAGAACAAGTCTTCCAATCAGCCTAGCTCTGGTCTCCTGCATCCCCTTCCCGTTCCACGTCGCCCCTGGTCCCATCTGTCCCTTGACTTCGTCACCGGTCTACCCCCCTCCGAAGGCAACACCGCCACCCTCACCATCGTAGACCGGTTCAGCAAATTCGCCCGTTTTCTCGCTCTACCCAAGCTCCCCTCTGCAAAGGAAATGGCAGCGACTCTGGTAAGGGAGGTATTCTGCGTATTTGGCCTTCCCACTGATCTGGTATCCAACTGGGGCCCCCAATTCACCTCAGTGGTTTGGAAATCCTTCTGCCAGGCCATCGGTGCCACCGTCAGCCTCTCCTCTGGCTTCCACCCCCAGACCAACGGCCAGGCCGAAAGGGCCAACCAATCCCTGGAAACCACTCTCAGTTGTCTTGTCTCCACCAATCCCACCACCTGGTCCCCCCAGCTGCCCTGGGTGGAATACACACAAAATACTCTACCCACATCTGCCATCGGTATGTCCCCATTCCAATGCCTATTCAGCTACCAGCCCCCACTGTTCCCGTCCCAGGAGAGAGATCTGGCGGTGCCTTCAGTACAGGCCCATATCCGACGCTGTCACCGTACATGGCACCGCGCCAGAGCGGCACTTCTCCGGTCCTCCTGGGAATAACCGGATGCGCACCAACCGCCGCCGCATTCCAGCCCCAAACTACTCTGTCGGAGACAAGGTCTGGCTGTCCACGAAGGACCTGCCCCTACGAACCGAGTCCTGCAAGCTCTATCCCCGTTTCATTGGTCCCTTCACGGTGGACCGGGTTATCAACCCTGTGGCAGTACATCTGAAACTGCCCCTGTCCCTCAAGGTCCACCCTACCTTTCATGTCTCGTGTCTGAGAAACTTCTGCCGCCTGCTCGTGTACCGACCCACTGCCTGTCCTCAACTTCTCTGCCTGCCACCAGTCAGTACCTCTGCCGTCGATCAGAGTTTTGCGCTCCTGTCTGACTCCGATCCCTCTACCCGCTGCTCTTCCCTTGCCCTGCCTATCTGCGATTGGGTCCCTACTCCCGACCGTGACAGTAAACAAGCCCTTAGGGTACCTCTCCTTCTCTGTTAAAATAATATATTTTAAAAGCCTGAAAGGTGCTGCCAAAATGTATGGGGAAAGTGAAGGTGCTGTCATGGCAGTAAAAAAACTGAAAAATCATTGCTAGCTTTAGTCACACGGTTAGGGTGGTAGCCTACTGCCTACAGCTGCAAGTAAGCCCCAATGTTTCAAGTTCAAGATTCAAGTTCAAGCGTTACTTAATGTTTGATTTGCAAAAACGTTCTCAACAGTGCAAGCAAAAATAATAGAGTAGAATAACAAATAATAAAAGTCAACTAATCAAATAATTTAAACCCTATATTCAAGTTAAAATACTAGAAAGAAAAAATATCAGATGGTGAAACTCAGAAATTTTAATGTTTCATGAAAAATATATGTCCAATTTGAATTTTATGCCAGCAACATGTTTAAAAAAAGTTTTGAAAGAGGCAACAAAAGACATCTGTGTAATGCTATTTGTGTAAATTTGTGTAATGCTAAAAAACTAAACCTGGTGGAAAATCACACAACTAATTAGGTTTATTGGTAACAAGTCAGTAACATGATTGGGTATTAGAAGATCATTCCAAAGATGATGGGTTTGTCAGAAGTGAGGATAGGGAGGGGTTCATCACTCTGAAAAACTGCACAAGCAAACAGTGCAACAATTTCAGAATAATGTTTCTCAATGTACATTTTTTATATGGGGATCTCATCATCTATGTTACATAATATAATTAAAAGATTAAGAGAATCTGGAGAAATCTTGGTATGTATGGGACAAGGACAAAACCCCATTGGATGGCCATGATCTTCAGGCCCTCAGACTGCACTGCGTTAAAAACAGACAAGATACTGTAATGAAAATCACTATGTCACTGCATCAACCCTGTCATGCTGCATTACTGAACGGAATATGGCAGCTGCTCCACTGCTGATTTCAAGGCCCTGCAGAGGGTGAAGTCTGCAGAGCGCATCATTGGCTGCCATCTCCCCTCCCTGCAGGGCATCTACCAGCATCAAGGCACTCACCTCCACACTCACAAACAGGCTTCTCAATCAGCAACACTGATCTATGAGCATATTGATCACTCGAACATTTCAAATACTCTGATCACTTTCTATGTACATTCAATGAACATTAGCATATTTTAATGTATGACTCATAGGTGTATTACACTTATATTTATAATATGTAATATTTCTATCCATATCCATACCCAATTCTACACTAGAATTGCTGCTAGTTAAAATTTGTATGTATATTTCTGTTATATTTTTGCTTTATATGTGCATAGCTTAATGCTTTCTGCGTAGATGCCGTGTGGCATGTCACAAGAATTTCACTTTTCAGAATGATGCTGTCATTCAGTGCATTTGATAAATAAAAGACTTAGACTCTGAGACAAATGCAAGTCAAAACTCTACTTTGCAAAGAAGAAACAATATTTAAACAAGATCCAGAACCGCCGCCACCTAGTTCTGATGAATTAAACTGACCTGCGTGCAGTCCAAACCTGTCACCTATTGAAAACCTTTGGCGCATTATGAAATGAAATAATAATAATAATGATATATAGAGCAGCTGAAATCCAATATCAAGCAAGAAAGGGCATACATTTCACTTTCAAAACTACAGCAATTGGTCTTTACAGTTCTCAAACACTTATAGAGTATTGTTGAATGAGGTGATGCAACACAGCGGGAGACTGTGTATTGGTGCTATCAAGTAGCACCACAGACTGTCCAGGAGCTCACTAATGCCCTGATCCAGATCTGGGAGATCCCCAAGGAAACAATCCACCTTCTCATCAGGAGCATGCCCAGATGTTGTTGAAGTGCACGCAGGAACTTGGAGGCCTGACACACTACTGAGTCACATTATGAGTTGCTGTGATGAAATTCATGCAAGTCGGAACAGCCTGTGAATTCAGTTGTTTACTGAGATTTTTGTTGTGTGTTTGAATCCAGCCCTCAATTGCTTGGTGATTTTCATCTCAACGAATTACACAATGTACATTGTAGATTTTGATCCTTAATATATTTCATTCATTAGACCCGATGTGGGATTTAAGTGATCCCTTCATATATTTGAACAGTATAGTTGGCACTGTGGGCGTCCCAGTTTTATTTACAGAATTCAGGAGAAATGTATTTGAACACTGTGGTGAGCACACCACATATTTCTTATGTGAATGGCCATTAAGTGTGCAGATTAATAACAAGTGCAATTTCATGTACTGTATAGATGTTCTCTCTTTAATCAAAGAAATAAAACACGAACTGTTGGTAGTCCAGTCATGTTTGTTGAAATTAAACACGATGCAAATGTTATACTGATCTCTTAAACTTAACCACACTGTGAGCCTTATACCTTCCTTGTGACAACTACGCCTTGTGACAATTCCTATGTTTTTATCACTTTAACTTAACTGACAGCTTTTATAGCTACCTATGTTTTTATTTGTTTTATTAATAATATTTTCTTATTCTATGCTTTTTTATTATTATGCTGTATTTTATATTTCTCTTTTTGGTTTATTTCATTATTAAATGTATATACTGCTATCTTTTAACAATCATAATGCAAGTTCTGGTGCTATCAGAGGAATAACCACTGTAATTGTAATTGTTACGATCTCTGTTTTAATTCCATAGCATTTTGTTTTTTTATTTTTACTGTAAACCACATTGAATTGCTTCTATGTATGCTATACACCATTTACAATTGTTTTAGCTTTAGCTTGCATTGCAAAGATATTAAACATTTTATTATTCTTTTCAGTATTTTTTTCTTCTGCAGCCATTTGATTAGTTTGTTTCTGGGTGTCCTACTTTCAATTAAAATCCAAAATGTTGTTGCTAAACCAGGCATTTTAACATGCTCTGGTGCATATTTACACTCTAATATGGACGATGTATTTGACCTACATTTGGCCAATCGGATGGATGGTGGCCCCTGATCAGATCTAGGATCAGTGCAATCTTAAAAATAATCATGCAAACAAACGACTTGGGTGATGGAAGCTATGCAGTATACCAATTTTGTATAAGCGATGCTATTCATTTGTATGTTTTCCACAATATTTATTGATTTTATTTTTGTTAGTATTGTATGTCCTCTTGAGTGCATCAAATAATACCAGTATAAAAACATATCCAAAAACATGCGCTCATTTTCAAGTGTTTTTTATTAAATAAATGGTCGTTTTTTGCCGGTCCGCTTAAGCAGAGCCGGCCAACAAGAGCGAATGTCTCTTACTGAGTGACTGAGTGACAAACTGTGTTCCCCTTGTTAAATAGCATAGTGGTTAGAGAAGCGGATCTGTGAACTATAGATCCCACATTGTATCTGCTCACTGGCAAAGTAGGCATTATGAATTATTCTGTATAGACGAAAACTTTGCTGGCTAAATCCTTCAGTATCTACATTATAGTAAGCCTGAAATAAAACAATGTTTTGTTATGTTGCGACTGCTTCTGGCATGGAAAAGTTCATCTTCAGTCTTGCTAGCAATTGCTCAATTCTCATGAGTATTCCTAGGAAGATAGTAGATACCAGTAAGCCTATTAATGGCTAACAAGCTGTTAAAACGGCCAGTGGCAAAAGCCAGAGTTCATAGATGCTGTGGTGGAGGTAAACGTAATAGGAAACATTAGTCAGTTTAACACAATGCTCAATGTTGTCTAGCGACGGCTGAAACATGTGATTCTGTGGCGTAGTGGTTAAAGACAGCGCCTCTCACGTGGAAAACCTAAGTTTGAATCTGTTGAGAGCAATTATATTTATGAATTTTATTTGTGGGGTGCAATAAAACTGATTTTTCAGTATTGACGCTATTTCTGGTAGATTCCATGAATCTCTCGTCTTTTCACTTGATGAAAAAGTTAGTTATCGTTAGCTTTATCGATAGTTATTGTATCAATGTCATTCACAAAATAAAAAAGTATGTTATGCCATGAAAGAAAAAAATACATGCAACACTTTCTATTGCGGGCCGGCAGAACTAGGCTTGCATGGTTTCTTGTTTACAAATGACAATATATCTCAACATTTCAGAAATTGCAGTAAACCTTTCCAAAGGTTTTTGGCATGCGCTCCACACATGTTTGTTGTTTAACTTCGTCAATCAAAGCTACAGTGGTGTGGTGGCCCAATCAGTCAAAATGACACAATGTTTACTGTATTTTGTATGTGGATGAAAGTTGCCTTTTTCAAGGGAAGAATATATTTATGGAATTGTTACTTACGAAAATGATTAGGCCAAAAATGCTACGTAAATGTGGGCTGTGGAATCATATATTACATTTTTATCTTATGCTTGTTTGTTCTTTTTTTTTTTTTTGTACTAGTAAAAAACTAAGCCAGATGTGTTGTAGTTTAAAAGTTCTATCATTAGGGTTTCCAGGCAGCAAAGCTGCAGGAATCCTATTTTTGTGCTCTTTTTTTTAATTATTATTCTCCATTTTATACGCTTACAACAGTTGTTTTGTTTGCTGAAACCTCACCAAACGTTGTACACATGTAGGTAAGGTGTCTAATTGAAATACATAATGGGATGGGATGGCTCTGCTACATTGTTGCCTAGCAACAGCCTGTTGAAATGTTTGAACAGAGCCCCAGCATCCCATATCACCCAGAATGTTGAAACTTCTCATGAAGGTCCCTTTCCTTATGAGGAACAATTTTTGCCTCTGGGACCCATAAAGTCTGTCATTTTGGATTTCTCACCATTTATATTTTATGAAAATCCTTCTCATGAACCGTTGCTCCGATTGATTTGTAGGTTGGTATATGTATACTTTATACCATCCTTTACTTAAGCGTAGAAGGAAAAGTTGATTTGGTTGAAAAATTGGGAAATGGCATTCCCATCAATTATGATTATTATGGTCCAACAGTTGTGGCCACTGTCGCACAAACAGCTCTCAATCCCTGTCATGTCCAACCCCTGTCATGTCCAACCCCTGTCCTGAAGATGTCATGCCGCGTGCCACCTCAAATGGACAGTTAGTGGAGCAGTAACAAGGTTTTGTGAATCTACTTACATTTATCTTGGGTGGTTCATAAGTATAACACATTTAGTGACGCTCACAGACATAATTTGATCAGCTATACTTTTCCACTTAATCAATCAAATGTACTTATCAAATACTTTTTAATCAACAGTTGTCACAAATTGCTTCTACAAAACACCATGTATACTTCATTAAAAATATCATATACTTGATCTCAATGACATTATCATTTATTCTCCAAGTGCAGACAAGGGGGAATCCTGTAGCAATGTGCACCGCGGATCAGTTGCACAGCACTGCATTGTCCTGTGAAATGTTCCATTGTTTAGTTTTTTCTAGCTTTGTTGTTTCACCGCTTGCTGCTGCATGGGCTGGAACCAGCTAATCGGAGGAAGAGGGGAGCTTATTTGACTAGCATAAAGTGGTTTAACTGACCGTCAGTAAAGTTTAGTTGGGTTGGAGGGACAGTTAGGGCATGAAATCCTATTTGTCCATTTGCATCAAAAGTGTTCAACAAAAATTCTGTATGTATACTGAAAAAAATATAGACATAATGTAAAGTGTTGGTGTCAAATGTCATTAACTGAAATAAAGTTCCCAGAAATTGAAACATTATTCTACATGTAATTTTCTCAAATTCATGGATTATGCAAACAAGCAAGTTTATTTATATAGCACAATTCTGTCAGCTCCTTGTGCAGACGGAGACGAAGCAAGAGACAAATTCTGTTCACTGTTTATATTCATATATTTAATGTTGGAGCTGACTATCGCTCAATGTAGAGACAATAACACGCAAAGACAGGGGGAACAGAGGATACATATATATGTGGAATGGTAATGACTAGATGAGAAACAGGTGCGCTAAACAGGACAAC
>JACXGJ010000077.1:125257-194519 GCA_016801105.1 Esox niger | reverse complement strand
AGGTTTCTCAAGGAATGTTTGCTGTCTTATGACTAATCTTGAAGATGTCACTGGATTCTGTCTATAGTGTCAAGGTAAATTCAACCAACGAAGGGAATGGGGAGAATGTTCAATATGTTCCCATGAGGTGTCTTGATATGTGTCTGATTGAGAACACTGAAATTGCACAGTGTGTGTATGTGTGTGTTTATGTGTGTGTGAGAGTGGGTGTGAGTGTGGTATTTCCTTGGCAGGTGTACTGTTGGGTGGGTGCTGTGTGTGTTTGGGAGATGAGACATGCTGTAGACATAGACAGGCGTGTGGGCTGTGGGAAACCAGGGACTTGGTTACTATCCACACGGTTGAAACACAGAACAAAGCTTGCAGTGCGTCAAATGACTCCAGTGTGTGCGCACCCAAGTGTTGTCTTTACTGAACTCCTAGTCGTATCAGCGTGACAGAAAACACCAAGGCGTCACTGTTACAATGAACATAAAAAAAACATAAAACGCGCGCTAGCATGTGGGTTATCTTGAAATGCTTTGCCGTTATCAGAAGCCTTTTGCAATTTGTGCTATGCTAACATTTGTTTCACAATGAGATAGATAATCTAGCAAATTTCTCCTGATGTGTAGGTATATTCAATATGTTTTTTGCTCATGCATAGCCAGTGGGGGATGTGGAAAAGTTATTAATTTTATGTAAGTTTAGTGCAACATTTTGGATCCATGCAGTAGAGACACATGTCGAAGGCAGCTGCCTAGACTGTTAGACAACCTAGGCTGTAGCTCAAACCAATATCTAAAAGGTATGAGAAAACCCATGGATTTCTTCTTATTTTCTAGAACAATATTTGTCTATTTTAATCCCCTGTAACTCACTTGGTAAGACAACTTCCCCTGGGTTTCAATCCCATAGAGTCCAGTATAAAACAGTATAAATGTAAAGTTGTGTGGAAATGTTTTGGACACACAACTTATTGGTTATTTTGGCTGTTAACCAAAAATATTTATCCAAGTTGCAGTTAAATGGAATTAAAGTGCAGTCTCTCAGCTTTCATTTGAGGGTATTCACATCCAAACTGGAGGAAGGGTTTAGGAATTACATCTCTTTAATATGTATACCCGTCTTTTTCAAGAGTCCACAAGTAAAGGGACATTTGACTCAAAAGCAGTTTCATGGACAGGTATGGGCTATCCCGTAGTTATTTCTTCAGCAATTAAGCAGGTAAGTTGATTCCAAGTGTGGCATTTGCATTTGCAAGCTTTTGCTGTGAACCCACATCATGCGGTCAAAGGAGCTATCAATGCAAGTGAAACAGGCCAACATTAGGTTGCAAAAAAAATGCCATCAGAAATTGCAGGAACATTAGGAGTGGCCAAATCAACAGTTTGGTACATTCTGAGAAAAAAGAACGCACTGGTGAGCTTTGCAACACCAAAAGGCCTCCGCGGAAGGATGTCCACGGAAGAAAACAGTAGTGGATGATCGAAGGGTCCTTTCCATGGAAAAGAAAAACCCCATTAACAACATCTAGCCAAGTGAAGAACATTCTCCAGGAGGCATATAATTATCCAAGTCCACCATAAAGAGAGTACTTCACGAGAGCAAATACAGGGGGTTCAACATAAAGTGCAAACTAACTAAGCCTCAAGAATAGAAAGGTCAGATTAGACTTTGCCAAATCTATCTATAAAAGCCAGACCAGTTCTGGAACAGCATTCTTTGGACAGATGAAACTAAGATCAAATTTGTGGATTTGTGGAACGGCTCATGATACAAAGCACACCACGTCATCTGTGAAACACGGTAGAGGCAGGGTGATGGCATGGACTTCACACTAGTGTTTATTGACGACGTGACAGAAGACAGAAGCAGCAATGAATTCTGAAGTGCATAGGGATATATTGTCTGCTCAGATTCAGCCAAATTCAGCAACGTTGATTTGATTGCGCTTCACATTACATTACCTCCAATGAATAATTACGCAAAACTTAAAGTAACCCAGGAGTTTTTTAAGACGAACAAGTGGAACATTCTGCAATGCTCAACCCGATCAAGCATACATTTCACTTGCTGAAGACAAAACATATTGCAGAAAGACCCACGATCAAACAACACCTGAAGACAGCTGCAATAAACGATTGGCAAAGCATCACAGACGAAACCCAATGTTTGGTGATGTCCATGCAGACATCAAGCATAACCTGAAAAGGATTTGCGACAAAGTATTATAAGGGAAAATTGTATTTATGATCACGTTAATTTGTCCAACTACATTTAAGCCCCTGAAATAAGGACAGTATATGAAAATAGTTACAATTCCTAAACGTTTCATATGAGATTTTTGTTCAACCCCTTGAATTTAAGCTTAAAGTCTGCACTTCAATTGCATTTCGAGTGTTTCATATCAAATCCATTTTGGTGGCGTACCGAGAAAAAATATGAAAATTGTGTCAGTATCCAAATATTTCCGGTATACACTCACTACTGTAAGACATTCAAGAGAATGTCTTACGACATTCAAGACATTCAATATAGCGACAGCTATGTGACTAAGTATATGTATTGTTTACATTCTCATACAGCATGCACTTTTGATAATTGTTACTCCAAAGCATGTGTGCATCCCATAGAAAACTGTGTAACTGATGCAGTTGTTTGTAACCAAAACGTATTTGTCCTGTCATGAAAACAAATACTATGATGGTGCTGTACTCCCTCCTTTGAGAATCAGTTCACAGAACAGTGCTTGTCGTTCAAACCCTGTTCACTAAACAAAGTTTTACTTTCAGTCTTTTCACTAACTATTTGTTCCTTTCCGTGTATGTTTCTAGCTCAAATAACTCTTGATTTTAAAACTTTTTGACAGTTGTCATGTCTAAAACCTCTGACGCATCCAGCGGCCTCTTTCAAAACAACGCTCAATCAGTTAATCACTGTAAACAAAAAACTGTCTCAACCATGAACCCAATACAAGATTTTATGTATTTATTTTGGAATGTGATTGTCACGGTTGAAGATGGAGGACACAGGTGCAGAGTTAAAGATAAATATCCTTTTAATGTTCTTCGTCATAAAATTGAACAGAAAAAAACTAAACGAGCGGCATACCGCGACCTGGCGCACATAACGTAAACACGACTGCCACAAAGGATAATCCACAATCTAAAGGTTCAAATGGGCAACAAAAACGGGGGACCCCAATTAGAGGCAATGCAGCGCAGGTGTCTCAAATTTGGGACCACCAAAACTGCAGCTCAGAGATGCCTAGAGGTACCTCTATGGTCAAGCCCTGACTGTGGTCCCCCACGTGCATTGAGATGTCTAGAGGCCCCCAGCTCGGACTTGACAGTGATGAATGCAGTTGGACTTCTGCGGTCTAAATGGCAACAAAAACTATGATATTTTGATTGGTGTGTGTCCATTGTTTCAGAATCAATATGTGAAAGAGTTTTATTGCCATTTAGATTATACAACAAACTACAAATTTGTTCTGGTCCGTTCTTGCAGCAATTTTGTACAAAAGAAATACAAACTTTAAGAATAGTGGACAGTGCATAAAAACCGTAGACTGAGCATGAATAAATTGCTAAAAGATATACACAAAATATGTAAGATGCAAGAATTTAGTCTTTTGAGCATTGAGCTCCAAGTTGTTCTGACTGCACAAGGACACCAGGTGGTCAATCTCCCACCTGTAGGTGAACTCATCTTCATAAACGATAAGTCCAATGAGGGTGGTGTCATCTGCAAACTTCAGGAGCTTGACAGAGTGATGACAGGAGGTGCAGCTGTTGGTGTACAGGGAGAAAAGTAGGGGGGACAGGACACAGCCTTGAGGGGAGCCGGTGCTGATGGTCAAGGGGTCAGACAGGTGCTTCCCCAACCTCACATGTTGCTTCCTTGTTGGACAGGAAGGCTGTGATCCACCTCCATTCTTGCTCGGGCACTCCCAGTTTGGATAGCTTATCTTGGAGCAATTGTGATGTTGAATGAAGAACTGAAGTCCACAAACAGGATTCTGGCATAGGTTCCAGGGGAGTCCAGATGCTGGAGGATGAAGTGAAGAGTCATGTTGACTGTGTTGTACACAGACCTGTTGGCTCTGTAGGCAAACTGCAGTGGGTCTAGTAGAGGGTCGGTGATGGTCTTGAGGTGGGACAGTACAAGGTGCTCAAATTACTTCATAACCACAGAGGTTATGTTAAGTCCTGTGATCCTTGGTTTCTTGGGGACTGGCATGATGATGGAGTACTTGAAACAGGCCGGGATGTAGCTTGTCTCCAGTGAGGTGTTGAAATTGCCAATAAACACAGCAGAAAGCTGATCACCACAATGCTTTAGGGTGGATGGGGAGACACCACAAAGCCCTGCTGTTTTTCGGGGTTCGGTCTGTTTTACTTTCTCATGGAGGTGGCACTCAAACGCATTTGCCCATTTGTATGTTTTAATATTTTCCTTCCTCCTATTCAATCCACAACCATTGTTGTGACAATAATTGAATATAAAGAGTTTGGGTTTAACTGCCTTGGGGTCAAGCAGCATTTCATGTATTGTAAAATACTGAAGTGCACTGGGGCAGATATATGTGATAATATTTATTTACAGACTAGTCATATACACCGATCAGCCATAACATTATGATCACCTGCCTAATATTGTGTAGGTCCCCCTTTTGGGTCAGCCCTGAGCCATCAAAGCAGGGACTCCACTAGACCTCTGAATGTGTGCTGTGGTATCTGGCACCAAGACCTTAGCAGCAGATCCTGTAAGTTGCGAGGTGGGGCCTCCATGGATCGGACCTGTATGTCAGCACATCCCACAGACCCTCGGAATTGTGGAGGCCAAGTCCACACCTTGAACTCGTTGTTGTGTTCCTGAAACCATTCCTGAACCATTTTTGCTTTGTGGCAGGGCGCATTATCTTGCTGACAGAGGCCAACACCATCAGGGAATCCCGTGGCATTGCTCAGGTAGGTGGTACGTGTTAAAGTAAGATCCACATGAATGGCAGGACCCAAGGTTTCCCAGCAGAACATTGCCCAAAGCATCACACTGCCTCCTCCAACTTGCCTCCTTCCCATAGTGCTCTGCTTTTACTGGCATGAGAATTATTTACATCACTTATTTTATTAATGAAATAGATAAGCTATATTAGCTACTAATAGGGTTTTACCCAAACAACACAGTTATTGTAAAGCTCATTGTCTATCGGGGATATATAATTCATATAATTCATCATCTTTATCAGTTGGAGCAATTCATTTATTTCTGTCTCTTTGAGATCAACCATGTTACATAATCTAAACACTTGTTTTCATAGGTCAAAACCAATTTTTTTTGTCTTCTTGCTCCTGTTTCTTCTGTATTGTATTGACAGGGCAGTTAGAAATACGGAATGGCACAGGTAATGGGAGAAAGATACTGAGAAGAGCACAGAGAAACCAAGGCTTGGGCTGGAGTTGGGAGTTCAGACCGCCACATCACACTTCAGCATGAGACCATCGTTTCAAATATAGTTTTATAGATCATCTTCATTGAAAATTTAAACTGGTTCTCAATCGACCTGGAAAAATAACAGTAAAATAAATACTTTTTTTTTTTTAGAATGAAAGTGTGGAACAGCAATTGCTGTTGTCTTTTTAAGGCCTATAAGACATTGGGATGTATTACACTCTGTTGTAAAAGTCAGGATGTCCATCTATAGATGCTTCACAGATAATCAACAGACTATTAACAAACTAGCTGTTGATGTGTACCTGCTTACTAAGCGTATGATTCTCTGAACCTTATGTCAGTGCTCAATGAGGCAAAAAACACCAGTTCACTGCATGTAGGAACATCCCATAATGTGTTTTTAAAGCTGGAGGATAAAGGTAGAGCCTGACCTAAAATAGGCCCTGAAGTGGGGAGTGGGCTACCAAAACCTTATTTATTTCTCTCCACGCACACAAACTTTATTTTGACATGGCTGGGAGTAATGGGTATATATATATATATATATATATATATATATATATATATATATATATATATAGAGAGAGAGAGAGAGAGAGAGAGAGAGAGAGAGAGAGAGAGAGAGAGAGAGAGAGAGAGAGAGAGAGAGAGATAGAGTATGTATATATATATTTCAAGCTGTGTGCTGTGCGGCTTCTCCACAATTACAGACTGTGGCTCCCCAGACTCCGAGGCGTGCTGGAGGTTTTTAAGAGAGGGGGACTGAGTGGGGACATGAGGGGACCAGCCCTCTAGTAACTAACAACCTGACAGGCAGGCCTCATACCACATATTCCTACACACCACCATACCGCACACTCCTACACACCCCAGGGAAAAATAGAGTGTGTGAAACTGTAAGAGGATGTTTGTTTTGGAATGATGCATGGCTGAACTCGACATATATGGGAACATGATGACAGAAATAGTACAGTTGTTTCCTACCTGCTGACTTTTCATTTGAAAGCTTTTTCGATTTTACTGTGGCTCATTTGTTTGTGTTGTGTAGAGAGAATGGAGTTGGTTGTCTGATCTGTTGGTTGTCACAGTGCTTATTATTCCCAGCCTAGAGAGCGCAGTGTCATCATTTTAAGATTAAAATGTGCGAATTCTTTGAAAGACCTCATCCACCTGGTCAATTAATTTCAGCGTGACAAAACATTGAGGTTAGGTTAGAATTATGTGCTTTTCATAGGTGAAACTTTAAAATAGATGCGTTGATAAGTGAGCATTTGCTTATGAATGTTTGAATTATGTGAGTACCCTATGTGTTGAAAACAGGAAAGAGAGTTATATGTTGAACTTTTTTGTGAGTTACTAGGTTAAGCCATGTGGTAAGATTTTAATAGGCATTTGGGGGTGGTTGTCACATGGAATAAGGGGGTGGTTGTCACTATCTTCTCTATTGACATTGCCACTGTCAGTTTACAATTCTGTACAGATTGCAAGTTTTGTGCCGAGAAGGGCAACTTTTCCGTCAAACACAAGCACCTTTGGCTGTTGTTATAATGTCTTTGTTTGATGAGCATGAGCCAGTCACAGAAATAAATAAACAACAGGTATGGTATCAATTTATTTTGAGTCCCAAAAGTGTGCCTGTATACGCAGTACAGATTGTCTACTGACTATCTGTAACATTTTACCTAATTATCTATTAAACCTAACCCTTATCTATATCCTAACCCTAATCTTTAGTCTATCCCTACACTTAACCATTACCCTAAACCTAAATATAAACCTAACACTAGCAACCGATAGTTTGTTTAAGTTTGTTGATAGTATTACTATCTGTAGAACATCATGGGATTCATAAAACTGTGTAACCAAATTTCATTAAACAATTGTACTAATAACAAGCAGTAACAAATTACATTACAAGGTAAAATGACAGACAAAGATAAAGAGAACTAGGAAACTGAATATGGAGGTGATTAAGTGAAAACGATACGCTATGGAAACAGGTGAAAGCAATGAACACAAGGGATTGAAATAACAGAACATAGAAGCAGAATAACTAGAAGTTGAATACTGATTTGTAATGATATTGATGTCAGAAAATAATATGTTATGGAGGATCAGGCAATCATTGTGATTATATTCAGGCAATCATTGTGAAAGTGATTATATTTTTTCAGCCAGTCTGAATTACAGCACTGGAAATGAAATAAAAGTCACACACATGAGAGTCTTCTCTATCAGAAACGGGGTCATCAAGTTTGGTAGCTTAAATCCTTACAAATGAAGGAAGAAAACATGTACCAACTAAAGGTTACCTCACATGGGATCGTGACCTTAGTTTCGCTTTGGAAACCTTGGAATGAGTTATGTGGATTTGAATAATACACATTTCTACCTTGATTTGTCTATTAAAATAGAACATATTTTTTCTATTTGCATTAACTTTGTTGCTGGCTTCTTCATTGAGTAAAGTGTATTTACTGCTACTGAGTTGTGTGGTTGTCGGTGTCCCCTATGCTCTGACTCATATTCCTGGTACGGGCATTGTATGGATCTACTGTAATCACCTCGGAATATAAACATGGAGTTTATTTTTCTCACATTCCTTCTTCCCTCTTCAGTGATATCAAACCATACCTACAACCCTGTCTAGTCCCAGTGACAGACTCAGTAGATTTGAAGATTGAGGCATGTCTTCTTGCTAGGCACCTGAGCCAAGCCATTCTGCTTTTTTTCACTCTGCACTCCGGAAGTCAGTGAGAAACGCGCGCATGAGGACACCCTCAACCCAGTTTGAATTTGCGGGCGTCTGACCCTACCTGACTGCAGCCACTAGAGGGCGATGAGCCAAGGAAATCCCTGACGACGATGCCGCCTCCTACCCTGGGTGATGCTTGCGCATCATACATTGTCGCATTGAGCTCCCAGTCGTATGTCAGCCGGCTGGCGGCACAGTCCCGGTTTGACCTATGCGGACGGCTTAGAGCTGTACAAAAGCTCTTCTGACCTCGACGTCTGGAAGCCACGTACAACGGAACAGTGGGAGTTTGTGTTTGTTTCTTGGAAGTTCTGTTGAACCTGGCACTGGTTGACCAGGAGAGTTAAGGGGAGAACCAAGATTTGTGGTTATGTGAAGCCGCGGCGCCTGGAAGTCAGTCAGGGCGGTGGCTGAACCACCTACTCTTCACATCCCAACGTCCACCCCGCCCCAAATGTGCACCACTTGTCTCGTTCCCCAAACTGTACCTCGCTGACACACTTACATCCATCCGCGCACAAACACACACCCACACACACACGCACAGACACACACATACACAAACCTTCGCAACGTTTTTTCTTTGCAGTCAGAACTGTGTAGTGTAGCAGGGCCTTGCAACAGGAAATACTAGATGACCTTGTTTACTTTGACAATAGATGATGCAATGCCACGCTCACCAGAAAGACTGGTGCCTCTAGACCAGAACTCAATAAAAACACCTTGCTGACAATCTCCAAGGATACATATATCAGTTTGACAGTTTGCTGAGGCTTACCGCAAAAATTTGTTAGCATATTAGTAAGCATATTCAAGTGTTCAGAGAGTTCCTTTCCATTTCAACGTGACTATTATTGTAAAATGAGCTTGTCGTTGAGTTGTGAGCTCTCTGGGAGGTTGTTATTGGCCTCTGACAGATAGTAGGGATTTCAAAATAAACAGGAAAGGTTGTGTTGATAGAACGCTACTTCCCCCGAGGATGACGTGTCTGGCAGAGAATATGTGGTGAAAACCTGTACTGGCACTGGTACTGCTACAGTACTGGTGTCATAAGACATCTTTTGTAATTTCAAACCCATTTTTTATAAATCTCAATTTCACCCGTGATTGGACTTGTCTATGATTCTTAGGCACGGTATCTACTCTCTGCGTCACCATAGCTGCAAAGCAAATAATAATGTCAAACTTAACATTGGAATGGAAAAGCTGCCTTATTCTTTGCTAGCGGTAAAGCAGTGTTTCAGCCTATAAAACACTGGTACGTGTTTTTTAGGCCTGTGAATTGTGTCTGTTACAGTGGGTTGCCTTTGTGGTCAGCACAGTCATGAGTCCTGTAATAGACATTATGTTCTTTTGAAAAGACAAATTGCTTAAATATATAGCTGTCATTTACTCAGAAGTCAGTGCAAATGTCGCAACCGTATCGTCAACAAAGCTGCAATGTTTCACACATATCAAGGTCATTCCCAGAACATTAGCTACCGTGAAGCGATATTTGCTTACGAGGCAGCCTTGTCACCTGCGACTTAAATCGGCCCTCAGTGTAGACAGTATTTTCTTAGCCTCTTCCTGCTCTTTCTGCACACTTTCGCAGATCAAATGACTGCTGCTCCAGTCACCTGCCGGAGGAATGCTCACTTACTCATCCATCAGCAGCTCCTCTCCCACATCAGGCATTGCCAGGGCCTACTGGGCCCTCCGATAGCCCGAAGGCGACGACACAGGACTTGACTGACTGGTAGCATGGCTTCTAGCTCTGTTTGTGTGTGTGCGTGCGTGTCCGTTTGCGTGCGTGCGTCACGGCGTCCTCGCGCGCCATTCCGGCTCCCGCCCGGGCGGTGCCACCGGCCACGTGACTCGACAAGTCTGACTTCGCTTCAGTCGGTCAGCGGTGTCTGACTGATGTCTGCGGTGAAGACAGGGCGTTTTACAGTGTCTCACCGTGTTTCGGGTGAAGCCGACCTGATCCGCGGCACAGAAAGAAAGAGAGGGATTTTGCGTGTGTCAACAGGCTCGCCTGTAACCCGGGAGATCCGCCTCCAGGCACCTGGTGATTTTCTCATGATTGTCACGGCCAGACGTAGACGACAGCTCTTGCAAAAGTATACTCCTCAGTAGGACTGGGGTGGCTTAGTATGGCGTCAGCCTGCACCACCACCACATTCCTTGGGGGATGCTCTGACTGTTGGGCAGGGGTTAGGGGGAAAGATGTGTGCGCGCGTGTCAGAATTATTGTTTTCCCCTGTGGCCTCTGCGGGACGGCGGTGGCACGGCGCAAAATAGAGACGCTACACGTACAGGTGTGTGTGAGTGTGTGTGTGTGTGTGTGTGTGTGTCTGTGCATGAACGTGTGTGTGTGCGGTTGTGTGTGTGTTTGTGTGTTTACGTGTTTATTTGTGAGTGTGTGTGTGTGTGTGTGTTCTCATCCCACCCATGAGAACCGAAGCAGACGTCAGGGGAATTGGGTAGTCTGATGGCTTAGAACGGGCCCCGAAAACAAACACTTCACTGCGTCTGTCGCCTCGGCAGCTGTGTACCGAAAAACAAGGGCTTTGGTGGAGATGCCGTGGATGCTATTTCACATGGTTTTGGGCTCCCTTGTCTTTATTCTGTTTATATAACCCCATTAAGTGTCTTTGTTCCCCTGTTTTGAAGACTATACTTTGCTTGTGTTTATTGTAGGTTTTACTCATGTTGATGTCTTTCCATAACACTGAAAATCTACTTTGTGTCCCATGACACTATTTGGTTTTAATCTTCTTTTCGCTTGCTTTCGTCTTTCAAGTGTGGCTCCCAAGTGACAAGGTGGCCTAAATTCAAGGTTGGGTGAAGGAGTTATTTATTTCTGTCTCTCTTACAGTGGCAAGACAAAAGGACTGTTTGTGTGAGAAAGTACGGGGGGTCGTAATGTCGAACTGACACTGAACGTGACAAACAATAGCCGTGATGATGGTCGGCTGTCATGAAATGCAACATAAAATGTTGCTTAAGACGGATGAAGGAACCAGAGAGGTGAACCCAAAACGCTAAACTATTGCCAGCACAACCTAACACCCTTACTGTTCCTTGGCATGTCTGCTGCAATTTGTCAGTAATATCTTTGTACTAAGGCTGCTATGACGATACTTAGCTTCGCCACTGTCAAAAGGGGCCAATCAGAGATTCCACAGAGGTTAACGGAACTACTACAGGAAGACATTCAGTGTGTGTGTGTGTGTGTGTGTGTGTGTGTGTGTGTGTGTGTGTGTGTGTGTGTGTGTCGCATATTCATTGGCTTCATAATAGCAGTCGTTATCAAGCAATTACTAGTTTTTACACTTCTAATAATTTACTTTAGCTGGCCCATGGATGTGAGGCAGTTCAACTAATTGAGATGAGATGATACGGTCATTAAGATAAGCGGATGGTAGCTCCTACACCCTGGGGTGATTACTACTACCAGCATGGCAGTGTTGTGTAATAACAGCTGGTTCTTCCAGGACTTAGCGGAGATAGCAGGGGAATCTCTAATTGGCCTCAATTATCAACAACGGGAGACTCGCTGCAAAACATTCCACTTGATAGGCAGCAGAGCACATTAGCTAAGGCTAAAGGTGTTGAATGTTATGATTTTTTAATGCGTAATTAGGTTGTTATTAGCCACGGCAACAAAGCTAATAACAGGTATTCCCCAACAGATCTCAGCACATTCACATGCTGTCCATGAGGTCATGTTGCATCTTGGAATGACAACTTCCCATGAAAAGCAAATGTATTTTTATCAACCAGTGTCCCAAAACATTCCCGAACATCTCAAGGATTTTTGTGGTCTGAGGGTGAGACATTAAAAGTGTGTCATACATCAAGTGGAACAGGCCTCGCTGCCGAAAACGAAATTATGGGAACACACTGTACTCTTAACCTCTCCCAAAATGATCTCTGATTGGTTGACTTGTGATATTTGGTTCATCCCAATATCACAAGCAGATAAACAGGTTATCAGATCTAGAAGAACTAGTGTGCTTTGTTGCCAGGTCAGCGAAAAAACAACTCAAGCTACCTGGCTTGTGGGACCTGAGTTACATTTGTGAAATGGTACTGTGCCCACACGCCCATGCCTTCACACACAGGCCCATGCCTTCACACACAGGCCCATGCCTTCACACACACGCCCATGCCTTCACACACAGGCCCATGCCTTCACACACAGGCCCATGCCTTCACACACAGGCCCATGCCTTCACACACAGGCCCATGCCTTCACACACAGGCCCATGCCTTCACACACAGGCCCATGCCTTCACACACAGGCCCATGCCTTCCATTGCACCCTTACTCACACAGATGCTTATTACCTCCCCACCTTGTGCATTTCTTACTGGCTACATTTAATTGTACTATGTACTATGGATGCTACATGGACTCAATCGTCTGTCCCCGAGCGCTAGCTGTAAGCAAGCCACGATTTCTGTAGCGCGTCACGAGAGAAACACTTAGTGACTAAGCAGCATGAGGTCAGAGGTCCTCAGGTGACTAATTGGGAGGGAGAGGTGAAGGGGTTTCAGTGTTGCCATGAATTATTGAATATGATCGGGTTTCCCATGCTCTCGTGTCCTCCACGCGGTAGGACAACAAGGCTCCAGGTTCCTCTTGCGCGATGGAAAGAAAGACTACACCGGTCGCACTCGTAAACAAGGTGTCAGAAGGGCTGAGTTGTGGCAATACACATGTGCGTGTGAGCTCTATTTTACAGCTGCGGGGAAAGCGCTAGGAGGCTTTTGCCACTCAGCTTTCCTCTCTGAATAATTGAACCATCTCTCTATCAGTGGTCTTCTGTTGGCGTGAGGGGCCACCTAGCTCGGCTCCTCAGGACAGTCTGCTAACGACAGTTTCACTATTAGGATAATAGAACAAAAGTACACGCTTAAGCACATTTATGGTGAGACAGCTTGCTAATATGTATCCAGTTTCTCCTGATGTGTGATACAAAGTCAAGTTCAAGGCATGGTCAAAATGGCTGTCAGAAGGTGAATGAATGGAGGTTGCAGTAAAAGCTTTCTAAAATTAGTCCAGTAGAAAAAAACTGAGGTAGTTACCTGTGGTATAAAATAGATTATTGAGTATCTTTGAAAAATATAGATGCAATTCATCCTTTGGAGAGCACTCCAATGTAAAGAATAGGGACAATGTATTTGAAAGCAACTCTGTGTGGAGGGAAAAGGTTGATGTCAGTGTTTCTATGTACTGAGGGTTAAAGCTCAGTCAATAATAAATTAAAGGGATTTTAGAACATGATATAAATGTTGTAATTTTCATCAATAGTTTATGCTTCCCATACATTTGATGGAATTGTTTACAACATGTACAGTATCTTACAGCCTTTGAAGTTGTTTTATGACAACGCACGGTCTCCCCAACCATTTCCCTTCACAAGATACTATAATTGTGCTGTCTCCGGCAGCCACTTTATTTTCATTGGGACTATGACAGAAGTACAGAGTGAATGTTGATGGTGGAAAGCTGATATCATAGGCTACAGCTCCTAAGGTTTGTCATGATAGTCCCCTACAAAGAGAATGGCACCAGCAACACTCCCTGCCACACACATAGTGTCTATGTCCAACAGGGTCTAGTTTGTTCAAAGACCTCATACTTGGCATGGATCAATTGCAATTTCTCATTTGTATTCAATGACGGTTACAAAAAACAGGGATTTTATAGGAAACAGCTACTTTGTTTTTAGTGTTTGAAAGACTGAGTGGCAATGTTTCGATGAATTCATTCAGAGACCTGTGGTAGAGACAAAATTTGTTTCCAGTCGAAGAAATCAACATACTACCCTTCCAATCCCTTTTGAGAAATGTTAACATTGGCTATAGAAGTAATACACATAGAATTGTTAGAAATAAAACTATTTTGCAAATAGGGTGTTAACTGCACCAGGCACAAGTACTGTGTTGTTTGATCTTCCTGCCAATAGTAATTTTCTTATGATAAATATGCTACACTAAATGTATATCGCTCAGTATAAGAGCATCTGATAACTGATTCAAATGTTCATGTGAAATATTTTAACCTTGAAACATTTTCAAGGTTTTCAAATGTCACGGTTCTGACTGTATTTTCCTACCAGGTAAAGTAAAAGGGTTTATGAATATGCCTTCCAGGGTTGAATGGAAAATCCCATGCTGTCCTACCGAATGTATTTCCCTTCTAGTGAGCTCATCTTGTCAGCCTCGCCACAGCTCAGCCAGGCAGGAGAAAGCCACACTCCCTCCGGGATCCTGGAATCAACCGTCGTTCATTGTTGTCCCACTAGGTGGGAGTGTTGAGCTAGTCAGAGCCTGCAGTCAGCATGGCCAGATGAGTCATGAGGAGAGGAGAGGTTTACGGCTACGTGGACCATATTAAAATCACTATCCAACCCAAACTTTACTGTGCCAGCTTAACAGAGTATGCTGTAATTTTTTTGTACCCCCACTGAAGACCATTAGTAATTATTTTATGTTTACCTTTCTCCAGTAGGTTTAGGCAAATTCCATACTGGTCGAAATTTCGTGTTTTTTCTTTCCTTTCAAAAAAAGATGTCACTGGGGTCAATGTGTTCTTGACCCAACCACCACCTGCTTCTCATGTGTAAAGGCACTCATGGAGATACAGAATCACCCCCCCCCCCCCGTACCTCTTCACCGCCCGTTAGAACTGACTGATCCCATTGTTTCCTGTTCGTCCACTCTGCTCAGCACCCACAGAGACTAGAGGCATTGTCCGGTGACCGGTGCTGTGGCCAGGGGACTCACCTGTCCGTCAGCGTCCCGGGTTCACAAAGCCACATCTCCTCTTTGTCAGCGATGACGGCGACACAGGGGATACTGTCAAGGGAAGCCTGTTTGGAGGGTCGGATGATCGCCGAATGACCCAGTCTCGATGGGCCACATCATCACATCTCTGACGGGCCACTTTAACACGGGCCTCGTGCAGATGCCCTCCGTTGCCGCTAGAGAGTGTGACGAAGGGGGAACTTTTTTTAGGGTGTCACGGGACACTGATGATGAACGCTTGATGCGCAAATGCTAATTCACACTAAAGCCTGTGAACAGTAAATTGGTGAATGCCAATTCCTTGTTTTCTCTCGAGTCATGACTCTCTGAAGTGGACGCAGAACACTTCCCGTAAACCTCTATCAGTCGGCGGCCATCTGAAGTGGTGACATGCCTCCTCTTTCCGTAATGGCCCTTTGTTTCACCCGAAGGCTGTAGAGGTCAGGGGTCAACAACACCTGAGGCCGGTTCCCACAGACACTGCTGAGTGGACAGTGGAGCCTAGAGAAAAACCTACTCACCCAACCCACGCTGATGTCTAATCTGCATTCAAACTCCTATTGTTGGAATAAAACCTTGGCACTGTAGGATACCGGAGACACTTCACGGCCAAGTCCTGTTTGATTCTATTTTGTTTTTGGCATATAACATCTTCAGACGAATTACTCACACTGTTCAGTTTACACACAAAAAATGTTTCGTCTGGATGGAAAAAAAGTGCATAAAAGTATTTTTTTTCTGGTTAATTTCAGGTTCCTAAAATGACAATATATATATAAATATTTTAATTTTTTATTTACTGTGTACTAGGTGGAAGTGCCCACGTGGTATTTATTATATGAAATAAGGAATGAATCAACGGACACAGTGTCCCTATGTTCTGACTCTTCTGTAACAGTATTCAAAACCACCCTGGAGGTTAGACCCAATGACATGTGAATACGTATGTTCTACATGATGCATTCTCTGTATTTCTTCCAGCACTTCCCAGCTCGCCTGGCAGCTAGTCAAGGCCAGCACATGGGAATCCTTATTTTTGCCATGGTGTTCCTGTGAGTAAGGAGATGTTGGCCCCTGTAGGAGAAGAGAGGGAGTCCAGATTGGCCCCTTGTTGATGAAGATGCCGCTGTGCACAGGTGTGTGTGTGTGTGTGTGTGTGTGTGTGGGGCCTGTCCAGACATGAGAGGAACAGTTGAGCCCCACTGTCCCTTGGGCTTGGAGCTCGGATAGTCGTCCCACTCTCCGGTGACACCCTCCCTTTGGTCTCCCCAATCTGTCCCCCACCCGTCCACCACACCCACGGCCAACCCTCCTACACCTGTCACTGCCTTCACCTGGCTTGGGAACCAGCTGGTTCCCTCTCTCATTCTCTCCTTTCTCCCCACACCCCTGTAAACGCACACCCACCCCACTCTGTCCAGATGGATTAATGACACACCTTATTTCAATTTCTAAATATTGTCTCCGTCCAGCTAGCTTGTAAGAATGGGCAATTTCAACCCAACTTGTAGACTTGTTAAATATATATATACTATATAGCTAAAAGTATGTGCACACCCCTACTAATTATTGAGTTCAGGTGTTCCAGCCACACCCATAACTCACAGATGCATACGATCCAGCACATAACCATGACATCTCCATAGACAAACATTGGCAGTATAATGGGTCTCACTGAAGGGCTCCGTAACATTAAACGTGGCACCGTCATCGGATGCCACCTTTGCCACAGGTCCGTTTGTAAAATTTCTGCCCTACAACATCTGTCCCAGTCAACTAGAAGTGCCATAGTTGTGAAGTGGAAGTGTCTAGAAGTAACAACAGCCCGCCAGGAAGTGGTAGACCACACAATCTCACAGAGCGGGGCCACCGAGTGCTGAAGCGCGTAGCGTGTAAAAATCGTCTATCATCTGTTGCTTCACTCACCACAGAGTTCCAAATGGCCTTTGGAAGCAACATCAGCACAAGAACTGCGCATTGAAAGGTTCACAAAAAGGGTTTCCATTGTCGTTCAGCTGTACGCAAGCCTCACATCAACATGTTCAATGCCAAGCGTCGACTGGATTGTTGTAAAGCACGCCGCCTCTGGACTCTGGAGCAGTGGAAACATGTTCTCTGGAGTGATGAGTCACACTATCTGGCAGCCGGATGGACGAATCTGTGTGTGCCGGATGCCAGGAGAATTCTACCTACCAGAATGCATAGTGCCTACTACAACGTTTGGTGGAGGTGGAATAATGGACTGGGGCTGCATGTCAGGGCTTGGGTTGTTAAGTTCCAGGGAATGGTCATCGTAATGATACAGGATACAAAGACATTTTAGACTATCGGGTGCTTCCAACTCTGTGGCAACCGTTTGGTGAGGGCCCTTTCCTGCTCCTGCATGACTGTGCCCTTGTGCACAAAGCATAAATAAAGATTTCGATTAGGTTGGTGTCGAGGTTGGTCGCAATTGACCTGGAAAATGGGCACAAATCCCCAAAGAGACACTCCAAAATCGTGTGGAATGCCTTCCCAGAAGAGTGGCATAGCTGCCAAATCGGGGCCAACTCCATATTAATGCCCATGGTTTTGGAATGGGATGTCCAATAAGCTCATATAGGTGTGATGTCGAGTGTCCACATACTTTTGGCCGTATAACGTATATTATCTTCATTGGTTGACGCTGTGTATTTAATGAATCTCTCCTCATATAGACACCAAAATGTTAGACTCTAATTCCTCCAAGTGTCTTAATTCCCAGGTGAATAACTTCCTTTCTTCCTCAGGCCCATATCTCTGCAGGAGCTCAGGCTACTGCCAAATGTTGCCCATTTCAGTATACAGGGTATGACTCACCAGTGTCCAGTTTGGCAGCCATCCACAGCAGTAATAATGGGATGATAATAGGATGAGTCAGACTGCCGCTGCTCAGCCTGACTGTCTAAAGGAAAACCTTCCAAATGTGCACTGCGATATAGTGGCCTCTGCCGTATTCAAAGTTCCAGACAGCGCAAAGATTTTATGTGTTGAAAAAGCACGGAAGCCCAGTGAATTCTGTTTTTGAACAGGGGCGGACGCTTTTGGGAACCCACAGTGTTGCCTACCTACCTACCTTTGGGCCTGGCTGTTTTACATGACTGGGCTGTTTACAACGCGGTTAACTGCCTGCACACATCATGCTGAAAATTCCCTTAGGCAGGAAAGGAACCTTTCCACTCACACTCTTTTCTCTAGTCACGCAACCTCAGAGCTGGCACTGAGCACACATGCAAACACGCACAAAGGGAGAGCCGTTGCCAACATGCGGAAAGGATATGATTCACAGGGCCCATGACTTGGGGGAGCCCACTGATCGTAACGATATCAATGTCGTCCAAAAGGGAGAGGGCCGAGGCATATATCTTTTCAAGGGGCCCAGGATTCCCGCTAACTGACCGACACACGAGCCGTCGTACGCACGCACAGCATATGAGTCAGAGTTGATGGAACCGTGTTGTTTTGTAACGTGGTTTTATGTGGTCGTTCCATGTAAGCTCTGTGAGAAGGTTAAACGTATGTTTTATTAGTATAAATAGTGCAGCTGTATCTCAATTCTCACCAGATACTCTAGTTTCTGTTTCATCTACATGTAACATCCGTAAAAGTCAGGACGGAGAAACGGCAAGTTTGCGCTGCCGTAGCCTGACTTGGAATGAAATGCATTCCACCCGTTGGAATGAACTGCAATTGAATAGAAATCCTTGTCATCAGAACGTCACGTAACTCTGTGAGGACAGTAACTCCCAGATACCGGCTGATTGAACAGAGCCACACCAGCGGCCCTCCCTAGTTGGCGGATAGATTGTGGGGTGAAGTTAGGGAGTGGACACACACACAGGCAAACCGTCCCAGTTGGTCTGACAGGCTGAGAACAGGCTGCAGGGCATCGCTGACTGACTGATAGGAGAGACGTGAACGCTTTCCACATAACTTCGCTGACACACATTTGTGCATGGACACGCTGCATACATTTATACGCATATAGTACATGAACACATGCAATAATGGAGACACACAATCTCATAGAAGCTTTCAATTTTTATACAAAATAGTATCTACGTTTTCTGGACCCACTAACCCTAAACCTAAACTAAAATAGATAGACCTCACCCCGTAACCTCAAACCTGACTCTAAACAAGTCCTGTGTAACTCTGATGTCCCATTGGTGATGTCCCATGTCAATAGTGGTTTTATCTTGTGCTATCATTACAATAGAGCTCAGTGGTTCACACCCAATAAACCAATATAAACGTTCTTGTTAAAATAAACCTGTCCAAAACAATGAATGTCAATCACGTGAAGTGAAAGGCGGGTTTCTTCTGCTTTCATCTCCCATCCACCCATGGGCACAAAATAGTTCCACCATGCAAACTGCCTCTGCCAGTCTTTGTGGTATGGGCGTTGCACTAGTGATGCCGGGCCTTTATTGTTTCTGGCATGGAGTCAGCATGTCATGTTGGACTTGTATTCTTCCGTGGTTTATGAAGTGATGACAATGATGAGAAAGCGTAACCTTAATAAAACAACGTTGAAAGAATTATGACAGTGTGGTCAGTGATGACAGGGAGGTCAGTGATATCTATGGTGGCAATGATGACGATAACAGTAATGAAAGTAAAGAGGAAAATGGTAAAAACAGTCATGATGGAGGAGATAATATTGAGAGAGCAATAACAGTAATGGCAGTAATAAAAATAATGGCATTAATAACAAAGACGAAACATTAATAAAAGTAATAACCGATTAAAGTGATGACAGGGATAACGGTTAAGATTGTGATAACATTAGGGATTGATCACAGCAATGACATTGATGAAACAGTGATAACAGTGATGACAGGGCAATGGTAAAAACAATGATGTTGAAGGTGATAACATTAACAGTGAAAACCGTAATGACATCGTATAACAGTGATAACTGATCAAAGTGACGACAGTGATGACAGCATTGAAAGAGCGATGGCCATGATTAAAGCAGTGATTGTGTCTGGGGTCTGGGGCATGATCTGTTCATTTAACCCCAAAAGGCCTTGGCTTTAGTCCCCATCTTGTCTGCCAGGTGTGAGAAAGTCTCCGCTGACATGCCCTGTGTAAGTGCTTTCATATGCTTGGGATAAGGGAGAGTGGTAGTGCTGAGGAATGGTGTGTGTGTGTGTTTGTGTCTTAGTCTGTGGGTATTCTTGGTGGGGCCAGATGAAAACTCTCATCCTTCTTGAGGCTACAAGACGTTTGTAACACTACCATCCTTTTACAATTAAAAAGCCACAACAAGCAAGCCATTGGTCTCAGCCGGGCCCATAGGGCATGATACAGGGAAATTACTGTAAGGTAAATTCATGCTGGCTTATGCTTGGTCACTGTACTACTTCTCAGGCAAAGAAGCTTACGCTTGGATTAACGTGCATTCTGCACATTAAGTCAATCACAAACTGTGTGCATCTGAACTATTCCGGTGAAACTGAATTAATTTTCACATTAAATCCGAAGCCAGACGAAGTGGACCCCTAGAGGGTGTTTTAGATGTAGCCATACATCCTGTCATCAGAGGCGATGCTACAAGCTACATTCAGTCGTTCCATCGTCATCTTCGATGTGGGGCAGTATAGTGCGATCCTAAGATGGCCGCCCCTCCTCCCTCTGCTCTCTGTCGCCATGCTGCAGTTCATGTACAGTGTGCAGGAAGCTATTAACAGTAAGAGATGAAAGGCGGTGGACAGGATAAACATTCCTCCCTGCTGTTCTGGGACTGTATCAACCTCCTCCAGGCTACAGCAGTGATCCCTCTTTCTCTCCCTCCCTCCCTCTCTCCCTCAGTATCTCTCTTCCTTCACTTCCTCCTTTTACAGACTTTTACCACAGGGCAGCGACACGCTGTCCCCACATATGGCATGGACCAACAGCTGGCAACACAGAGTGTGTTTGCGTCTGAGGTCAGTTATTGGAGTCAAAAAGTATGGCATTGCATCAGAGGTCAACTCATGCTTGGACAGTCCCTGTCTTTTCAAACACAGTGGCGTCGTCAGGCGGAGGAGCCCATGCTAACACATACACGCAACAGTGCAAACTTAGTAAATCCATCAGTCTGCTTTGCTTCGGACATAAGTGGAGTGTGTCAATGTCGGATGGTTTGGCTAATGCTTTCCAACATGCTGCTTTGGTTGGTGGGCAGCGTACAGCTGGCTGGGTAACTAACTCACTGGGAGTCTATTATGTGACTGAGTGAGGAGAGGAAAAACAGGAAGGTAACCCTCTTGTCTTGAACCCACTGATGTCTACCAGGCTGGAATCAGTGTGTGTGTGGTGTGTGTGCGTGTGTGCGTGTGTGCGTGTGTGCGCCTCTGCGTGTGTGCGCATGTGCGCATGTGTGTGTACGTATGTGCGCGCGTGTGTGTGAGTGTGTGCGTGCACGCACCTGTATCACTATACTTGTGAGGACCAGATGCCTTTTTTGGCTTGGGGTTAAGGTAGGTGTTCTAATAAAGTTTAGGTTTAGAATTAGGGTTAGGCATTAATGGTTAGGTGTGGGTTAGGTGTTCTAATAAAGTTTAGGTTTAGAATTAGGGTTAGGCATTAATGGTTAGGTGTGGGTTAGGTGTTTGTGTTAAATTTAGATTTGTGGGCTTTAGGGATTATGATTAATGTTAGGTTGAGGAGCTTAAGCAGTGATGCTGACGGGGGGATAACCGGTAACGTTGACCGGGCCCAGGCCTCGGGGGCCTCATTTGGTTGGCTAAAATATTATTATTTCTTAGTCAGTCAATCTTGGTATTTAGCACTACCTAGCTAAATCATAAAACAATGTTTATGACCTATTTTATGAACAGTAAAATCATTGCTATTTATAAAAAAAAATTGGGTTTGGGTCCTAAATGTAAAATTTTGTCCCAGACCCTGGGATTTCTCTTGGTGTCCCTGGGTATAAGTACGTTTGATTTTCTATGGAAATATATTTTCATCAAAATAAGGGAGTGTGTGTTTGTATCTAAATGTAGATTCTCTGAGCTTGTGTAATCTGCTTTTTAGGTGTGTGTATATGTGTGTTTTTATGAGTCTGCTATTGTGAGCAATATATAGGATTTTCTTTGCAGAGGAACATATATTACATATTATCTTTTGAACTTGCCTGATGTGGAATATGCCGTGACCTGAATCGAGACATACTGTAATGCATGACTGAACAATAAATTGAAACGTTTAGCTTTGAACTGTTGACCTTCATCTACATGAAATCAACCTATTGACCTTAATAAATACATAAGTCCAAGTTGACCGTTTTTTAATTTGATATTATTGTATTTTTTGTATCCCAACACTATCCAACCCCCTTTCCCAAATAGATTGGTAGCCTTCTTAAGACTCAATGGATGGGAGATCACAGAGCACTCGGATCTGAAAGAGACAATTATCCTCAATTGGGGGCCTGCTAGGGAGAACAAACGTTTAATAAGTGGCATCGGGGTCTGCTTGTCTTCAGAGAGACCAGAGACAGAGTCCACACACAGGTCAAGAAGTGCCCACACAGGTGCCCCCCAGAAACCCCATCTAACCTCTGCTCCCTTCCTGGGAATAATTTGGTCAAGCATGGGTGATCACAGGTAAGATAGGTTGTGTCTGTCTGTGTGTGTGTGTGTGTGTGTGTGTGTGTATGTGAGGGAGACATAGCCTGCTAGAGTCACACAAATAACAAATGCCAACAACTAGTCCTGTGTAGATCAGTTGGTAGAGCATGCAGCAATTCCCGATATGATCCTCACAAGGGACCAGGCGGGAAATGAATGCAATCACTACCGTAAGTCGCTCTGGATAAGGCTGTCAGCTAAACGACTGAAATAAAAATGTTGTCCAAACTTGCTATATTTAACCAATAAGTATAAATACAGAATTTGACCATACTGCTCGTTTGAAGCCTCAGCTACATGAGAATTTCTTAGGCTTGGGTTGGGACACGGCCCAAGTGGCCTTTGCTGTGGTTACACCATGTCTTCAAGTCCAAGTTAAAGTAAAAATAGCAATGCAGTTTTTATAGGCTGTGTCGCTCTTGCTTGAGGCGTGAGGTCAGAACATATTGCTCATATTCACTTCATGTGTTACATAACATTATACAGTAAATCATCTTATTTACTAAGGAATTCACATTTTAAATGAACAATAATCTTACATGCTTTGAGATTTAGTTCATGTTATGGCAACACTCTTTCATTCCCAGACACTTTTTCCCAAACACACGATAGGTCTGGTGGAAGTTCCTCAGTTTTTTCGTGAAATTCCTGGTACAGGCAGGGGAAGGTCAACAGACGTAATAGTTGTGTGGCCAATCGTTTTTGTCAACCAATGTCCAAGGGTACATGAAATTGTAAAATGGCCGTTTATCTTATGTATTAATTCAAGCTTGTAGTCTATTTCACATAATAGAAAGGGCATGGCATTTTTTGATGTTCATGTGAGTGTCATGAGCGATGGTTTGTTCCCCCACTTTGGCAACCAATATCTGACTTGTCACAGATGTTTTTTTGGTGTATTGTATAAGAACTTTGCAATAGTAAAATGTAAGCAACAGAGGTAAGAAGACATCAAAATCCTCTGCCTTACTGACCTTGAATCCACGCCTGCCTGCGTATCCTCTGTCTGTACTGCTTCATCTTTGTCTGTTTGCTGTTGGTCTGCTCTCTCCTTGATGAGCAAGGAAACCTATTTCAGCCAGCTTTCATTCATTTTGAGAATTCCCCAAAGTAGGAAACTTCCATTTCAAATGTTAAATTGAATCATAAAAAGTATAGCTACTGGAATACTATTAATTAATTGCTTGCTAACTTAATAGGCTGATCATTGTACCATCTACATTTTCTACCTCGTCCTCGATGAGCATGTAAATCCCTTTTGGCCAGCTTTAATTTTTTTCAAAATCCTGCTTTGGATAATTAAGTCTTGCTTTAAATTGTTACATATTTGGATCCACCAGGAATCCAGCTAGCGAACTATTTTGTAGCTAACTTTCCATTCAATTTAAAAAAGGGTAATAATATCAATCATTAAAATTGCCCACCAATTTAAAGTAACATTGGCTAGGCTTGTCCCATACATTCTAGGTACAGTTACAACATTTGGCTGTGGATTGGAACTGACTTGTACTAAGGAGACCGTTGTGCTGACATTCATTGACTCACACGTGCACCCACTATCAGGTGTGTACAAGTAGTTGGTTGCGCCTTGTGTAGCTCAAAGAATAAGTAGAAAGGACATTTTGAGAGGACACTGCACATTACTGTATATCAAGCTGTCAAGCAATACATTTATTTATTCAAATAAAATAAAATAATATTAAATATTGTGTGTAAAAACAAAGTGGGGCATTTTCTTGCCCCACACCCTTGCCGGAGGCCTTGGGTATAGGCAAGCATAAGCAATGGCTTACTGGCTTGGCCTACCAACCAATCATCTCACCACAACACCTTTCTGGGTGTGTCTTGTGCACCCTAGCACAATACACTGACTTGAAGCAGAACAAGGCAGTTCATTTTTCAATAAAATGTGTAATATGTTAGCTAGCTCACTGAGGGAACATTGCATTTTGTGTTGAAGGATATGTCCGCTTATCTTTTGTATTATTAAGTGACTGGCTCAGCTTGAGCACCGGTAAACATTTTTCTTCACAATATCTAACATCAGAAAGAAAGTTCCATCTGGAATTATTTTCTTTTTCTAAAATGTAGACATTCTTATTATTCAGCTGGTGGTTTTTGTCCCAGGCAACATGAAAAAGTATAAAATACAGTATTTTCTATGTTGTGTCTACGTTTGTGTCTGTGCTGTCCCTTATAGATCCAGTTCAGCCAGAGCTTAACCCTCCATTACATATTGTATACAAATAGCTAATTAGTCGCATTTAGGATGATAATCAGAGAAATGCACATATGGTTTCCCTTTCAGCAAGGCCCAAATTCAGACTCTGTGCCTCCCATTAAAAAACATTTAATCTGATAGAATCATTTGTCTTTGTGTTTGGGGCAGGCAAATCCAAGGGCAGCTTCAAGGCCCATGATTGGCTGACGGATACACTGACATCAGCAGAGGTGAAAGGTTGATCTCGGACAACCTTGGCGGTTCTTTAGTGCCAAGTTCTATGCTGAGAGTTACCAGGTGTGAAAGGGTCTCCTTGTTGTTCTTGGGCTTATTTGAACATCTGTGCCTGACCACTAGCCAGCTCAGTGGAATAGATTCAAGCTGAATCTGGCTGCAAATTCCACTGAAACAAGGAGGGTAATTTAGCCAAAGTATGCTTTTTGGGTGGGGAGAGGGATTGGGGAATTTAATGTCCCAATGTTATGAATTGAAGGTTTTTGGTTCCTAATGCAACCTCACCATCTACAACATATGTCACATTTTCCTTCTATGTTTTTCATACAACTTGATATGCTTTTGGATACCCACCAAAAAGGTTGTGAAGAAACACATTTCATATTTGGAGGATGATATTTGATCGGAAACCCATAAGGCCCTTGTTCTCCTACCTAGCCAACAGTCAAAGCCTCCTGCAAGTGCTGAAGATCGCAATGCACTGTGGGTAAATCATTCCCATTTCGGTCATTAGGTATTTTTAGACACTTGCTTTCTTTACAATGCCCCTGTCTATGCCCTGACCCCTAGCATAAACACAATATGGATCCATTCCCCTGCAACTAGGTCTTTCTTTGGGGCAGGTGGTCTGCACGGACACCTCTATGGCATTTTGACCCATAGGTCGAAGATCAGAACCCTAAAATGACGGGCTTCCTCGTCGCCCCCTAATTGCCTGTTTATTTTTAGTCCAAACAGGGCAATGTGGAGCTATTAACAGAAACATGAACATGAGGAGCGTCTTCTAATTACCCCGGCCAGTCAGACCCCTCAACTCCTCTTTCCCCCCGATTGTTACCACATGCTAACAGAGTGATAGAGTCTCCCCTGGCACCTCCACTGTCTTCCACTGAGGTGGCTCTTGTTAGGGAAGTGAGCTTGCATTACTGGACACCTCATCTGTCTGGTTAATCATTTTGGTACAACCAAGAAATTCAGATAAACAACTCACTGTCTTGGAAATGCAGTATGTACACACTTTTGGTAAGATTCGGTTTAAATCCAGAGTAATGCCCATTTTCATTTAGGTCTCAAAATCCAATACACAACTCCAAACACTGACATCAGAGGTTGAGTCTTTCAAATGAAACTGAAATTTCATATAGATGCGGCTTGTGCTGTAGGAATAAATGGAGATAAACAAACCAAGCGAGCAGTTATCACTCAGCCATTGCTGGGGAGTATCACTGAATCTGGTTAGAGCATTAGGAAGCAGTAAGTAATTGGATCTATTTGGGCCTATTTGTGGTCAAAGATGGTGAAGGGGTTTGAAATAAAACAGCAAGGCGGTGGGAGCCATGTTTGTCCGGTTTACAAAGGTTTGATTGGAGTAGGAAGCTGCTTGAAGACCTGAAGGTGTTAATCGGAACAATTAAAGATCTCCCATTTACTTCAATGATCAGGATGCTGGCATATATTTACATGTCCATCCTTTCCTGTGGATCTTGATTGCAACCCTAGACACAATATATTGCTTTGTTTTTTGGGTCTCATTGATAATTATTTTCTGTATTTGGATTTAGTCTTTTTTTGTGGAAAGTGTTCACTAAAGAGTTCTTCACAATGTGTATGTAAACAAACCATATACATTTACAGGTCCAAATGCAAGGCAATGTCTGTCTCAGGTCGTTCACTTTCCCTCCATCCTTTCTCCTTCATGGTGTTGTTGGTAAAGTGTGTGTCACTAGAGAAGCTACAGCGTCTGTCAGGAAGGCTTCTGGTTATTATCAGACACCTCTGGCCCACCCGCCTAGCTAGCAGCTAACACTGACCTGATGGATTGGGTTTCCCGCTCCAAACCCAGCAGAGCAGCAGGCTCAGCTTTATAAATCACCAGAAATTGAGAACATCGATGTTAGACATTCACTACACACAGCAGTGTATGTATCCTGTTGATGATGAATGTTGCCTGTAAACATAGTGATACAGCCACATCCAAAAAGATTGCCACTGTTGATAAACATTAACCATCCCGAGAAGCACAATTTCCACACACAAAGGGTGTGTGCTCGCAAGTGTGTCTTAAAATTTGCACTGGCGGACTAGTTGTATCATACAACATTTCTCACATAATTTCTGTTCTTCCTTCTGCTGTCCATCTTTCAGAGTATTTTCACTTATTATTGTTTCAATTTGGAATGCGTCCCCTCCATTTGACTGTGGTGTCTCACAAGGATCTTGAACATCCCTAATGTATTATATCTGAGGACACTGTTAAATATATTTCCTAATTGCAATAGTGTTTTCTAATGATCCCCTAACAATAAAGTCTGTAGTTTCCAATCACACACTGGATTTTACAAACATTGCAGTACGTTGAATTTGTTATGTGTTATGCTAATTGATGTACACAATGTTATAGTTTATAAATGGTTTTAAAAAATATGTTAGAAAAGTAAAACTTTTCCTCTACCAGCAAGAAATACATTTGGTCCCCATGCACAAAAAGGATCACACAAGTTGGTTGCATCTATACATATAAATCTATGGTTACATCTGGTTACATCTATAACCTATTCATGTAAAAGCTAAGATTTCGCTAAATGGCAATTGCATTAGAACATCTTACCCAGGTCCAGACTATTGCCTTTTCTGCTTATCTTAATTAAGGGTGTCAATAATGTTGGATATGACTGTAGCTATGAAACATGCACCACATCACAGGAAAATACTCGCACTGTACAGCTCAACATTTTAGAACCTAAGCCGCAGTAGCTCAGCTGTACCTCAGCTGTTCTGTAAATCTTGTGTAAATGCAAAATCTGTATGGTGTAGTTCCATTATGGCACTGTCTAAATACTTAATTCTGTACTACATTAGTGGTCATGAGCACAGCTCTCCAATAGACAAGCTACTAAAAACCTATGGCAACGTCTACACAGTCCAAATTAATAATTTAAATGTTTTTAAACAGCATCGTGTCGTTGCCAAAAAAACTGATGGGTAGAACTGCAAGTCTCTTATTGTTTCATACATCAGTGTCAAAACTGGTCAATTGCAATCTTCTAAACTCAGCTTCAGGTGATTCACTCTTTCTTTAATGGAAGTAAGACAATCAGAGACAATCAGAGACAATCCGTCTCTGATGCTTGAAGAAAAACTTGATGTGATCTTAAACCTTCTTCCTGTTCATTTGTTAGTCCACTTGTATGGTAGTTTCAGACATAGGGCCTCTGGATGCCTTGGTTTGATTTTGGGGGTTTCAAGGGTTGGAGGGGTGGGAGGTTGTATGACCGAGGGCTTTAGGCTAGTTATTAACCTATTATTACTCTGTTATTCCCCTGCCCTAGGCTGTGCCCCCTCCTAACTGTCAGTCTGCTTGATACAAACAAGACACCCGCAATCGCTCTGTCTCAGTCACATGTGGCCCCCATTTAACTAAGTGTGACCAACATATCCCATGGGAGGGGCACTGACTTCCAACAACCCTGTCACAACTATGTCTTTACTGGTGTTCTTTAAATCTTCTCGCCTGTCAGATGGCAGCTCGGATTTTACATTTACTGGGAAGGATTGGCAACAAGTTCTTCCTGATAAGTTTCTAGGTGAATTTTTAAATGTTCTTCCATATAGAGGATCCATTTCACTGTCATATTGAGAATCCAGTTGATTGTCATATTGAGGATCCATTTATTAGGCATGTAAACAAAAACACAGTACTTACATAAATGGAAAGGCATATGCTGGTGAAGAACGACATGCCAAAGGACAGTCTGTTTAAAAGACAAACAGACTGAAATTGGATCAGAGATTACTCTTGGTAAATATTAATCAAGCAAATAGCTACTCGTGATTAAATGTCCAGGATTCTTTGACCAACAAAAGGGTTATACAAAGCACTAAAAGTGTAACAATAAGGCTTATATCAGTTGCCCAAATTATGTTGGGTGTTATATTGATTTACCCTTTAAAGGCAATGGATAATAATGTAAATATGACATGTGGAAAATAAAGTGTAAAGATTCCAGAACCTTTGTTATTGAACATGTTCCTGAAGCATCTGGTAACTGTTGGAATAATGGTGGTTCACCCTTGTTATCAGTAGTGGGTTTGTCGTATAGTCCTCTTTTATCTTTGGCTTGGAATTTCAAACTTTCTGCTATTTAAAACCCTTAACTGTGGAAAATTCTGAGTTGGTTTGGTTTTGGTCGGCCTGATGGAGTAACACCCAAATGCTGCAACACCCAAATGTAACACATGCAGACTTTAATTTCCTGAGTGTTTGTACGTTTTTGTTGTAAATTTTGGTGTTTTTTTGTTTTTCCTTTTGTAACGTGGTGAGACTTTACGACGGATATAATGGTTAGAGTTGTGTAATCCTTAGAACATGTTGCACACATGTACCTACAGTATAGTGCAATGCTTTGACACAGTCTCTGGCACAGAGTTCCATTTAGATTTTTTTGGAAGATTCTCTTCATGCTAAAATTCATTTTGTTCATATTTGCAATATACATAATATTTTATTTGGCATAACATCATCATCTTATCAGCACACAATAACCACACTCTTTCCAAAATTGCTTTTGCAGTTTATTTTGTATTTTTTTAATTGAATGATGTAATAACATTTGTAAATGTGGTTACAATAACTTCATAAAGTGGTTACAATGACGTTAATATTATAAAAATAGATTTTTACAAACAGATCACTTTAGCAAAAAAAGCAATATTAACCAATACCAGATAATATCAACAAACCACCTGTGTGATTATTTAAATATGGTGAACCCTCTGGTAGGATATGGTAACCATAATTCTTTTGGTTTGTGAAACAGGAGAGGAGACACACTTGAACAACATTGACTGTTAAAGTTTTCATACCCACAACTTCCACTGAACGTCCACCGAATACAGATGTGTTGACAATCTCTCGTGTGTGTTGGGGTAGAATACCCAACTACTGCCTACAAGTAGCTAAGCTGAAGTGAAGTCATATATACATTATTTGTCAACATTTATAATTATTTCAATCATACCTTATTTTAAAGTGGAAACTTACTGCCCACTTATTAATTAATTCCAAACCCATATAAGCACATTATAATTTAGATTTCACCATATGTTACCTAGAAAACTAATGTTTTCTAGCTAGCTCGCTGGACTAATGTATCAGACAAGTTGCAGTAGTGGCTACTATGCTTTTGGTATATATATATTCATTCAGATTGCTGCATTCTCCACATTTTGATATTTACATATTTCATTTATGATACATTTTTGGGGAGATCAATCTAAACAATTGACTCCATAATGACAAACAGAAAAGACATTCTTAGAATGTTTATTAATTTATTGACGATAAAAAAATGAAATATTTAATGTACAAGTATTCAGAACCTTTGCCATTACACTCTACATTTTTATCAGTTTCATCCTTTGTCCTTTGATCCTCCTTGAGATGTCAATAGAATGTCACTGCAGTGCCCCTGTGACAAGTTCAAATGATTGAACACGATTTAGAAAGGCACACACCTGCCTAAGTAGGGTCTCACACTTCCCCATGTGATATGTATATCAGAAACAAACCAAGCCAATGTGATCAATAATGAAATGGCTACTCCAACAGAGCTTCAGAGTTCCTCTGCAGAGAAGGTAAAACCATCTCCCTCCTGAGTACAATGCATATGACCCCTGAAAGACTAAGATGAAAAGATGATGAAAACATTCTCTAATTGATAAGACCAAAATAATATTTTTTGACTGAACTCCAAGCGTCATGTCTGTTGGTTAAAACAAGGTACCCCTCATCACCTGGATAATACTAACCCTACAATGAAGTGGTGTGATGGAAGCATCATGCTATGGGGATGCTTCTCAGCAGCAGGAACTGGGAGACCAATCAGAAACAAAACACAGAGAAGTCCTTGAAGAAAGCATGATCCAGAGTGCACAGGATCTCAGACTGGAGCAAATATTATTCTTTCAACATGATAACGACCCAAACCACACAGTCAAGACAATGCAGAAGTGGCTTTTGGGACTAGAGAGAAGCTGCAAAAGTACAGCTTTCCTGAAAGGAGAATATGCCTAAAGAGTGGCAAGAAAGGCAGCATTCAATCAAGGCTACAACAGCAAGTAAACCACTACCATTGTTATTACTGGCAAAGACCCAATCAATGTGTCCTGGTTAAATAACAACATTATCATACATTTTGCATCTTTCTGAATCGACTTGGGTAAGACTAAAAGGATTGAGATGTTTTTTTCTTTCTGCTGACAGTGATTATTAAGGACATTTCAACTAGAATACCTCATAGTAAACTGCAGACCATATTACCTAGCAGAATTTCTCAGCTTTGTTTTTTAACAGGGTCCACAGACACTCAGACAGTTGGAATACAGAGTGTGTCAGAACCCCTTATCCCTTAAGAGGCTGAGAAGATTTCATATGGGCCCTCAGATCCTCAAAGAGGTATTCAGCTGGACCATTGAGAATGTCTTGACAGGCTTCATTATTTCTTGTTATTTCAACTCCACCACACTTGATTGAAAGGGGCTTCATGGCTAGTGTGACTAGTCAAGTTCATTCCCAATCTGCCTGTCATCCAATTGGAAGATGCTGCCAAATATAATACCATCAGTGTCCCAGATTGTGAAATATCTCTTTTCTTCTGTACTGGACATATGCACACACAGTAGACACATTCCAAATATACTCCACAAACACACACTGATTTATGCATAACATAAACACGAACGCATACCAACGCAACACATATTGTTCATACCCGCACACACTTCAGAGTTATCATATACACTGCGACCGCAGCTAGCTAACTTTACAATAAGTAACACAGTGGAGTATAGTCAATGAGTTATAAGCATAACTCATCTATATATAGATTTTGAACCATATGCGTATCAACCAAAGTAATCTACAACAGATTTGAAAGCAGGTGACTGTATGTATTTTAAATTTGCGCAAAAATGTAAGAGCAATTTCAAGAGTTTAACAGATTTTTGTGTGTTTTAGGAACAGATTTGTGCGGAAATGCACACGTTTTATTGATGCAACACAATGCTTATGTACTGGTATGTTTAGTACAGCCACTAGGTGCAACAATAAATGCATGTAGCTTTAAAGGATGTTCAGCGTTGCTATGGAGTTGTTGCTGGAAATGGTGGAATGGAATAAATACAACTGACTCGAATAACGAGTTTGAATCAGAGAGAGGCATTAGAATTTTGTTTCCTTACCTTACCCCTAACCTTAATCCTAACCTTACCCACCCAGGAGAAGTTATCTTAATGTAACCCTTTATGTTGTTTAACCTTACTCCTAACTTGCGTTTTTTTGTATATAATCTGTACCGAACAGTGCAGAGTGCTTCCGTCTGTATATACAACCGAACGCACAGAAAGGCACAAACTATGGCAAAATATTGGTTGTCCCTAAAACGTCCCAATTTTTTTGCATGAATTCAATATGAGACTGTGTAGACATGAGGTGAAGAACTGATACTTCAACAAATCTAAATGCTAAGTTATTAATAAAATAATGACCAATCTTTTAGAAATATATAGCATTCTTACACATGTATACAATGAAAATGAATTGTGTATGGAAAAGTATGCGCAATACCATGAAAATATCAAATCAAAACATATAATCAACACTTGCTTAGCATTAGAGAAATACTAGCAGACAGATGCACACTACTATGCTGCTGGCAATCTTATTTGTTTGGATGCTACATTATGTTTCCTAGCTACATTTATCCCAATTAATTTTTTAAGACAAACTGCCTTAAAATATGTCAACACAAATGTCTTGGCACGTTTCAGGTAGTCTTTATTTGATGCATGCCTCACAGATGCAGACAAAGTCTGGGAAACTTCAATCTGACGTTGAAGCCCTAATTATTGGAATTAATACATATGTACCGTAGCATCATCAGGGTTGCAAATGTGGGGCACATCATGGGAGTTTACCACTAGTCTGAAAACCAAACATTTTGAATCCTTGGATAGAGTAACTCGGCGTCACTGCCAAAAGTTTTTTTTTAACCCGATGATGCATTTGTACACATACAGCTCTGGAAAAAATTAAGAGACCACTGCACCTTTTTCTTTCTTTTCCAAAAAAGTTGTAAAGGAAAGAAAAGTAAAAAATTAAGAGACCTTTTTTCCAGATTTATATATTGGAAAAAAAATCCAGGGCTGCATTTAATTTGTGAATCAAGTCAAGATCTGGCTTTGAAAAATACCTTAAACTTTGTAACCTGCCAATTTGTCAAACTTTGTTGAAATGCAGACGATGTTGAAACAGTTGGAATGTTGAAAAAGAGAGTTAGTAAATTCTTTATGATGTTGTTTTTACTTTTGGATTAGGAAACTCGAGACTATGCATCTAGTTTAACTACACTAACTGTGTAAGTAGGAAATATAAGCTAACTAACATGGTTCATGATGAAACCAAAATATGTCTTTTGAATTACATTATAAAGATGATAGTGAGGTGGGATAAGGTAAAAAGCATCGAAAAGGTTTTCTTCTCCCCCAAACATTCAAAAAAGGTTTTGGACTCCAGATGGAAAAAAACTTAAAGACGGACTTGGTAAAAAATGTTTAACCGTACACCTGATCAAAGCAAAATAACAGCTTCTAATTTAAATTGACAAAACATGATTGAATCAGGGTATTGCACGTGTGCCGAGATACATCATGAAAATAAACACTGGCTCTTCCTGGGACAGAACAGTAATGGATCACACGCAAAAGTGAGGAAATATCAATATTAAAATGTGCAGCCATTGAGATTAAGGTTGTATGATGATAAACACTATGATTCAACTTAGAAGCATTTGTAAGTGTATTTGTAAATGGTCAATAACTGTAAGTAAATATTGTCTTACTCATGGTTTCTCAGCTAATTCAATAACCCTTAATAAGGTACATAAAACCCCTTTATACACCCTTTACAAACATATCATGTTTGTCACTTTATTCATTTGCTAAAACATAATGTAGTGGTGGTTTGCCAAATTCCTATTACTGAATGTGTTTATGAGCATTAGCCGCTTGACTAACATCCACAGCCCACCTGATGGACCCCATGTTGACCTGTGGTCTATTGCTACAGGGACACACAAATGTAACAAAAAACACAGTTACTATATCACAGGACATGCATGTTTGTGGGCAGTGTTGTTGTGTAGCGCAGACCTCCTTCTAGGTCTTAGTCTGTATTGAGTTTTTGAGAAGCAACACCCAGTCATCGGAAAATTCTTTAACATTGTCTGGTTTAACGTCTTTGAATTTCGGACAGACTAATGAGAAGTTAAAACCCTATAACATTTTGCAATTTGGCATTAAATTCTATACACGTCTGTGCCAAACCAAACATCTGGTCTTTCTGTCTTGACATATCATTGAAATTCCCTCCAACAGGGTTCAGGGAGCTAAGTCTACAAGCTTGGAACCTCCCCGTATTCTTACAAATAATCTTTCAGAGAAATCTGCCAGGTGGGATGCCGGTTGGGAGAAAGGTCGCCATCCCTCCAGTGTCCTCAGACATTCTGGAGTCCGCAGGGGGCCGTGGGTTGGGCCGAGATTGGGGGCCGGCTGAAGCATTGAGGCCAGGCTGAAGCATTGTCTACCGAGGGACCCTCAATTGGGCTGGGCCCATTTCTTTTGTTGATTTGTTTTGTTATCATTGTTGACAGGTCCTAATACACATTCCATTCTGGCATGGGTACTACAGTGGTACACCGGAGCTAGGTAACTGTATGGAGGGGTGGGCGAGCTGGTGCGGTCTATAAGGGGGAAGGAGAAGAAGTTTGTCAATCTCAGAGGCTTTAGTGCAGACAATAGAGGGTTGTTCCCTGAGCCATGTGGGCCTTACGGGCCCTTAGGGGTCGCAAGCTGAATGGTGCATGACAATGACTCAGTTTCAAGACAGGCAGAGTACACGGAATGGCCTGAGGCGTGTGCCACTGAGACAATTATCTGACGTAGACGGTTTTCCTTCAGCAGGTCCTAAAGGGTATTATGATAGCATATTATTTGCATAAAAAAACCCATTCAAAATGTTTGCGACGAGTGCGGTGGCATGGGGGTGTACACTTGTGATGCATCCTGTTCAGGCGCCAACCTCAGTCTTACGATGTCAGCTAGATATTTTTATTTTGCCGCGACCGTCATTATTAGAAGTTCCTTTTTTGTACCCGTGCCAGATGTGCCAATGCTTAGAGCAATCAGGCATCACCAGGATTATAAATGGAGGACATGTAGTGACTTCTACCTGAGAATGTTACGGGATTAAACTGTGGGTTTGTACCAGGTACCGTGTATGCCTTTTTCACCAGCTCTTGGATAGCTCCCATTGGGCCAGGTGTGTACGAACCAAGGTGTTTCTAAAATCATGAAGTAAATCATCAAGTTATCAAGAGGTGATTCTGGATAAACAAGAGGGCAACCACTGGTCAATTAAAGCCCCCTCCAGCCAATCTTGAAAAGCATACTGAAAGAATATTAAGCAATGAGGGATGACACCGAATCATGCATAAAATCCACATAGCTATAAACAGTAGGTGGCAGCCTTATTGTGTCCCATGGAATGATTAGTCATCAGCCATCAAACTTTGGCTCATTTGGGCTTGATTTCAAGGGGCCCTTTTTTATACTTCAGTTAGCGTAACTATAAGGGAGTATCTAAGGACGGGATGGGGTGTGGTCCGAGCTGCACGAGCGCTGTGCTCACAGGCTGGGCCAAAGGATGCAGATGCTGATGGACCAGCCTAACTTGCTGCCATACCCTCTTTCCAATTGAGCTGGTTTATCTGTGTATGCTGTTTGCTAGCACATGAGCAAGCAGTACAATGGTAGTTAGACATGACATGAATTAAAACAATAGGAGGGGGTTATTATTTTGCATCACAACTATTTTTGTTACAGTCATCCCTAGAATACTGGCTAGCTAATGTGAGCCCAGAAGGGATCTTTGGAAGAAATTAAGCATGCTACGTTAGCCAACGAGTTGTGCTAGTGACAGAGCTATAAGTGTAAGTAGCAAGTGAGGAAGTAGTGTAGTCAGAACCAGTGACGCTGACGGGGGTGACAACCGGTAACGTTGTCCCGGACCCAGGCCTCGGTTGGGGCTCATTTGGTTGGCTTAAATATAATTTTTTATTAGTCAGTCAATCTTGGTATTTAGTACTACCTCGCTAAAACATTAAACATGAAACATTTATGACCTGTTTTATGAACAGTAAAATCATTGCTATTTATTAAAACATTTGGCCCGTTGTTTGGGTCCTAAACCTTCCATTTTATCCCGGGCCCTGGGATTCCTGTCGGCTCCCCTGCTCAGAACAGAACACTGGGTGCTTTACGGATATGGCGAAGGAATGATATGTAGCGGATGTTGCTATGATATGTGAGAGAGTTTTCTCTAGGTTCCCGAAATCCTGTTCACCAGCGGATGTTGCACGCTTCTTCACTTCTTTCCCAAAAGCTCTGTTAAAAAACACTCCTCAGTTATGGGGATAATAAATACTGCTCTGAAATCACTCCATTCTCGTTATTCACTACACTAAAGCCTGCAATACCAGGACATAACAGTCGCCCCAAAAGACACGCCTCCAGATACAAAAGCGTCCGAATACAAGGGATGCAACCACCAAAACCAACGAAGTTGTGGAACGAGGGCTCTATAGGCACCAACAGCCAGTTCTAAAAGCAGGACAAAGCAGAAAGGGCCAGACCTGACAACTGTACAGTGGGGCAGAAAAGGACCTTTGTGGCGCTTTTCTCCACCAAGCAAATGCTGGGGCTGATGATCGTCTCTGTACTCTGGATTCATCTTTGCAGGGGGATCCCGCAATGGAGCCGGAAAGCCGTTGCATCCAACAAACATGGTCGCTTCAGCCACCGTAGTCACCCCACTTACAAAAAAATTGTTTAAGGGGATCTATTCACCAAATGGTCCGTTGTCCTTTCTCCCGAGTACTCCAATCAGCCCTGTGCTTTGACGTGGTCATTCTATAACATTCCTTGTAGGAGGCAGGACACAGGCACAGAATGGACAGAGGACTTTCAATATAAGAACTAAAGACATAACTAAAAAGACATTACCAAAAGGAACAGAATCCAGAACAATGACCAGCAAGATACACTAGGGAAGTAGGAATTAATATAGGGGCAGTGATAAGGAACACATTTACAGTTACAACAAACAGGTGTCCATGCTAGGACTTTAAAATAAATGTATACAATATACAGAGTTGTGATGTCCCATAAAACAGTTGTGATGATTGTACTTGCAGGTTAGATAAAGTTAAGACTGTTTCAAGAAATGAGCGAAAGCGATTGAGAAAAACTGTAATACATCATTGGCATTGGTATTTTATTTTTAAACCGGACACCATGTGATAACAGCTGGCTCCTGTGATATTTTTTAAATAGTGAACATATAAACATCACTTAGTGCACTCCAAAAGTAATTGTTCGGAAACACATTTTCTTTATTTAGCTCTGTATTTCGAAACTTTGGATTTGAAATGATTCAGTGGCTAGTTTTGTTCATATTCACCCATGGGTGCAAATGTATTTGGATTAACATTACATAAAATGACTTAGTCATGCATAGTACTTTGTCTGCAACCTTCAGTACCTTAAGTACAGACATCACCAGACCTTGGTGATGCTCTGTCTGGCTTGTATTGCAACCATCATCAGGTGCTTGTTTTTTACTTCAGTTATATCTTTAGTGTTCTTTCCAGCATGTGAGAGGCATCCTCAATTGAATTCATATTGGATGATTGAAATTGCCATCTAAGAACTTTTCACTTTTTGGCCTTTAAAAAGTTATTGCTAGCTGTTACTTGGGACCATTGCCCTGCTGCATGATGAAGCACTGTCAAGTGAGTGTAGAGGCATTTAAATCAATGTGAGCAGAGAAGATTTTTCTGTTAACTCTTTAATTCCCCCTGCTGTAATTTCTAAATGGTTCAATGGATATGGATGAAAATGCCCCCAAATTAAAGCAGACTTTTTATGAAATACATTAGAAAATCATGGCCGCAACAAAGCCAATACATCTGTTTCCACAATGGAGTTAGTGATGAGGACCTAACCTTAATCCTATCCTTTTTTCAACTATAATCTTAATCCCTGTACTGTGAAACCATATATCTAATTTGTAACCTATCATGTGTTGTTATAAATTAGTAAGACAGTTTGTTAGTATCAAGTTTATAGTCATCTTCAAAGAATATCCATGAGTTGTATAACCCTTCCTACAATTGTTATAAAATCAGATTACATACAAATCAAGCAACGTTTGTGAATTTTGAATTACATTTGTGCATAATTTTCTTTTTTTAAGTTTCAGAATATGCAATTGTGAATTTTATGCTGTGTATTTGAGGGTCATGGTTTGCATTTGTAGGTTTATTGCCGTGTAATTACAGATCACACTTATGAGTTGAATGCTGTGAATACAAACATTAAGGCTGTAATGTAACCTTAAAAGGATGCATTGGCACAATAATATAAATGTTCCTTATGCCTACGTACATAGATGGTCAGCTAGCAAACCAATAGGTGATAGCAATTGGTATAATAATTAAAGTTGTTCGAGAGCTAGCCAGCGAATGTAAAAAGATAGCTTGAACAAGATTAGCCAACAATATTAGGCTGTCACTATGAACTGAGTTATCCATTCACCGGCCCAACTCCGGGACAATAACATTGGGCGGGTCAGTATGTACAACCATGTGCAGTTGAAACAATGCATTCGCTATAAAAGCCAAGCGCTCGTCGGCCCTCATTGCTGGTGTTTCTAAATAACATCCTAGCTGTGTCCACTCAATTATGTGCAAGGTTAATCAAACTCATCAGACCAAATACAAATATTTTTGGGGGGAGTTGATTCAAAAGACCTGAGGCCACTCCAAGATCATGTGTCAGCCACTATCTTTCACAGAAGACTTCACCAGGCAAAGAGGCTGCAAGTTGCAAAAACACTAGTTAGCTTAAAAAACAGGAGGGCCTAAAAACTAAATGATTTATGCTCAGACAATTATTACAATCTACCAGAGTCATGACAAGAAGAAAAATTTGACAAAAAGTTACTGGTATACCAACTTATCTATGAAATATTTTGGGCACGTATGGCTGCAAATGGATTTGGCTCACTTGTCTTCATTGATGATGTAACTACTGATTTATTATTAAATGTGGGGAAACATCTAGTCTACTCAGATACAGCCAAATGCCTCAAACATCATTGAGTGACACTTCACCTTACAGCAGGACAACGTCCCAAAAAGACATTGGAATGCTACTAACTGGCCACGTCAATCACCCAACCTGATGGAAACTGAGAATACCTTTAACTTGCTGAAGACAATACTGAAGATGAAAATGACTCGAGAACTGTAAATGGCTGTAGTACAGGCCTGGCAGAGCATCATCAGGGAAGATGCTCAGCGTCTGGATATGTTGACAGCATGTATAGCCTCAGGATGTCATATATCTGCTAAAAAAAACATTAAATGACGGGAGTAGCTTTTTCTATTTTGTCTTTTCAGTCCCTGACATGGTCAACTTAGCTAGAAACCTGATTATTCCAGTCACTTCCTCATAGTTCACTTGTTCTTTTAAAGCAGATTACTGGTAGATGGGTGGTTCTCCCCTGGAGCCCCTGTCACTGAAAAATGGATGCCGTTTGATGTAGCTAGCCCCTACACAGCCAGTGCAGAGGTAACATGTTTGGGGTATGAGGGAGATCAGTCAGTCCGCTAGCGTTATCAACCCTAGTCCATCATGTCTGCCAAACCTCAGCAGAATTCTTCTGCTCATAGTCAGTCAATCTAGACTGCTATCCTCAGGTCATTGCTTGTCTTTCGCTCTTTTTCCATTTAAGAATGCTGATGTACGACTGTGCACTGGTGCGGTATAGCATATGAACATGTTTGCACTATATTGTGCTTAAAAAAAGGCGTTTAACGTTTCATAATTCAGCACAAGAACATACACATGCAAAATGTGACAAAAGTTAAATGACAAGTGAACCCAGGACAGTGGAAGACAAATTAAATTAATATGTCTTTGAATGCACGGGAAAAAATATGGTCTATGTAACGAAACAAAATATGAAAAAAGATTTTCGGAGATGAAGTTCAAAGAGCAACATGCAGAAATGTGTCCTTTAAGACCGACTTGGATGATGTACTTCACAAACGGTGCCCCTGCCACACCATTTAAGGGAGCAGCACACTTCACAACATTTGTTTACGTCACAGATATTTTCTTGTAGCTATTTCTGACAAAATAAACTTAACTTCAAACGAGTTACTTCATTTCCCGGCCTAGCAGTCAGTGAGGGGAACTGCCAATGCTCTGTGAGTCAATCAGATAAAACCCTGTTCTCTTTTTTTCCCTTTAGGTCATAGCGAGTTTTGCATTCAGTATGCTATACTTTGCAGTTGTCAGGCAGGGTTTTTCAAACACGGCTCTTGGGACTAGATTATGACTAATGGGGCAATGTTAACATGACCAGAGGAGGCAGCTGGCAAAGTCAATGAGTTTTCAGACCCTACATTTTATCAGCCAATCTCTTCTGAGCCAGACTAGGCAGGGGAGATTAGAGGGGACAAACCCACAGGAAATATATCATCATTGACTGACCCTGGTCACGTCTCTGACAACGGCGACAACAACATCTCAGAATTCAAGTTGCATAAAGTATGCAAAAAAGTTATTAAATGTATGCATGCTCTCACTACTGTAAGTTGAGTGTCTGCTAAATATCTGTATATTAAATATATGAACATATTAAATAATATGCTGTATAATATGTTGTGTCAAAAAACATTTGTTTAATTTTATTGAACATTATGTTAATTGGATTCCCATGCAGATTCAATGATTCAATCTAATTTCAATTTTCCAATGCCCAGTTTTATAATTTGAGCCTGAAGTTTAAAACTGAAGAGCAGGAGTTGATTTTTTTATATTTGCAACAATTAATGTTAAGAAGTACACCTGTCTTCATGTTTTATCTACAATTTTAATTTACAACCAGACATATTTCCAGCTGTGACCCCTCCCCCCAGTGTACTTAGTTTATTTCGGATGCTTGTCCAATTGAGCCTCCTGTTGTCATAGCTGACAGATCTTTAGTAATTGTTTTGTGGTTCTCTCTTCCTGTTATTATTATTATTATTATTATGCTTCCATGACAATAATTTGCTGTGAGTGATTTCAACACTTGTTCCCTCTAGGTGACTCATCAAGGCTAATTGCAACTCGGGGATCATAGCTGCTCTCCCTCTCTTAGGATTTACTGGTGGTTTTCTAGTGGTTTGGTGTTCTGGGGTTGTGGGATTTTCATTCAACCAAGATGTCCAATTCATTATATTTCTATTAAATTCCAATTAGCTAACATATTCAATTGTTTTAGGATGACGGTTTCATAGATCATTTTTCAATATGATATGGAAAATGATTTAAGAGTACATTGAAAGGGCCTTTTGTGCTATGGTGCAAAGAAGATAACACACAATGATTGTTATTTTACCCATACCTTTAACTGTGCAGATCAGTTTGTGAGCATCCTAGAGCAACACCACCTCCTTGTTCCATAGACTTTATTGAGTATAGAACGTAATATTATAATTGATTAGGTCCAACTGTTATCTTTTATGGAAGTTATTTATTAGTGCCCCTAATGAAGCTGGGTTTCCCTCATAAATACTTGTCTTTAGCTTACCTTTTGGTTGAAATAACTTCAACTTTATTGTCATGTGTATTTAAATACAATGAAATACTTGCTCTGGCTCTCTCTGCCTTTAGATGTAGGACACATGCCCAGAAGAACACAGTATTAAGGGACACTGCATTCAATATTATAAATACAATACCATACAACAATAAAATGTAATAAATGCAGTACAAATACAATATAAATACATAAAATGGCTTGTAGCTCTAATCATTTGGTAATGGATATTGTTCATATTACAAGACAATTGCCCCTGATGAAAGCAGATTAATTATTGTGAACCTCCAGCAGAGTGTGTGTGTCAGAATATGTTCCCCTTCTTTTTCAATTTGTATGTATAAACGGTTTGGTGTTTACAGATGTCTTTGTGACTTTTGCCTCTTCTGACACTCTACCTTAGCACAAAGACAGCAGAAGACAGCAATGTAGGTATGTAAATTGTTGGGTTATATCAGCTGATTCACAATATTCCTCTGCAAAATTTAGAATAATTCAGCTAGCACAAACATTCAAGGAACTATGGATAACAGAATAAGATGACATAATTCAGGCACGCCAACGTGCCATTTGGACCACGGAGTGTTTTAATAATGCTGTTAGTTGGCATCGTTTTTAATTTTGGATGTAATAGTTCTGATAGACATATAGTTCAATATTTGTTTTTAGTCATTCATTCTATATGGTAAACATTATGTGAAGATTGAAAGCTTCCCAACATTAATGGAGAAGTCCAATGTGTCTGGATCCATTTATGGGACTTTACCGTGTTGTAATTCTATTTGCATGTGAAACACGCTCAACCCCCTTCCCCACACACACACACACAAATGAAGTCACAGACACCCATTCATTGGGCCGTGGTGGGTACGAACGAAGGTGGTGGGAATCATCTGGATTTAGGAAACTCTCCCAGTTTACCTCACCTCTTATTCACCATAAGCCTCCACAAGCTGCTCCCCAGTGTTCCATCCCTTGTGGCGATCAGAGGAGTTTGGGAGTAAGGTGTGATTATAACATTAGAAGCCGGTGGCTGAGCAGAGCAGAAGTTCCAGCTGGTTGAAAGACAGGGCTGGAAAGAATCACTGGGAACCAGAGGTCTTGTCTGTTCTGACAGGAAAAAGCAATCCTGAACAGAGAGTGGTCAGACCACCACACTGTGGCTCCTGTTTCCATGATCTCCACCATCTTTTCCGATGGGAGGGTCATGTGTTGGCTGGGAAACGTTTTCAGACTGTTCCTGCGTGGATCATTTGCGGGGACAACCTTGGCGCTAAACATTAATTTCCAATATAGGTAAGAGTATTCATGGCAATGGAAAATACCAAAAAAGCAGTACGGTCACTGAAAAATAGGATTATTTGAAATCATGTCAAAGCAACAGGTCTACACTATTGTTTAAAATGCGCCTAATACTATAATACTGTTCCCATTCCAGACATTCCACAGTTGGACACAGACCTGCCCCCTTTAGTTGCACTCTGTCCAGGTGTATGACCCTCTTCTGGCGTCAATGGCACATTCTACAAACCTGGCCACTAACATCAAAGCCTAGGGGGTGTTCACATTCAGGGTTGGGTGTCATGGGAGAATGACCCTCAGAGACACCACACTGGCCCCAGGATAGCACAGAGCCAGCTGAGAGGATCGGAGCGGTCAGTCAGTGCATTTCCGCGGTCCAGTCCCCACCGTAAAGATTGACCCCAGTGGACAGTACTAGTCAGACCGTGTCAAGATGTCTCAACTCCCAGTCACAGCTGAGCTGCAGACCGAAGCTGAGTGATTGGGTCTGCATAGTGAGGCCCTGCAACAGGTGGCAGTAGGCCGCTATGTACATTTCTCTGTTGTCACATTTCAATATTAGTGACATCGCAATGTACGATTGGATTACATCCGGAGCTCAGGTGCCCTTGGTTGTGGCAGTGTTCCTCATTATGTCACAGATGATTCTCTAGACAATATGTTTGTTAAAAGCTGATAATCATCCTTGAGGTGACACTGTGTCATTATAAGATACTGTGTTCAGTAAACACTACTGAAGAACTAGTCCATCTCTGGAGAATGGACCATCTTTGGTGGGGTCACTGCGAACCTCCTGCCCCGTGCTCTGTCCATTTGCATACCTGAACAGGAAGGTGCGAGCAATAAAGCGGAAAGTTCTTTGATGTGATGCCCCACCCAAGGTATTCTTCTCCCTCCCGACAGACAATAAACTAATTCATTACTGGACCCCGTCTGTCCCTCCTCTTCAAAGCTGTAGCAGGCACTACACACTGCATGAGAAACTCTAAACTCAGGCCCCAGACAAGCCTTTAAACTCCTACTCACCCCCCCCGGGCACTGAGCTGGTGGTTTGGATGAGTCCAAATAAGTCATGGTAGCCTGCACAAATCTCTCCCTCCTCTGTGCCTGGAGCGTCACACCTTTCCACCTCAGGTGAGTGAGTGGTTGCATTGTTGTGCATTTGCTTGTCTGCATTCCCCACCTCCTGCCACGAGAAATGTGGATTTTCAGGGAAAGTCGAGCTTCATTGTGAAACGTTTTACCCTCAGATACATTATGAAATGTTGGAAATGTTTTTGTATCGTAAATTAAATGTTGCAAATCATGTTTCAAATGTTGCTTGTTTTGTTGGGGGGAGGAAAGTGCAAACAGGTCAATTCAAATGTTCTTAAATAATGACTCAATTTGACAAACATCACCAATATCAATGGTCACATAACCTGAAACTTTGTAGCCAGTTATTGGAAATATATTCAAAGCAGATCATTATCAGGAATCAGGGGTTTTGTTGTTTCTCTATGTAATCCCTTGTTTTGACCTAAAGTGAAGAGCATGGCTGGTTAGAAGCTCAGGAGCCAGTTGACCCACTTGACTATTCATAGGGTAACAACAGTGAGGTTAAGTGAGTTGTCAGCCAAGTTGTTCATTATGAGATGCTCGGATGCATAGTTTTTCCTCAATATGTTCCAGACCTTTACTACAATATGTTCAACCAGTCTTTTTGCACCCACTTTGGATCCCACTGACTTATTTTTAAGTCTTAGTAATCAAAAAATGTATCACCATTCTTTCATTGTCAACCACTTACAGGGTTGCGGGAGGCTGGAGCCAATCCCAGTGTACACCCAGGACAGGCCACTAGTCCATTGCAGGGCCACACATAGACCAACAACCATCACACCTAAGGACAGTGTAGGGTCACCAATTAACCTAGTCCACATGTCCTTTGGACAGTGGGAGGAAGGCAGAGCACCCAGAGAGAACCCACACAGACATGGGGAGAGCATGCAAACTCCACACAGAAAGGCCGGTGCAACCGGGGATTAGATCCCATGACCTTTTTGCTGTGAGGCAACAGTGCTAACCACTGCACCACCGTTCCGCCCGGTATTGGCATTCTTCCCCTTATTGATTTATTTCACAGATATTTTGCCAGTCGGGTCACTAGAAAAAGAATATAATTTTAATGACAACATGGCTAAAGGCAAACATTTCCAAGAGCACAACACAACACACAGAAGCATATGAATAACGTAAAGATTATTAACAAAAAAACAAAAAACAGAAATGCAATGAACAAAGGTAATAAACATAAAAATCAAATTACAGTATATATATGTGTTCAGTTGTGTGGAGCTTTGTGTTGACGTCTTAATGGTTGGTGTAACTAGCAGAAAGCCCAACATTATCAATTATTACACAGAGAATATGTTGGGCCCACGAATCAAACCTTGATGATACTACCAGAGATGCAGACAACAGGGCCTCAGGCTTCACACATGGTACATGGTCAGCTAAACAGCTTTCAAACCAGGCTATATAATCCTGAGAACCCGAGGTTGCATAATAATAATGAAGTAACAATTCAGTAAAATCCTTTACTGAAACAATCAAAACAGCCTCACAAAACTACATGTGTTACAATGTCGTTCAAGACCTGTGTTGCTGAGATCCAGCAATGGCAAGCTGTGAAGTCTGACTGCTCCGAGAAGAGGACGCTGTGGGACACAAAATGGCAGGTAACAGTTTATAAAATGTATTCACTGTGGCACATTCAGAGGCCTAACAGAGCAACCTCAAATACATTCATTTTAGAGTATGTCATTTAGTTATTAATATACTTACAAAAGAAAACAGAGATGTGCTCTCATATCATTTGATATCTTAGAATTGCTCAAACCCTGGCGATGAAAAGACGTATAAATTCCAAAGTCCCCAAAGAAGCTGGGTATCTAAGCTTCATCTCATCTATACCACTCTCGCTCCCACCCACTTGTCCCTGTTTACCTATGACTTGCCAAGTCTGATGTCAGCCCCGCTGCCCACGCAGAGTCCCTGTGAGAGTGTACAATTTCTGTTTTGACACCCCCTCCTAATTACAGATGTAAATGATTGATCACCTGGATTCGAGTACAGAGGGTGGATGGTTGCAAAACCCTTGTACCTGTCACATGACAGTTTGTGTCACGTTCACGGAACCAAGCGGCGGGTACAATCGGATACCTGCATAGCCCGAGAGCTGGGAGATTAAGTTCTGAGCACCTGCAAATTGGACCAAAGGATTTTGGCTGTTAGGGGTCCTCCTAACCCAAGCTGCCCAGGTGTTGAGGGATATCTGTTGCTCTTTGTTAGTTCTAATCCTACACCATTCCTGGACTAGAGCCCATAGCCTCCAGGCATAAGCCAAGCTCTTTCACACCTGAAGGAGTCAGTGTAGTGGAAGGTGAACTCAGTCTACTTTTGTGAAATGTGATTTGGCTAATTGACTTTGGAGTGGCTGGTCCGAGTGCCTGGGGATAGGTTCAGACGTATTGCCACGGAAGGTGTTGGTAGGGACCCACTGTGTTTTCTCAAAAGGCAACACAGGTGGCGCTACAGGTTCTGATCTGAAACGTCAGGCATTTTCTCTCCTCGGCTCCAGTGAAGTTGTTTACCGGAGGGTCTGATCGCGAATGTGTGTTGATTGATACGAAACACAGGCGTCTTTGCTCAAATCGTAGAGAAAACAAACACGGCTGCACTGCAAGACCAGGTGCTACTTTTACAGAGGGACCTCCGTTTCCTTTGCCCTCAGCTTCAAGACAGCTGTGGTCCCCCCTGCCCCCAATGCAGTGACTCAGGTATGTAGTCAATCTGAGGAGCAGCCTGGGGTTTAACCCCAATCTTCTCAGTGCTGTCCGCCTGGGCCGGGCACACATGGGGTTGCGCAGCTGGACCCTGAGCCTCGATTGATCCTGGCTGGCTGGAGGGAGACAGATTGGAGGGGAAATGGCTAAATTGCCCTCACTCTCACTGCTGGAATGCAAATAGCCCTCCACAGCTTCTACAGGCCTCTATTGGAAGGAGAGCACACGTGGAAAACCCAGAAATTCCCTATTTGGGACAGTACTATGGAGGACTTGGTGTCAAAGCATTGACGTATGAGTGGAAATCTTGTACTGTCTCAGCATTGAATTGAGTGTAGAATATTGAACGGGATTTGAATTTTCAATATAAAATGTTCTGTTTCCAGGCCAAAAATCCAAAGCGCGTGTTAGCATTTTAACATAAAGTTGCTTGCTCTGTTCACTAAGCGAGGCTCAACAAGCTAAACAGTAAACTATGCTCTGTCAGTGCTCACTCAAACCTAGAACCTCGCCCTTTCTTTTTTAGAAACAATGAGCACATACATTGAAAGATAATCAGGTTAAACTTCGCTTTTAGTCATTCTTTTGGGAGAAGAGAATATTTTTTGACCACTGTGGACTGGCCCAGAAAATCTGCTTGTAAGAGTTTTTTCTGAAGACAATGAAGGACCCACTTTGTTTCAAACACTCTACAGCAATTAAGAACATAGTACAGTGAACATCATGAAAGCTATAACCAAGAATGCAGGAAGGGGAAAAGAGGGTGTGTTTCTGAGGTTTAAAGATGACTGACATAGCCTTTGATGTCTTCTGGCAGCTAGACCTCAGCCAGACAGCCAAAGACAATCTGACGATAAGGAGCACCACAGCCCTTTTAAATCCCTCTTCCATCCTGGCCCCAGTCTCCCCCTCCAGTGACAAGCACTTTAATATGACAAGGTTAAACACCTGAAGCAGTTCAACAAAATGGCTGCCGCCAAGCAGAGGTTAGGGGTCTGGGGGGGCAGGTTTTAATACTGTGCTCTTTGACTGTTCATCTTTGTCATATTGGACCATTTATGGTCATGGGCCTAAATGGTTTTCGCTTTCGATCTCAGTGGGAATATTTGATGTTATGTACACAAATTTTGCTAGTAATGCAATACTCATTCAAGCATCAGTTATAAATAAATAAATGATTCCATCTGGTTCAGGTGTTCACAGTAATCTATCTTCCGGTTGTTTATGACACCTAACATTTAAATGACATTTACATGACCATGCAGAAACCCTTTAGATATCAGTATGACATGTTTCCTTGTCTGCTTGCGCGCGGCACTGTGTGGGTTATTCAATAGGCTGTAGGGACAGGCCGTGTGCTGTTAGAACCATTGTGTGCCATTGTAGGTCACAATGGAACTTTACACTTGACAGAGCTGGGGATTCTTGTTGGCAGCTGAACTTGATCCTGTTGGTTTGTTCCTGGTGAAGAGCCACAAAAGGATTATAGAAAGATTTGACCCCTAGGGCAGATAGTCTTCATATCACATTGACTTAAAACGTGCAGATAAGAATACTGCTTACACACTCAGAAAGATGATCACATAGATCTAAAGAATTTTGTCTTGATAGATCATTGTACATACTTAAAAGCTATGGGACATGAATACAGGGTCACTGAGCGTGAACATTTATTTCCTGGATGGCCATAAAAAAAAATTGATAGAATCTGTCCTCATAGGAAGCAGTTTTTCAGTTGAGACAGTTGATCTATCCTATCCTTATTATCTGGGTGGAAGTAGTTGTTCATCATTAAGTTAAAGGCCTCATAACCACAGACGTTCAAACCGACACTTCTGGAAGCCCTCTGTGCCCTGTGGACCACAAAGGGGGGCGTTCTCATGTCCAGAGGGGTTGCTGGTTAGGTAACCTCAGAAGGATAATCCGTGGACCTGATAAACCGGTCTTTACAGGGCCTACTGTCTTCACCTGACAACCCTTAAGCAACCCCAAGCCATGTGCTATTGTCTCTTGATTGGGTCTGCATGTGTTCCCCCAGTCCAACTCCCCTGGGTCAAGCCTTGTTCTCCAGCTGGAGTATTTGTTTTGAACCTCCATCTGTTGACTCAACTGCTCTGTAACAAGGATAAAAACACAATGTTGGAATGGGAAATACGTTTATTTAGAGAGTGAACATTACCATCTGTAGATTCTTTACAAATATTCATACTGTCAACAAACTATGAAAAAAAGCATATTAAATGCTTGGTTATGTAAGATGTATTAAATTATTGAGCTTTCATGCTAGAGTGAGTGTTAGCAGAGATTGAATTTAATATTTTTCATAGATTGTAGAGCATGTACAGACTAACTATCCAAATGAAGTGTTACCAAATTGTAAAAAAAGTTGGGTGCATTTAAATCATATACAATAAATAATAAATATACATATAACAGTGTAATGCTCTCTGTTGTCCTTGACAATGTACTGGAGTAATCAGATTCTTAAGATGCATTGTCTTGGTTGCGTACATGCCTCCTTGACGACTATAAACAAACAATTAACAGTCATGCCACCCTTCCTGCTGTTGTGACCTCAGCTGAACCACCCAGCCACCTCACCCACAGAGCCAGGATGGATTCTCAGTTTCTCACAATGATATGTCTCACTAAGGGCACTCAGGGCCACTGCCCCACTGATCCAAACCAGACACCCAGACCACCACCCCTCCTCCTCATATTAAAATATATTAGCCGCCACTGGCACAGGGCTGGATTAAGGATTTACAGTGGAAAAAGCGTATACATTTTCCCCCATGTTGAGCTGGTGTGTCTGGAATGTATGTTGGCGCTGGAGTTTTGCGAGAAGTGTGAGAAAACAACAGTGTTGTAAACACTGAGGGTAGCCCCAGCCCCAGTCTCTCTTCCAGATGTGAGGCAAGCATGAAGACTGCAGAAAGGAGGCTTTTGTTATCCAATCCAGAGCTACTGGTGTCACATTCGCAATTCATCATATTTCTCTCTCTTTCGTTCTTTCTCTCTCTCTTTCTGTCTCAATTTTCTCACTCTCATCTTGCTACATCCATTTTACTATTTTTCCTGCTCTCAAACCCTTGCTCTCACTTTCTCATTCTTCCCCTCTCTGTAATTTAAGACGTTTATGATATTATCTCACTATAACAGGTACACTTTCAAATGTATTTGGACAGAAACAATTGTTTTCTTGAAGTGGCTATTTACTCTGGCACTTTATATTTACAGTCAATTTAAGAATTATGGGCACCCTTCATGAATTTGAGCAAAAGTTAGGGAAATAAATAAACACAACCAATGACTCACAATTTGTCCTGGGAGCCATATACTTTTATTTCAGCACAATCATTTCTCAAACACAGAATATTTAACTGAATTTTAAACATAAGTTAAAAAATTACTGTCACCCCTACAATCGATATTTTTTATGCTTCCCCTGGAGTGGATAACAGCCATGGGCCACTTCCTGTAAAATCTGACAAGATTGGTGCACAATTTTGGAGTGATTTGGTATAACTCCACCATGCAACACATTCAAAGATTCTTGCTAGTCTTAGATTTGCACGTGAGGAATACCTTTTTCTATTCAGACCACAGTTTTTCAATTGGATTCAAGTCTGGAGACTAAGATTTCTATAGTACAACATACATTTTGTGCTCCTGCAACCATTTCTGTTTTGAATTTGATACACAGTATGTTTTGGGCCGGAGTCATATTGGAAGGTCCATCCACGGCAAAGTCTCTGGCAGAGGCAACCAGGTCGTGGGTTAAAATATCCAGCCCCTGGCTGCACCAGCTAGTTGTACATAGGTTGGAACTCTGCATCCGAAATAGAATGCACTTTACGTCAGACTTCATAATTATACCTGTTGCACCAGCTGGGTGTAAGTAATGTGCCATAACGGGTCATAAATTCTACGCCTTTTTGCTAGTACGCACAACAAGGGCTCAGGGCACCCTTTTGGTAGCTACTTGTGAAAATTCTAAATGATAATACTTGTCGTCATGGACAGTTAAAAAACAACAAATAGGAGAACATGGTGTGACTTGTATATCAACACAACCATCACAACTTCTTTAGGAAGGAGTCAATTGTACGTGATGGGAACAACAGTGTAGATACGCCCATTATACAGTGTTTTGTGATGTTAAGTTTTAGCTGACGTGATCTGTTTGAAATTATGACCAAACTCATTCATCGCAGTTGGCTTGTGTATTGGAGGGAAATCATGCTTCCTCCCAAGAGTTACATTGTGATTGCTTTAAGATTTTATGCAAACTTTGCATTTCAGATTTTTTTTTACATCATTTTAGTAATTTGACTCCCAATTTTCAACACAGCAACTTTAGTAAGCTTGATTTTTAGCTGGCTACCAAAGTGATAGCTCACCACTCACAGTGATTGGGTTGACTTTAACCTTCCAACACCTGTCTTTGATTAATTTCTATCAGCCCCTTCCCACCAACAAGGCAGGCAATGAGCTTGAGCTTATCCTCACAAGATGCTGTAACCTCGCTGATCTTGCTACAACTCGACTCCAGGTCTCTGATCACAACTTTGTCTCATTATCTCTCCTTCTATCTCTTAACCCTGCTAACGCAACTCCTTCCCAGATGGAAATGCATCATTGCAATCTTTGTTCCCTCTGTCCTTCTACCCTCTACAGCCCTTAAGTTATTTTAGGGTCAAATTTACCTATTTGTCTGAAATAACACTTAGGTTCTTATGATTTGCATGAAACTTGATATCCTCAACATTGTGCTTATGAACATATAAAACGAAAGGCAACCAAATTAGGTTCAAAATGACCCGGTGGTAGAGAATAGCTTTCTGAAAATCCTGCTGAGTGCAGGTATAGAGTGGAAACTACACATTACTACACTTTACTACACATCTCCTCAATACACACACACACACACACACACACACAACACACACATACTGCACAAACAATGCCTGCCACGGTCAGTGTTCGTAGCAGTAATTCTACCAGGTCATATGATGTGAAGAATTGTCACATGTTGGAGATACACCGATCATCCATAACATTAGGACCACCTGCCTAATATTGTGTCTGTCTGCCTTTTGGGTCCCCCGTCCACATGAATGTCAGGACCCAAGGTTTCCTCGCAGAACATTGCCCAGAGATTCGGCTCTTGTCAAAGTTGCTCAAATCCTTACGCTTGCCCATTATTCCTGCTTTAAACACATCAACTTTGAGGACAGAATGTTTACTTTATATCCCTCCCAATGACAAGTGCTATGCTAACATGATTATCAGTGTTATTCACTTCACCTGTCAGTGGTCACAATATAATGCCTGATCTGTGTATTTCACCCTCTGAGACCCTTTTAAATGTCCAACATCACACACACAAAAGGTTACATCACTCCTCCCCTTTCACAAACACAAGTTATTATCTTTGTTATTATTGGAAGTGAACACTTCTCGCAGGAAAAGGTTTGTTGTGTAGTGGATGGGAGGACCTATATATTTCATACAGTATATTCTCAAGAGTAGTTCACTTCGATAACTGTAACACAAGACCAACACGTCCTGTGAGAGGCAAACAGCACGTGGTGTGAGAGCCTTCCCAGAAACGTATCCTCTGTGAACATCGTCATGGCATATTGTACAGAAATGACCAGTCTGATTGCCAAACTTTCAATTCGTGTAAGATATTTTGACATGAAACATTGATGATGTCACTATGGTCATAATATGTTGACATTATTAAGCAGAACATTGTCTAGAAAATTAAAAAGTATTGGTCAATTTTGTCCATTATTTCTAAATAGAGATACATTTCTGTTTTTAGGGTAAAACAATGTGTGTTCATCGTAAGATACATTTTGTCTAAATGGACTGTATAATAAAATAAAACTCGTAAATGTTATAATTTATATGAGTAATGAGTTGGTTATGGATGTCAAACACATTTGTTTACAGCTCAAATATTAATAGTGAGTATTGGGTAGTGATTTAACACTCCGAGTCATTCAACAATCCAAGATTCACTCCTTTTTCACTCAACCTGATCAGGCTTCTGGCCCCACTGTCAGTGAACTGTATTATTCCTTGACCTTCTCTCCCCTCTCTTCAGACAACGTCCTGCATCTAGTGATGTCTGGGCATCTGACCACCGGACCTTTTGACCCTATCCTTACCTCCCTTCTCCAGACCATCTCTGTAGACCTTTTAACCTTACCTTACTTTGATCATCAACTCCACCCTGTTCACTGGCTGTGTTCCCTCTGACTTCAATTCAGCTCGTGCCAAAACTACTGACTGGTATCCCTTCTGCCTTTTCTTTCTAAAACGCTAGAATGTGCTGTTTCTGACCAACTCTCTTCTTATCTGTCCCAGAACAATCTCCTGGACTAAAGGTTAAAACTAAAGGTTTCAAGACAGGTCACTCAACTAAGTCTGCTGTTCTCTGTGTCACTGAGGCCGTCCTCACCGCCAAAGCAAACTCTCTTTCCTCTGATCTTATCCTCCTGCCTTTGACCCTGTGGACCACCAGATCCTCTTTTCCACACTCTTGAAGCTGGGGGTCTCAGGTTCTGTCCACTCTTGGTTTGCATCCTTCCTGGCAATTCTGTGTCTGCTCTCACTACTGGTGTACCCCAGGGATCAGTCCTTGGCCCACTCCTCTTTTCTCTCTACACAAAGTCACCTGGCACTGTCATATCGGCACATGGCCTGTCCTATCATTGCTACAGCGATGACACTCAACTATTATTCTTATTTCCCCCTTCTGATTCCCAGGATGCAAAACACATATCTGTATGCCTGGCAGACATCTCAGCTTGGATGTCAGCCCACCACCGCAAGCTTAACCTTGATTGGGCAGAGTTGCACTTCCTCTCAGGGAAGGCCTGCCCACTCCACGATCTGTTCATCACGGTTGATATAACGTTGTGGTTCTTTTTTGAGGGTTTTCTTTCTACAGTCTACTTTTACATCTGAAGAACCCGAATTACAGATAACAATGCTTGTTTGAGCATCTCAAATAATTAAAAATAGAAGTAGTTTGACAAGGTTCAGATTGTTTTATTGTTGTAACATGCAATGATACAGGAGCTAAGTCAAGAGCTCAGTTCTTTTCTACAGATGGTAGAGTTCAGCTGTCAGAATCACACACTCTTTTGCTAGCTTTGCTAAAGCGAGCAGCATGCCTATTTGTTTTGACTGCGTTCTTCCCAATTGTAACAAGGTGTTCATATAATATTATATTTGTGGTGAGGGGGTTCATTTTGGTCTTCTTTTCAGGTGTTTGTGCTCACAGCATTTTTTCTTGAAGCAAGTGCTAACCTACAATCTTTGTGTGTTTGAGTCAGTGACTGATTAACTGGCAGTGATGGCAGTGACTTGACATTCTTCCTCTATGTGAAGCCATAAACGTATGGCCATATATGGCTACGACCAGCTTATCACCCTCTAGTGTCCCACAATAATATTGACAATTTTTTCCATCTGATTTTGGTTACATCAAGTAATATTAGATATAGGTGGAAATATATTGAAGCACATGTTTATGACATATATACAGACTCAGAATGTAAAACTCTTGTTTCAGGGACTTAAAACATCATGTAGATATTCCAAATAATGTAACTGATAAGTCAAATGTTTTTGATTACTTTAGAATTTGCCTGAGACACCTTTGCTATTTGTTTGTCTATGATTAACACTATTTGTCATAATATAATAACTTATATTATATTATATTTGGTACAGAAAACTTTGTTTGCAATTACAAAGATCATACTTTTCTTGAAGTTCTTGACCAGGTTTTGCACACACTGCGGCAGGGATTTTTCCATACAGACCTTCTCCAGATCATTTAGGTTTCGGGGAAGTCACTGGGCAATACGGACTTTCAGCTCCCTCCAAAGATTTTCTATTGGGTTCAGGTCTGGAGACTGGCTTGGCCACTCCAGGACCTTGAGATGCTTCTTACGGAGCCACTCCTTAGTTGCCCTGGCTGTGTGTTTCAGGTCATTGTCATGCTGGAAGCCACGACCCATCTTCAATGCTCTCACTGAGGGAAGGAGGTTGTTGGCCAAGATCTCGCGATACATGGCCCCATCCATCATCCCTTCAATACGGTGCAGTCGTCCTTTCCCCTTTGCAGAAAAGGATCCCCAAAGAATTATGTTTTCACCACCATGCTTCATGGTTGGGATGGTGTTCTTGGGGTTGTACTCATCCTTCTTCTTCCTCCAAACAGGGCGAGTTGAGTTTAGACAAAAAGCTCTATTTTTGTCTCATCACACCCCATGACCTTCTCCCATTCCTTCTCTGGATCATCCAGATGGTCATTGGCAAACTTCAGACAGGCCTGGACATGCGCTGGCTTGAGCAAGGGGACCTTGCGTGTGCTGCAGGATTTTAATCCATGACGGCGTAGTGTGTTACTAATGTTTTTCTTTGAGACTGTGGTCTCTCTTCAGGTCATTGACCAGGTCCTGCCGTGTAGTTCTGGGCTGATTTCTCACCTTCCTCATGATCATTGATGCCCCATGAGGTGAGATCTTGCATGGAGAGGTTGGAGTCTGTTTGATTGAGAGTATGGACAGGTGTCTTTTATACAGGCAACAAGTTCAAACAGTTGCAGTTAATACAGGTAATGAGTGGAGAACAGGAGGGCTTCTTAAAGAAAAACTAACAGGTCTGTGAGAGCCGGAATTCTTACTGGTTGGTAGGTGATCAAATGCTTATGTCATGCAATATAAAGCAAATTAATAATTTAAAAACCATACAATGTGTTTTTCTGAATTTTTGTTTTAGATTCCGTCTCTCACAGTTGAAGTGTACCTATGGTAAAAATTACAGATCTCTTTGTAAGTAGGAAAGCCTGCTAAATCAGCAGTGTATCAAATACTTGTTCTCCCCACTGTATGTTTAATTTTCATTGAGAAGTCTGTAATTTGGTCAATAATGTTTGAGTATTGAGCAGTGTATTTATTGTTTAATTTTTTGAAATTACAAACTGAGGAAATGTGTCTTAGCAAAGCTGCAAAATCAACCAGTGATGCAAAATCTAGAGTTCTTCTGCAAGAAATTTGAAAAGACTCATCATGACCAGTTAGGACCAAAATTATTGGACACTGGCACACGGTTTGTTAATTTGGCTGTTTACCAAAATATATTAAAATTACAGTTAAATAATTAATATGGGCTTAAAGTGTAGTCTCTCAGATTTAATTTGGGGGTATTAAGGAATTACAACTCTTTACAATGTAGTCCCCTCTTTTTCAAGGAACCAGAAGTAATTGGTAGTTGACTGAAATGCTGTTTCATGGACAGGTGAGGGCTACTCCGTTATTTATTCATGAGTTAAGCAGGCAAAAGTTCTGGAGTGGATTCCAGGTGTGGCATTTACATTTGGAAGCTGTTGCTGTGAACTCACAACATGCCATCAAAGAAGCTCTCTGTGCAAGTGAAACAGGCCATCCTCAGGCTGCACATTTTTAAATAAATGTATCAGAGAGATAGCAGGAACATTAGGAGTGGCCAAATCAACATGTTGGTATATTGGAGAAAAAAATTACACACTGGGGAGCTGTGTAATGCTTTATACAAAAATGTTTTTTAAATGAACATTTTATTTATGATTATGTTCGTGTTAATCAATAATATTTGAGCTCCTAAAATAAGGGGACTGTGTACGAAAATGGTTGGAAACGTTTCATATATTTTTATTTAACCCCTTGTGTTAAAGCAGAAAGTCTGCACATCAATTGCAGCTCAGTTATTTCATTTCAAATCCATGATGGTGGCGTAAAGAGCCAAAATTATTAAAATTGTGTCAATGTCTAAATATTTCCAGACCTAACTGTATGTGTAGTAATTATGTATGTACAGTCCCCATAGGTGTAACAATCAGCTCCAAATAATACTATTTTTTTTCCTGTTGCTTTGGTACAATTATCAGTAGCGTAGGGAAGTGTTTCAAAACACTTAGTACAAGACTCGTAAATCATTAAATCTTGCATTCAAAACTACTGATTTAGCTTTTGGTTTGTAAAAATGTTTCACTACAAGATCAGTACATTTCACAAAGTTTTGGGTGAAATGCAGTACAACAAGTACATTTGTTAACAAATCAAAACATAACATAGTGAAATTCTTTCAATTTAGTCATTATAATAAACAGTTAGTCTCAAGTGGTAAAAGTAATTAATTAAAGTTTGTTTCACTGTTTTCATATTAGACAAAACTTGAACTGTACATTACACATCACAAATTACAGAAAATGATTTCCATAATATCTATCCCAGATCCAAAAGAGCTATGGATCATCATTCCTTCCGGTGAATGATATTCGCATATCCAAAAGTGCCATGGATCACCGTTCATTTCACTCATCATTCTGTCCGGTGAATGAGATTCTAAGATCCAAAAAAGCTATGGTTTACCGTTCATTTCACTCACCATTCCTTCTGGGGAACAAGATTTGTAGATCCGAAGAGCCTACTGAGATGAATCATAAATCACAATTCACCAATAAGATTAGTAAATAAAATGCAAATTAATTATTTAAAAATCATACAATGTGATTTTCTGGACTTAAGTTTTAGATATTTTAGATTCCGTCTCTCACAGTTGAAGTGTACCCATGGTAAAGATTACAGACCTCTACATGCTTTGTAAGTAGGAAAACCTGAATAATCAGCAGTGTATCAAATACTTGTTCTCCCCACTGTATTTCATTATGAAACAGGTCTTTCCAGATAATGTTTGTGCTCAGTTAATGTCTGATTGTCAGAGTACTTAGAGTCGTGAAAAAAGGGCTGTTTTGATGATCTGTTGTGTTTTTTGTACGAGGGGTCATGGAATATTAACACATATGTGTTTGAATAGTACGAAAGCTTGTGAAAAAACTGTAAGAAAAACATTTGAAGTCTATGACGTTGAGGAGTGGATGGTCGGGTTTGATGGTTGCATTTATCAATACATCAACTGAAAAGTTCATTACAACCATCTAAATAAATGTATTAATATACCACCTAAAGTACATTAATATAGTCTTTCATCCCAAGTCCGGTTTCCATTTTAAAGACATACAGTCCCCTGCAAAAGTATTGGAACGGTAAGGCAAATTCCTTTATTACTGTTATTCGTTGAAGACATTTGGGTTTAAGATCAAAAGTATTTCAGCTTTCATTTCCTGGTATTCACATCTCGATGCGTTGAACAACTCAGGACATACCACCCTTTGTTTGGACCCACCCATTTTTCAAGTGAGCGAAAGTATTGGAACGTTACTGACAGATGTTTCTTGTTGCCCAGGGGTTGCCTTTTAGGTAGATTGTTCAAACATTAAATAGCTCTGCATGACTAGTCTATGTTTCCTTCCTTGCTTTGAACCTATAAAGACTGCATTTCTTGTTAAAGAGGATAAACCAACATTAAGACCAGAGAACTGGCTATGGGAGAAAAGCAAGCCATTGTCAACCTGAGAAAAGAAGGAAAATCGACCAGAGCCATTGGCTATGCATTGGCCATAGCAAGCACAGCAATTTGAATGTGCTGAAAAAGAAAGAAACTACTGGTGTACTGAGCAACAGACGTCGAACAGGTCGGCCAAGGAAAACAACAATAATTGATAACAGAAATATTGTGAGAAAAACACCAAAACATCAGTAAGTGACATCACCAACGACCTCCACAGTGCAGGGGTGAAGGTATCACAATCCTCCGTTTGAAGAAACGGAGGAGAAATATAGAGGCCACACCATAATATGCATCCCACTCATCAGCTGTAAGAATCATAAGGCCAGATTGAAATTTGCAAAGAAGTACAGAGATGAGCTGCAAAAGTTCTGGAAAACAATCTTATGGACTGATGAGACCAAGATTATTATCTATCAAAGTGATGAAAAGGCCAAAGTGTGGAGAAAGAAAGGAACTGCTTATGATCCGAAGCTTACAAGCTCATCTGTGAATTATGGTGGAGATAATGTCATGGCTTGGGCACGCATTGCTGCTTCTGGAACAGGCTCATTCATATTTATTGATGATGTAACTGATGATGGCAGCAGCAGAATGAATTCAGAAGTGTACAGAAATATTTTGTCTGCCAATTTACAGAGTAATGCACTGAAACTAATCGGGAGGAAGTTTATCATGCAGCAGGATAATGACCCAAAACACACTGTCAACAAATCAAAGGATGTCATCAGGGGAAAAGTGGAAAGTTTTAGACTGGCCAAGTCAATCACCTGACCTTAACCCAATAGAGCATGCATTTCACCTCCTTAAGAGGAGACTGAAGGGAGAAACACCCCAAAACAAACAAAAACTGAAAGAAGCTGCGGTAAAAGCCTGGAATAGCATCACAAATGTAGAATGCAACAGTTTGATGATGTCGATTGGTCGCAGGCTTGAGGCAGTTATTGCAAGCAAGGTTATGCCACCAAATATGAAATGTTATTTACTTTAAGATTATTTGTTCCATTACTTTTACTCACCTAAAAATGTTGTGGTCTAATACAAACAGTGATATGTCCTAAGTTGTTTAGCACATCTTGATGTGAATACCAGGAAATTAAACCTGATATTCTGAATTCTTATCTCATACTCATCTTTTGATTTTAAACCCAATTGTCTTCAGTGACCATCAAAAACAAAGGAATTTGCCTCGGCATTCCAATACCTTTTGAGGGGACTGTATGTAATATGTTTCTACCAACTAAAATTGTTTTCTACAACCCTAAATAATCAGCCAATTTTTTTTAAACTCAACGCTTTCATACATTGCTGGGAATGCAGCTGCTTTCATGAAACACAAAGAGACTTTTCCAACACCCCATTTCTATAACATAATGCTGAAAATTTCAGTTAGCAGTTTTCTTACACCCTTGGGCTACTAACCCAAACCAGATTTTAAGTGTGCTTGTCCGTGTGGTTTCCGTTTTTCTATTTCCGCTTTGTATTTTCAAAATCGTAATACCAACCGCAGATACTTACTGCGGATTGAAAAAAATGGACTGTTGTCTCTGGCATTCAGATAATTGTTTACATATTGTGGATCCCATGCATGACTTCAGGAGTTGGAAAATACAAACCAGAAATACCAGCAGAGCCATATATAAGTTGGGTTATTAACTGGATTATTAATATCCACTTCCAACTGACCATAGGACAAATAGGAGGGAAACTAATAAAATATGTTTTACATGTAACTGGTTCAATATTGTGAAGACAATTCAGTATTTTCTCAGATTCACTCGACATTTTGGTTATATTCAGTTCTGTGCAATAATAAACTATTTATTAAAGCAGTATTTATTTACCTGTAAAAACACTATATACTTTAACACTAGAGTAAATACATTGTTTACATGTGCATAATCTATGAGTAGAATCAATCATTAATGTACCTTTTAGCCCTGACATTCAATGGTTGAAAGAAAGTGTTTTGTTGACTGGGGGTCACAGTAAGCACATACAGTGCATGGCATGATATCCACATTTCAGGGACCCATTTTGGTTAAACAATGCAATTTTTAGAACCAGTGGCTCCAAACCATGGAATGCATTTTTTATGTAATAAAAGTTGCAAGAACATAATGAGTTTTTCCTAAAGCAAATGACATCTTTTGAGAGGACTAGAAGACATCATAGAGTAATGTAAAGAAACTGGGTTGATGACAGAAAATGCACTGAAACACTCAAATAGCTGCATCAGATGAACACAGGATATAAAGGTCACTTTACTAAGAGACTTAAGAAAATCCAGTGATGTGCCTGTTCAGGATCTAGCATTGTTCTTCTTCTCATCAAACTACTTGCTCAACCATCAATCCCAGATAGGCGCTGAGACAAGTTGCACCATCCTGTGAGACACCAAGACACTGTCACTATTCTGAGACATGATACAAGCTCCACGCAAGGCAGTGACTTAGGTCCCCATGCCTATAAAGGGTCTCACATTCTGGTTTACAACCTTTCAAACACGGCCAATATCCCAATCCTGAACCCTAAACCCTATGCACTTGGGAGATCTGAGAGGATTTGATTGATATCATTAAAATGGTGAATATTATACTCAGCATATCTGACGGTACACAGAGAAATTATAAATTTTTCAGTTCGCTTGTTTGTTTTCTGCTCTCTGAAACTATTTTTACTGAACAACATTTTCCGCCAAAGCTTGGTGGGTATGTCGAGGTAGGAGGGTGTGGCGAGGTTGGTGGGTGTGGAAAGGTGTGGCTTGAACCATTGAGCCGCAAATTATTGGAGGCTTACATCATGAGAGTTATGTATGGAATCTGATTATCTACAGATTTGCCTGGTGAGAGTGAAGTAGATTTTTTCTAAAACTTTTTACAGAAATTGACTAACGAAAGGTGCTTTAAATCACAGGAATGGTGCATTGTCATATCAAAAGTTTGCTTCTCCCTTAATAACCAACACCTATATTATTTAATGATATAAAAGCACTGTATACTCTCCCCCCATTTTAGGTATTTAAACAAATTCACTTATTCTGTATGTGTTTATAATGTAGTATTTGGTCCCATATTCCCAGTATACAATGACTACATCCAGCTTGAAACAAAAAAAATGTCTGTTGTCTTAGTTGTGTTTAATATGGACAGTCTTCACTTCAGCTTCATAGTCGCTTTATTATCATCAATCTTTCGAGTTGGAGTACAGAACCACAATGACCATAAACATGTCACTATTTACAAATTGTACCAATGCATTGGATTTGTGGATTTCGTTAGGCTATATAGTCAGATTCGTTTTTTTCCATACGTCTATTCAATATAGCACCAATAAATTTGATTATGTGCATGCGTTAATTTGCGCTTGTGCATTGTAGATGGTTGGCGTCTGCAATAGGGACATTGTGGCTAATGGAATCCAGACGGATATTCGGGCAAGGGCTATGGGCCTTTACGCAGCTATGCAATCAATTACAAATATAAGTCATTAAGTGGTGAGGTGAGTTACTGAAGCGCTCCCCTCTCTCTGCTTTCTGGCAACAATTACGCCAATGATGAAGTCAAAGCTTTTGCCAAAACCAGACACACTCTGGTATTTCCCATGTAGAGTGATAGTCTGCCACTTGTAAGTCAGTTCAGTTTGAGGACTAATTATAGGTCCATTTTCCCTTCTTCCTCTTGATGCAGGTGCTTGGTTAAGGGTACTGCTCTTGGTAGTGATCTCCAGATCCATCATAGGCCTAATGATGCGCGAATAAATAGGTGCATTATGGCACAGTGTAGGAGTCAGTCTCCATAAGCAATGGACATTTGATTTATTCAATTTCACAGTAGCCCTTATACAGGTAATTAAAACAATTTTAAACAGGTCATTAAAAAGTGTTTCTAATTTCCCCATCGTCATTTTAATACAGCCAATCTACCTGATTAAAATGAATAGAAAAATGTATCTTGTTGAAACTTGGTTTGTTTTTGTGTCTACATATATTGTGTAAATGTAGATAATCTGCTTTGATTTTCTTTAAGATTGAATTCCTGTTGCATTATATAACGTTACAATGTAGCTCTATTGCGTTTAACATGCTTACAAAATAATAATGTATCAAATAAAGAGGGAAATCGTTGCACAACGGAGGAGGTATTAAGAAGCCGTACAGTTCTTGTCTCATCATTTGCTGGCTATGTAAAATATAGTTAGCCCAAAAACAGGCTATCATACTTCAGTACCTTGTACAGTAGGAAAACACATTTTTGTTAACACGTTTTCTTTAAACATATTATTCAATATAAAATGAATGTGGATGTATGATTTCCCAAATGCTAGGACAACGTTATTTATTAGACAAATGTTTGTCCTTTCAGTTCATATATCCAATGATCCAGAGTGAGAATGGTTGTAATGCCAAATCAGTATGTTAATTGTTCATTGTTAATGACTGAATAGCCTCGAAGGAAGGACCCGTCAGAAGCAAAATGGCTGCAATGCATTTATGACTGAGTAGGCCCTAGCAGCCAGACATTAATGTTATGCTCAGTCAAATGATGCCTGAAGGAGAAATTTTAGTGTTAATCGTTTGTAAAGCATGCTCTTTTTCTGTTTTGTTTTCTCTCCCTAGGCTAAACATGACTTGATAAGAGCTACTTCTGTTGTAGAGTGGTGTGTGTATTATGTATTACACTGTATTATGTACACTAATCTAAGATATACGTACACTTAGATTAGTGATATTCTGACAATGCATTGGTGCTTGCCCATCATATTCTGATAAAGTCAAATACTTGCCCATGAAACAGTGTCATTCCATCAGTTCTGTTAAATAGCTCTGCATTTGTTAAACATTTTCCCTTTTCAGTGTGCCTTGATGAATCAATAGGTATATGGCGTTTATGTGTAACATTGCATAGGGCCTGTTGAATGCTGTGTTTGAATAAACAGTTCTGTAAAAGTTGAAATTCACAAAAGCATGTTTACAGTAGAACCCCAACTTTCACAGCAGGAGTTACATATAAATTATGTCAGGGTTGCAGGTGTCTTTTTTCTGAAGTTTTCTGAACATTGGTTTCTAACAATTGTAGCTACAAACTTTTGTGATATAATGGCCAGATTCATTAGTCACTAGAACATGAGGATCTTCGTGGTTTTGGTATCCATCCAAAGATAAGCTAACATTGCGGTAAAAATCATTAATCACACACATGGGAATACAAATGCAAAAAAATATTTGTATAAACCAAAAAAAGGCAAGCCTAGTTCAGCCGGCCCACAAATAAAATGTATAAATACTGCAACCCTCACTGGATTCAAACCCAGGTCTCCCATATGAGAGGTACTGTTTGTAACCACTATGCAACTGCACTGCACTGCACATTGTGTTAAACTGACTAACATTTAATATTAACTTTACCTCCACAAAAATAGTGTTTATAAACTGTAAGGCTTTTGCCACTGGCCGTTTTAACAGCTTATTAGCCAGTAATAGGCTTCACCAGTTATCTACTAACTTACTGCTTGGAATAGTAATAAGAATTAAGCAAATGCAAGTGATACTGAACTTTACACTGCCAAAGCCATTTAATTTTATGGCACAACAGCGTACGTTTTTCTTTCATTGGTGAATAACATTGATACAATAACTATCAATAAAGGTAATGATAGCTAACTTTTTCATCAAGTGAAAAGATGACAGAGACATGGAATCCACCAGAAATAGTCGCAATAGTATATAACGGCGGGGGAAAAATACTGTCAAAACCATGGAAATCGGGGAAACCTCAACTCTTTTACTGCCCAAGGGGTTTTATTACCCCTAAAAGCATACACAGATTCATACCTCAAAAATCTACCAGAAACAGTCCGAATATTAACAGAGTGTCTACTTTTCCTTTTCTCAACAGTTTTAGCTTACTATAATGTAGCTACTGAATGTTGTATATAGCCAGCTAAATTTGTGTCTATCCTGACCCACAAAAAGCATGCACGGATGTATACTTTGAAAACCCCCTAGAAATTGTCTCAATGCTGTATAACCCGTAAACAGGCTTTGTTCAGGCTTACTATAACGTAGCTACTGAATGTTGTAGCCAGCTGAGTTTTTTTCCATCCTGATCCAAAAAGCATGCATGGATGCGCACTTCAAAAATCGACCAGAGACAGTTGCAAAATAACAGTTTTATTTTATTTTTTGTTTTATTTTAGGCTTACTATAATTTAGATAAGGAAGGTATCAGCAATGGTTTGGTCTATACGGAAACAAATCAAAGCAAGCTATAGGTCGCGGGACCTATAGCTTGCAGGTCTGGTTCTCTAACCACTACGTTATTTAACAAGGTTCACTCACTCACTCAGTAAGAGACATACGTTCTTCTTGGATTATGTGGTCCGGCAAAACATTTGTCTAGATGAAACATGTCCGTTTTCTGATTTGTTTTTACCTGTTTTGTTTTGTATTTTACACTTACATTACATGACTAAACAGATAAATAAATATGTTATGTAAGTGTAAATTGTGATAAATACGTTTCTAGGCGTTTCAAGGCACCATAGCAGTGAAGGTCAATGTCCCTAAAATGTCTATGTATTTTTTAACTCACAATCATATTGATCATATTCACCTTCATCTGTGGGAAAAAAAACATCAGAGTGTTGTTATAGTGTTTTCTCTTCCGACAACCCTTTAATTCACTTGCAAACTGATCCTATATTCACCCATCTTGTGTTAAGGGCAGCGGAGTGTCAGTCGGACTAACAGTCCTGCAGCAGAGCCCTTGTTTTAAAACATGACGTGCCGACACAGGAGATCACAGCCCCAGCAGTTGCATGGGAATACACGTCTGATTTGTACATTGGAAAGGCTGTCACTTTGTATCAGTGCAGCGTGATGGACAAAACAGACTGGCACTTGCACGCGCACACACACCCACACACACACATGCCCGTATGCGCCATGTGGGCTAGGGAGACGCCAGTGAGTCTGGCCCTCGCTCAGGAGTATTGTTATTAACATTTTCCCTTGCGTGTATTAAGGCAGCTTCAGCGAGGACACATCCCAGTGCTATGACTGCAGGGCTCGCCTTTGTTCTTCTCCTGTAACGCAGACATAATTACAAGCCTTAAAGAGTGTCTACCTTTCCTTTTCTCTTTTTCTCTCACACATCTGCCCCACACCCTGGCCCTCACCCTGTACGATTATGACAGACCTTCAGATCAGGGCTCAGCCCTATGGATTGACCAACTTAGCGCCTCGTAAGCAGCACGCTACGAGCCCATAGGCGTCACTCCCAAAGCCTTTTATTTTGGGTTTCTGGTCGTTTGGCCCACTGGTCTGTTCATGTGTCGAGCTGTCAGTTTGTTTGGTGAACGATTTTCGTGTTTGTTCTTTTGCTCTTGAGTATTTGCATCTACCAACTGCTCATCTGCCCAATGTGTATTGATCCCACAGTCTACCATTATCTACGCTTATATGATTAGCTATCATTTCTCTCACAGCATACAATGTGAGTCAAAGTATGCACACACCCATTTTAGTAAATGGGCAATTGTGTATAAACTTTTGTGCAGTGTTGTTCATATTGCAAGATCTTTAAGCAAAATATTTAAATGATAGCTTATATAGTAGTGCAATGTGGGGTGGTTTATCATTTTACTTCTCCATTAAACTCCATGCTGCTGGTCAATTTGACAAAGTTACCAATTTCAGAGTCAATGCCACTGAGGCCTTCTCTGGAGCAATAGCAGCACTAGGTAACAAAGCTTACTTATTTTAGATTTTTTTTTACAGATTGTACCCACTTTCCTGTGAGAGGGAGATAATACATTACTGTAAATCTACTCTACTCAATCTACTCTAACTATCTACTCATATTTGACTAAAGCTTTATTGTTATATGACAAATCTTATCGTAAGCTTATTTGATGCTTGAAATACTAATAATCCAAACTAAATGGCATCCCGAAACTGTAATGTTTTCTGGAGTTTGACATTCAAGAACAGTCCAGCTATCAAACTACAGAATTTGTTTAAAAAGCAATGCCTGCTGTTTGTGCAACACGTCTCCACAATAACACACCCAGTGACAGTGTTCTTAATGCAATGGTCTGTTGGGGGCATCTGTAACATCTTACAGACATTGAAGTTCAAAGTCGCAATTTTTGATTTTCACCTGTATTATTAATTTGATAGAGAAAAGTACATAGCCAATAGAAAATGATTTATTTTTAATCAAAATGAAAGAATTGTAATATGAATAGACCCTTAGCAACTGCTTATGTTGCTTATGCATGGTGCAGGTCTTGTACCTGTCCAAAATTAAAGGATTGTACACAAGCTGGGACTAAACATATCAACACTGTTCACATTCAGACCAAAGGGCTCACACGCAGCAACATCTGATTCCGTGATTCTGGTTTGGGATATCAAAAGCCTATTCATCTTCCCTGACACATTTGTAAAACAATACTGGATGTGTTACCAGAAGAAAGTGTCTGCTCTCATGGAGACGATGACAGTGTCATTGGTACCGGGTGCATTGACTTCTGGGAAGACATCCACATTTTGCTTGTTGGAGTAGAGGTGATTGGAGTAGAGAGTTTTGGATACTTGGTGACTCCAAGATTCAACCAACTCACGCATTTCTTTGACTTGTCCTTAAAGATTGTTTTACCTTTCAAACAATCCTCCTCACTGTAAATGGAGGGCAAAACACATAACAGGTTCAGCAAATTTTTCATTGTATTTTTTTTTGTATTTTTCTCTAATGATATCCTATTGGAGATAAGGAACCTGCCAACCAAAACATTTCAGTCAGTTTCATTGACCCACTGCCATACACTTGAGGTCATCCACAATTAGGATTCAGATTCTGGTCTCGCAGTGACACAGACAACTGATAGGCAGCGACTGTAGCGCTGCACCATTCAGGGACACCTAATTTGAACTTCCACAACCATTAATTACCATTAAAAGTAATTTTTTCATAGCCATATTGCATATTGCATATTTTTCATAGCCATAAGATAACCAAATAATTATTTGAGGTCAGCCAAGCATGGAACATCTCAAGGCTGTAGGTTCTTTACCGACCTTCATATTCCTGTTCTCATAATATGTATTGTTATCAAGACGTTTAAGACTCATGTCACTATTCAAACCTCCTCGGACATGGCAGGAAGACAAAACATGATGGAAGATTGTGGCAAAGGATTGTTTTGAATGGGGCAGAAAGCAACTGCTTCGCACATTCAAAGTGACCTTTAGATACAAGGTACTACAATTTCAACATACACAATCCATTGCCAACTCAGTGTGAGGAGGTTGTAAAAGATCCTGGAGAACCCCACTGCTGAGAGAGAAACATAAGGTCTGACTGCAATTTACCAAAACACACCTGAACATGCCACAATCCTTTTGGGATCATGTCCTATGGACACAGACAAGGGCAAATTATAGCTTTTTGGTAAAGCACACCATCTCTTTAAAAAATTAAGCCTCAGTGGAAAAGAACACTTTCCCCATAGTCAAACATGGAGGAGGTTTAGGGATTTTTTAGGGATGCTTTGCTGTCTCTGGCACTGGGACTCTTGAAGGTATGCATGGAGAATACCATTTTGAAAAGCAATGTCCAGTATCAGAATGCTGGGTCTCTCACAAAGGTCTTCCGAACCCACTTGGCCAGCACTGAGACCGAAGTGGCCAGTACTGAGTCCAGATGAAAATCCGATTGAAAACATGTGAGAGATCTGTAAATAGCAGTTAATACCCTTAAAGTCTGAGAGAACTAGAACAGAACAGTTTGCACAAGAAAGGGAGAATACACTATCAGTCAAGAGGTTTGGAAAGCAAATCCAAAGCTACAGGAAGCACTTGATTGCAGTTATTCTGACCAAAGACTGTGCTACCAAATATTATGTCTAAGGTGTCAATAGTTATGTAATGGCCATTTCTGTTGATTTTCTTACATGAAACGATATTTTGTCTCTGAATCAAAAACAAAGGTTCGGTTATATCAACAGTGAAATCAAGACTTATTGAGGCCAAATACTGGTCACTTTTAACTTATTTTTAGAGACAACTGTGAGATATTTGAAGAAAGTACAAGGGTGCCAATGCATTTGTCCAGGACTGTATATGACTTTCTTAATGCTGTGAACATGCCCCATTAAAAATGCTTATGAAAATGATATTTTTCTTTTAAATATAGATTTTATTGGGATAGTCATCATGCTGAAACATTTATTTTCACACTATCTAAGGACCTGTGCACACTGAACTTTTTTCAAGGGCCTTGCTGTACTTTGTTCCATTCATCCTTACTGCCATTCTGCAAACATCCCATTCCCTGCCATTGAGAAGCATCCCCGTAGCATCATGCTCACACTACCATGCTTCGCCATTTGGATGGTAATAGCCCGGTGATACCATGCTTCGCCATTTGGATGGTATTAGCCGGTGATACCATGCTCCGCCATTTGGATGGTATTAGCCCGGTGATACCATGCTTCGCCATTTGGATGGTAATAGTCTGGTGATACCATGCTCCGCCATTTGGATGGTATTAGCCGGTGATACCATGCTTCGCCATTTGGATGGTATTAGCCCGGTGATACCATGCTTCGCCATTTGGATGGTATTAGCCCGGTTATACCATGCTTCGCCATTTGGATGGTAATAGTCCGGTGATACCATGCTTCGCCATTTGGATGGTATTAGCCCGGTGATACCATGCTTCGCCATTTGGATGGTATTAGCCCGGTGATACCATGCTTCGCCATTTGGATGGTATTAGCCCGGTGATACCATGCT
>JACXGJ010000077.1:0-125157 GCA_016801105.1 Esox niger | reverse complement strand
CATGCTTCGCCATTTGGATGGTATTAGCCCGGTGATACCATGCTTCGCCATTTGGATGGTATTAGCCCGGTGATACCATGCTCCGCCATTTGGATGGTATTAGCCCGGTGATACCATGCTTCGCCATTTGGATGGTATTAGTCCGGTGATACCATGCTTCGCCATTTGGATGGTATTAGCCCGGTGATACCATGCTTTCGCCAGGCACAACGCTTGACATTCAGACCTGATAGTTTGATTTTGGTCTCATCAGAACAGAAAACCTTCTCTCATGCTCTTTTCATGAGGCATGTCATATGCCTTTTACTCAGAAGTGGCATCCGTCTGGCCACACTCCCATAAAGGTCTTATTGATGGAGTGCTGCAGAGACGGTATTCCTTCTGCCAGGGTTCTCCCATATCTGCAGAGAAACTCTTAAGCCCTCTTAGAGTGGCCACTGGTCAGTCTTTGCTGGTTGCTTAGTTTGGCCAGACAGACGGCTCTGGAAACACTATGTTGGTTCCAAATTTCTTCCATTCCATTCACACTGATGAAGCCCAATGTGCCCCTAGTAACTGTCAATGCTTTAACAATGTTTTTATAGCCTTTGCCAGATCTATGCCTCAACATAATTCTGTGGAGCTTTACGGAAATTATTTGGACTTCATGGTTTTGCATTGTCATGCAGTGTGTAACTTTATAGACGGGTGTGTGCCTTTCTAAATAATGCCCAATCGACATAATTATCAACAGGTTTACTAAAGGATGATCGAAGGGCACAGTGTCCATCTGAGGTCAATTTGGAGTGTCATAGCAAAGGAAATGAATACATTTTTACATTAAATATTTCCGTTTGCTATTTTCGAATCAATTGTGACACATTTTTCTCTTTATTAAAAAAATTGCAAATTCCATCTATAAGCAAAATGTTTTAACTTTCCAAAGGCAAAGTTTTTAGTGTATTTATATCCAACTAATACACCAGATGCATATGCTTCCTATGCTTTTTTGTCAAATTCCCAGAGGGTCAGATAAAATGACTTTGGGTGTCCTTCCTGACGGACATATTAAGTCCACTCGAGGCCAAACTTTATTATGATGGTTAATATCTAATTACAGAATGCTGTCAAGTTGCACGCATTTCAATGATTGTCTCTTTACCCTTGCAAGAGAGACAAAAGACTGACTTGCAGCAATTTATTTCCACAACCATGAGGGTGGATCATCAGTAGACAAAGGGATAGTTAAGTCTAAAGAAAACAACGTAGTGTAATTTGAAAGCTAGGCCTCACACGTGCGATTTTTAGTGTCACCTTGATTGCAAGAAAGGCTTTGCTACTCCGCTTGAGTTGCCTTCAACTTTAACTGGCGCCAAGGTGAGAATTATAGAGGACACTGACATGTATTCAAAGAGCTGTCAAACTGCTGAGGTGGGATTATGATATTTCCTCTTGGGGCAGATAATTAACCGTGATCAGATTTTTACGTCGTTCATTAGATTATGTTTGAATTTGCCATATTGGAGAGTTATCCTCTATAATAAACCAAGTGGGATCTACCTTGTCTGAAAATAATTGCAGTTGCCGAATGTTTTTGTGATATTTGTTAATATTGATTAGAAACTAAAGAAGAGCCAACGATAAGACAGTTAGTAATATTGTGGAAAAAACTCACTATTTGGTATTTCTAATTGCAATTTAACAAATTACTTACTGCACTTTGACAACGTTTGAAGGTGTGAATGCAACTGGACTCTTTTAATACGGCTGTATAGGCTACACGTCATTATACATTTGAAAATGTATAGTTTGACGGTAAAACGTACTCGATTCAATGTAGCCTTAGTGTTCTGGCGGTATTGGCAACAAGTGACCGCTCAAACCTTAATACTCTGATTCTTAGATTACGTCTCAGACCCGAATATATTATTTTGTTTTCCTCTAACTTTTGAGAACAATGCAAATGTAAATAATTAGTTTTGCCTCAATATAGTTACAACTACAATTTAAATATTTTGGATGAGCATGCCTTGCTTTCATAAATAGTGATAGTGATATTCCTACAGACCTGTCCCTCTTTATACCTTTACACGGGTGGAGTGATCGCGTCTTTATTGTTAACATGAAGGATCTTTTTTTTTTATCAGTGCTGGCTTCAAGCCAATGCAAATATAGTTAATTAAGGTTTCACTTCATAAAATCTTCTGCAATTTTATATTGGCTAAGACAATGATATTAACAATGGGCATCATTGTACCTAATTGATTTTCATTATTGTAGGCTTATATACTATTACGAAACGTGTTTGAATCAAATAATTAATACATTGCGTTATCCACTGATGTATTGTTTCAGAAATGAAGAGGCTAAATTGAATTCATTTAGTAAATCTAGAGTCAATTAGCACCCTCTGTTTCAAAATGATTTTGTGTAATGACAATAAAGTCAAGAAAAGAAAATTAAATATCGTTTGATAAATCGTTTGAGTGACATTACATCAGTGGCTGAAGAAGTGCATTCAAAAACATTATGTTAATGAACTTACGGTCTTTCCCTCAGGGTCGAGTGACATCAGATACTCGAAACCAATCGGAGCGCACGCTGATGAAAGGCATTGAGTTTGAGGCGCACCAGGTCTACGTGCAAGAGGTGTCTTGAAATATTGAGGTTTGACAATGATGTAAAGAACAAATGCTTTTAGTTTTGTTTTAATTTTGTCTCACAGAACACTGGATATACTGCGTCGTTTGGAATACGGTTTGTGTATGCCACTTCCATTCACTTGATGGTGGATTCAGTTTAACTCTTCCGTGCTCTCCGACATTACTAAATGAATCCCCGTTTAGACCGATGGTTTTATGGACTTCTATAGGTTATTAGCTAATAATGTCTATGGGTTTCATGTCTGATAGTTTGAATGGTTCAGACCCCTCCAAATCGGCATTTTTTGAGTTTGGGCACGGGCACCCTGCGCACCAACAGCATTCCCAGGGACTTTCTCACATCTACCCCGTAAATGGCTTACATTCTGCCGGACACTCTCAACACGGTAGTCCCTTCACCAGCGGTTCCTCCTATGGTCGCTCACTGGGCTACACCTATCCCAGCGCAGTAAACACTCCGCCGAGTGCTTACATGCCCTACCAGCACAATAACCACAGCAACAGTTTGGTGCGCTCCAGATTAGAGACAGGTACGTTTTGTTCATAGTTCTAGGCCTATCTTATAATAAAATAAAATATGACTGTATTTAAATGTCAATGTGCCAATGTCTACGCGTATAGCAACATGCAATGTATTGCGGAGAGGTGGAACGAAGAGATTACAGAAAACTGCATTCAAATGTATTACACTTGCATTATTGCATTTTCTCAGATTCAGGCCCTGGAGTCTAAATGTATTTGACACTTTGTGAGCAACGGTATACCTAAATATCAGATGTAGGAACCAGCTATGCATTTCTGGGTCATCTTATTTTTTTAGACTGGCTTAATCAAAGTTGTGCAAAATAACAGTAGCCAAAAGGCATACATTCAAAAGCTATTCACAAACAATACAGTTGAACGTTATTTTTAAACTGTATTTTTGGTTGTATTCATTGCTCATGTTCCATAAAGAACCCACAGATGGTGTCAATCATTTTACTAACCATTGTTTTCAGTGGGTTTGGCACCCTTATGTGCTCCCGGAAGAGTTGCTGCTTCATGCGCAACCTGGGCTAATGAGATTACAATAAACTTAACTAAACTTAACTCCAGAAACGGACACATTATTAGTCCAATATCGATTTCAGCATATTTAAACCCTTTAATATATGCCCTGCGGTATCCGGTTAGTCTTTATTTAACAATTAAGGACACATTTTGTGTACGTAAGTGCACTGTGGAAATGTACCATTATATCCCCTCGGCCCTATATGTCAAATATTGACGTTTGTATAGGACACCCTTTAATTCCAGGCTGTAGGTTTTTAAGATAAGACGGTCTAGGGTGTGCAGATACGATTCCCTCAAATAGAGAAAGCAGCAAACAGTGTTCATAGGACAATAATAGGCCTAGAATGAGGCCTTCGTATTATGCCCATTCAGGCTACAGGCCTTCTAATGAAATTAGTGTTCTATCCGTAATGAATTTTCATTTCAAAACAACTGTTTCAGGCCATAAACACATGAATGCGTAGGATGTCAATATCGGTCTTCATCCGAGTCGTCGGAAGGCATGTTTGAAATCTGCCTAGGCTAGCCTTTATGTAATTTTATGATAATAGCCTCCAAGGTCATCTATTAGGCCATCCGTCAAAGTAGAAAGGAAGTTCAAACGCGTTTGCAAATCGACTTCAAGTAGAAGAATACAGGCCTATACCTCCAGCCCTTTATGTAGAACTCAGCAGAGTTTTGTGAATGTGTGAAGTTTTCTTTGTGTACGTACGCTATTTGTCTTGACTATTTGGTGGTTCTGATTTGTTTTTATTTATTATTAATATAAGTTATCTATTGTTTTTTTGGTCTTGTAATTATTTTTATTTAGTCGAAGGAGCCGAAGTGTTTGATGAAATGCAACTCCAGTGAAATTCTCTTTTTGTCCATAATACAGACCAAGAGAAGTCTACGGTAATTGAGAACGGGGAAATTCGGCTGAACGGTAAAGGAAAGAAAATACGAAAACCTCGTACCATCTACTCCAGTCTTCAGCTACAGGCTCTTCACCAGAGGTTTCAGCAGACTCAGTACCTAGCCTTACCCGAGCGCGCGGATTTAGCGGCAAAATTAGGGCTGACCCAAACACAGGTGGGTTACATTATCCTTGACCTTGATAGAAAAATGTTTTGTCTGTAGGCCGTTTACTAAATGATAATACATTTCTATGAATTGTTTTATCCCATATTAGATATTTTAAGTAGGTCTAGTCATATTATTAAGCTTAATTATTTATTTAAGAACATAAATGCCAGTTACAAACATTAAACTTTGAACATACATTGGACCTATTCCTTTGATCAAATTTGCTTCAAATCAAATTTAAGATTCAAAGGTCGCATACCTCGAATAATCCTTGACAATATACAGTTTTGAGAATGTGTGCACATAACGAATGAATAGCCTTTTGACCTAACTGACAGTAGGCTATGAATAACAGAACTCCAAGTATCCTCAAAATGTTTGTGGTTGAATGAGGCAAAACAAAACAACCTTCCTCCTTGTTTGAATGGGGATGGGGGTTTATTGCGGCTTTCTGCACTGCTCAAGACCAAATGAAAAGGCTAATTGGAGAGCTTTGTTAAGTCAATCTCTTAATGCAGCTTAATTCTCTACATGTATCCTTAGTCTTATATTACCATTGTGGCTAAAACCTTCTTTGTAATTTAAAGAAAACATAGCTCAACAGCAATATTGCATGTCCAAATTGTCCTAACAGAGAATCAAGAAGATAGTAATGTTGGAGAAGTTACTTAGAATAAATGTGCTATGGCTGAAGAAACCACTTTGGTTCCAAGTAAACCCCCTTGAAGTACTTCTATTTTCACAGAGGGTAGTACGAGGAAACCAAAAGGGTCCTGCAATGAGGACCCTAACTGATATATATACATCAGTTTGGATTTACATTGTATATATAGTTTACATAGTTTATATATATATATATATATATATATATATATATAGAGAGAGAGAGAGAGAGAGAGAGAGAGATCCCTCAGAACCCTAACAGAAGGTATCAAGTGTGAACAAGGCAGTTCTGCTTTGGGGAACAAAAGGAAACTTTTTTATTTTACCTGGATTTTCATTCTTTTTTTCACTAAAAGGTAGTGTGTAGTTCCAGTTATACTATTGAAAATGTAATTGCAGAGTAATTTCACATTTTTACAAGTTCATTTTAAATGGTTCCGCATTCTGAAAATAATCTGTGGTCCAAAAAAAACTGTAATCCATGGTTCAATTTTCTTTAAACAGCCATTATAAACTTTAGCCTCTTCTAGCTAAAAATAACTGAGTTTTTACATTTGTATTCCTACATGCAGACCATGCTCAAACTCTACTACTCTACTGAACATTTTGTTTTGCCACCTCTGGTCTTTTTGGATTCCCATCCAACAGGAGGGCAGTTTCCGCTCAGTCCAGTCTATACGCTAGGACAACAGAGTTCCGACCCATGCATGTTCGGAAAACCTTTTTGAAAAAAAGCACAAAAATCTTTGTGCTTGCCTGTGATTTTACACATTTATAAAATACTAGCAATTAAACAATTTGAAAGTCTCCAATAAAACATAACCTTTCTTTTCAGATTTATAGCACTATTTTTAGCACTGTTTCTAGAACAGTTTTAGCACTATTTTGCCACTTTTGTGTTTTCACAAAAATGCGTTGGTGTTTTTGGCACTGACCTGAGTGGCGTTGTTGCGCTAGGCCTACATATGATAAGGACAGAAGAAATAGGTTGTTATTGTATGGTTGACACTACACATTCCTGATTCCTATGTACACCATACAAATATGGTGTTTTTATAAAAATATTTGCAAAGTATTTAGGCATTGTTCAGGAATCAAAGTTTTGAGAGTAATTTTGTTTGCTTTTTCAAATGTACACACAATCTTTTCCTGTTCATATTAATTATTACCATTTAAAAAAAAATACTGTTAAGATTGTTGGAAAGTAAAAGTATTTTCACAGGACAAGGGAAATTCCTAAATATTTAAAATAATACACTTTATTGTATTATTCTAGATTACATTTTTAAGCAAAATGAATGCTACTAAATTCAGTTTTCTCCACCATTAAATCTTCCTGGTGATAAATGTGATTTGTCTGAGTTTTAATAATATCATATTATAATCACATAATACTGTATTGAGTAAGCAAATATATTTTTATCTTTTTATGACTGAGTTGAAATTCCCTCCTAACTATCATTCATATATTTCATTATTTTGTCAATCAGAGATACTTACAAAGCAGTTTGCCAGCTCAGGGATTTGATCTACAGTAGCAAACTTTCACTTACTGGGCAAAGGCTCTAGACCACTAGCTGCCACAACTGTACATTCCTCTAAGAGCTTCAGGTTAACAGACTAATGTAAACTGTAAATCGACGTAATTAGTGACAAATCAAAGTAAACTCAAAACAAATAAGGAATTGATTTCCTTATTTGTTACAGGCTTGCATAGACCTTTTGCTTGAGGTGGCTAAAGTTAGCAGATGTTTGGAAAGAAAACTTATTTTGTTGCTCTTGACCCATAGATTTTAGGATTTGCATTTACTCTAAATAACACCAAAGTACCGCAAAAATATATCTAAAGACAGACATGCATTTTGCCTTCTTATATCACTTAGTATTGTCCATCTAAATACCTACAAGCACCACCTAAATGGTCACAGTAATGTTAATAAGGGACATATCACAGCAACGTTTTGGAAATACTTGGTATTTTATTATTGCACATAGAGCACATGTAAATAATCAACAGCAAATTGCTAAATATATGTCTAGGCTCAGGCTCTGTAGCTATGGTTAACATTCTTGACATGTTATTTTTGACCCGCTCAGATTTCTTAATGTATTATTTTACTATAGATTGTTTCTCCTCAAAAAAATATTAAAAGGAATAAGGTCAATATGAAACATAACAAGCTTAACACTTTTAATTGAGGGGCAGACAAATTAATCACATGATGTATTGATCTTTATCTTTACAAATAACCACGTCTTTACAATGGTAACATGTCTATCCTTACATTTTGACAGATGGATAGACATCAAACTGCTGATTTTTCAAAGATGGATTTTTTTCATATAATAAAAGAATTTCTTGAGTTCTCCGATGTTGGATAGGACACCTAATTTAATATAACATGATTTAATTCTGTATCAATGTACATCAAACAACCATTGTGAGGATTGGCGCTTACATTACTGCACAAACGTGTCTGTAAAACTCTGAAATTGCTGCTGAAATTGGTCAACAATGGGAAAAATTGGTCTACAATTTGTTGGTAATGGGTGTAGATGCGCGTGTGAGCACAGACGTGCTCAGAAACACACACAGAGGGGGGAAAGTCTTTTTTGCGTTATTAATAAATGTGATATTATGGAATCTAGCCAGAAAGTATGGCAGCCATTCCCTTCGAATCTATAAAGACAATGGAACCAACAGGTGGTGAGCATAACGTTTAGCGCCAACCTCTCACTAAGCACATCTGTCTCTCATCTTCGAGCCTTTAAAAGTTGTTTTGCTCAATAAATTGTAATTGGATTTTACAGGCTGCACATTTTATTTCTGGATCTAAATTCAATAATATTTATTTATTTATGAAAGGACAGAGAAGTTGTCAGCCTTCAATTGACCCTCAGACATGAAAAAGTCTCGTAAAAATCACAGCAGATCCTTGGACTGATTTGACTTTTTATCTTGTTGACATGTTCATCATCTCGAGCTATGTGACATTTCTGAATAGTATATATCATAGCAAAATCCACCAAAACACTATTTTGAGTAAGCAGAATGCATAATAAAAGCAACTGACCACGCTCCTTATTTAGCTACATTGTTATTGGAGCTCTTCAAGCGCTGTTTATACACTATATATTGAGCATGTGACTGTTGTCAGTATCATGCATCATTGGCCACATAAAATGTGAAACAATGGGGGAGCTAGCATTTAATTAACTATTATTAAATAGTTGCTTATCCATTCAGCTGAAAAGAATGTCGTTTTGCATCCATGCAGTGCAGTAGCAAAGAAATTCGAAGAAATTAATACCAAATATCAGTTTCAAGGACCAATGCCATATTGTTGACGAGACATGTATGGACCAATATTTTATGCAATTTTAAAGTTATAGTATGTGAATATGGATAAAGTGTAAGAATAGCCTACATAATATATATTAGGTAGAGGACAAATTGTGATTGTGGTGGGGGGGGGGTTGCCTTAATTTTTTACATGTAATAAACATATGTTTTTATCTTTTTAGGTGAAAATATGGTTTCAAAACAAGCGCTCGAAATATAAAAAGATCATGAAGCATGGCGGCGGGCCGGAGGGGGAGCACGTCCATAGTACGTCATCTATTTCTCCTTGTTCACCTGGAATGCCACAACTTTGGGAAGTGTCCATGGCAAACAAAGGGACCCACATACATCCTAACAATTACATGAACAATTTTGGTCACTGGTACCCAAACCATTACCAGGATGCTATGTCCAGGCCTCAAATGATGTGAGCGGACGATACCAACACATTGAGCAGACAGTGACGTAAAGACTCACCCGGCAATTTCGAACTTCTTAATGGCCTTTAGGCTGCCACACTCAACCGCATTCACCTATAACGTTTGAACTGTGTGTCAACCTATGTTAAATTTAGGTAAAATATTTTATTTTATTGTAATGTATGTTTTTATGATGATGTCTTAAAGGCTGCGGGCCTAGGGTAATTTTTATGCGTTCACCGTACGCCTGTTCTTTAGTTTGGAACTGCGTTGTTGAGAAGTGTGCTGGCAGGTGGCAAAATTGTATGGTGCAGCTGGAGAAAAGCAGTGAATATGTGAAATGATTAATGTGATTACCGGATTGTCCCCGTTATGTTGTCTCGTCAAAGAAAATATAAATTCATGTAAATAAATTGCAGAACTGTTTGATGTGACGAATTAAAGCTTATTATTGTAAAAGTTTAGATCGTTTTTGACAATTTAAAAGTTATTTGTTTGACCCTGCCTGCATGCAATTCACCTCACTTGAAATCTGCATGCGAAAATTTGACAATGTTAACCCGTAGGCCTATAACTTGTGTCAAATTTATAGGCCTACACTCTCAAATGCCGAGTTTATCACTATATAAAAATAGCCTGTAATCCAACCGGGGTAATACTGGACACCAAGTCATTTTAGCTTAATTCAGACGAAGCTCTGCTTTCGGCTTTGTACAGTAGCCTACATTGTCTTCGGAATGCCGTGACGGGGATTCGAACTGGAGTTGCTGCGGCCAGAACGTCCCGTGACTAGACCGGTTTATACAGTATTCTCAGAGCCTTTTCCCATGCATTCTGATTGTGCTCATCGTTTTAGACAGGTGTGGACAATCGAAAAACTCAGTGTGATCTGATTGTGATAAGTGTTAACAGACAAGGTCACGTTAAAATCCTGACAAAATCGGTTCCAGATCAGGTGAAGATGACGACCGACGAATCATTTCATAAGCTGAACATCTCCATGTCGAGAGCCAAGTTAATATATTTTCATGAACGTGTTCCAGGCGTGTTCCAGGCGTTATTCGAAATTACTCATATCAAACACATATCCTCCAAATATTGACTACCACTGTAGGTTATTCAAATATCATGCAGAGATCCTGCTGCGTAGTTCAATGTAAATTTAACCAGGTCCGAAATTCCGACGGTTAAATGCTTCATGTGATGAACTCCATCCTGCGAGGAGAGTCCAGTGACTTTAGGCTATTGTGCGGAAAAAGGGGTAGGTGCTGGGGACCAGGGTGTCCAAGCAGTTTTCAAACTACAGGTAAGATACTTAACACACTTTGTAATTCCAATCACGACTTGTACATATATGATAGATCTTGTGTTTGTCAGCTCTTGGCTAGCTACATTTCCCGGAAGGCAACAATTTGCCAGATAAACTAGCACTCACGTGGTTTTCGCGTTTACCGCAGTTACGAAAAGAGGCAGGGATTAAGCATTACCATAGAAACCTACTTTTTAGTAGTGACAGGACAACGCGTGCGAAAAATATTCTTTAAACATTTGGTACTTTCCTTTAATGTATTTCTGACTATTTTAATCAAGCCTCTAGCACACCTACAGCGTCAGTTGGCAAAATATAGTGCATGCCTCAGCTGTGTGCGTGTGCTACAATAGGTTCCACATTAACGTTGATGCCATTTCGGTCGAATGCAACTGCCTCTGCAATAAAATGATACCAGTCAAAAGTTGCGTTCCATTTCAAATGAATATGCTTCTGGCCAAAACACAAAGGACGCTGTCGATATGATCGAGAAAGACAAGAGCATTTGCTGTAAGACAATGGTTTACCATGGTAGTCACATGTTGTTTTCCTTCAGTCAGGCATTTCTGAATGTTCTGTTTATTAACAACGGAAGAATAAACAGGAATAGTCTAAAGAAAAGATACCCATTGCAAACGATTAATATTATTGTCTCTTTACGCACGTTATTTATGCAAATCTTTGAGCATACCATTGGACCAAGAGTCTCAGGAAGATAGTTTCCCTAGTCTTACAGGATTGGAAGTCATACATTTTTGCTATAATGTAAAAAAATGCACATTATTAAATGCATATGACTACACCCATGCCATAAAAATCGAAACAAAAAAATGCCTTTTCGAATCTTCAAGACAAAAAAATACTCATGTTCAAACAAAATTGTGTGGCTTGTTGATGTACAAAGGCTGCTTGTTTTGCTTGAAAGGCAATTCCAATGCGAACTGCAGGCAACCCTTTCGATTCGAGGTCAAAGCCCTTATGCTCTCAGAAGATTAGGAAGAGGGAGCACATCTGGGCTAGTGAAAAATATCTACGTTTTGAAAGCTTTTATTCGTCCGGGATAATTACCAACTATCCAAAGTCTCTGTGTCGTCCCCCATAAGTGGAAAAACTCACGAAAGTCCACCAGAGAAAACTAGTCCTACTGAAGTGACATGGAACATTTGTCACAGCTCGACACAGGTGTTCATGAGATTGGGCTATATGTTTTTTTTTCTATTGACCTAAATAGTCCTCATGGAACGGAAAATATAGCGGTAATTGTTTTGCAATAGTCATATTTGCATGAATATTTATGTTTTCATACCTTCTAAGAGCACTTTGTGTTTTGTATTTTTCGGGGACGTCGCAATTACTATACATCGAATTTAGGGGTTTCCTCAGTTATTTGCATTGTTGCATCGAAATAACACGTTGTGTGTAAAGGTGAACGGGCACTGCCAAATTCCTAACAGCATTTCCCCCCTCCTTCTCTGAGAAAATCAAGGAAGAAAACTGCCTGTTGTCATAATAAAATGATAAATGAGTGTATTAGGCCCATTCGATCACCAAGTAATGACTGATTAATAGTACTTCGCACAGATTTGCACATTCTGGCATTCAAACTGTTTAAACATGTGAACAAGCTATTTATATTATTTTATACAGTATCCACTAGAGCAAGGTGACATTCAATATGGTGGAAACTGCGTGTTGAGCATTGATTAAAGGCACAGAATGCGTTTTAAAATGGAGAAATAAAGTATAAACATTTTCATGCATCACCAATTGCTTTCCGGTTAAGTTCAGAAAATAAGTGTAGTCGAGTTTAATTGAGAACATAGGTTTTTCATACGGGAATCTGGGAAATGTAAGATGCAAAATGGCAAAATGTGTATACGAAATGTGTTTAAACACAATAATATACGTTAACGATAATGGAATACATTTAGGTTTTTACCCTTTAACTTAATTAAGATTTTTTTTGTTTTCATATTGCAGTGATGGAGTTTTATCCGGATTTATAGTTTACGTACATTATGAAAAACAAGTGGACAACACAAACATAATACGGAAAGAAAAACTTAGTCTGCTGTTGATCCACAATTACACAAAATACCTTTACCTCAGCCATTGTCATAGACTCTGCATAGACTTACCTTAAGGGGTCTCTCGATGCCTTGCAGAAAACAGGAAAAGGGAAAAGAGAAAGAGCTTAAGAACCTCATATTCACCCTTTCTTTTAACAAGATAAAAATAACTACTATATTTACATTTCCTTCCCATGCATGAAATCGTTATATTTACAGCTCCGTAAAAAATTAAGAGACCACTGCACCTTCTTTCCTTTCCAAAAAATTTGAAAAGGAAAGTTTTGAGTGAGCAACAGAAGCGTTCAGTTTGAAGTGGTCTCTTAATTTTTACCCTTCTGTGCTCACTTTAAACCTTCCTTTTTGAATTTTTTGGAAAGGAAAGGAAAGAAAAAGGTGCAGTGGTCTCTTAATTTTTTCCGTAGCTGTATTTACCCCACTGTTAACAACATACAGGCCTTGTGAAAAACGCAAATGTTGCTGAATGAAGTGATGGGACAGCAGACAATATTACAGGCAATTTCCCATCTCAAGATTAGAATAATGGATGCCCAAGTTGGAAAGACTCAGGCCTTTCAAACAGAGCAATTATCAGGCGGATTCAAGTGAAACTGAAAAGACATGTATACATGTGACAGACAAGGCAAAGCCTGGAAGTGAGCATGGAATATGGGTGATGATATGGATAAAAGCTGTTCTATTGCATCAATGCTACAGAAGGGCCTCCTGTCTTATCAGGATCGGAGGTGTCTGGCTGGTTTTAATTGCAGCCTAGCAGTGAGAGGGAGCATGAGGACGCTGTAGTCTAAATCCCAGTGGCTTTAGTGGTGGCGAATAGCAAAGCCGCTTGATGGTGATTATTGTTATTCACTTGAGTGATCTGACATTTATTGTAATGTGTGGAACCTCCCATTTAGAGAGAATGTCCCAGTTTAGTTTCATTTAACGGGATGGTTTATTTCTGTACAATGAAGCACACCCAAATCCCACTTTGCACTAACTGGTCGAATCAACAGAATTTCAAACACGCACAAACGCACCGAACATTTGCATGCAGCAACTTGTGAAAGACAGTTCCATCAATGTGGGTGAAGGCAGCCTACCAAAAATGCCCTGATCACGGTTTATCTAACCCACCAGCAGTAAGGCACCACCACCTTCCCCTAGACCCGGGGTCAGCTGTGGTTCACAAGTCCACAGCTGTCAAGAATGCCTTTCTCATTTCGTTTAATTTACATACGCAGCAAAATGGTGCCGGTGAGTGATTCCAATGCAATGGGGAGACATCGGGCTTTGAATATGCGTGGGACAGCTGCAAACGGTCTTTCCATGGCTACATTTGACATCCTGACTACATGTCAACCCCCAGTTCAACCCGTACACCAAAACCATGGGGACCTCAGTGACAGAACCTTGTTGACTGTTACTCTGCTAGGGGAGCAGAGGAACTCAGGAACCCCCGGCACGGTCTTTATTTCTGGCTTTTCCGATGTGTCGTCCTGCCGTATCATGTTCAAGTTCAACCGTTCATGACCCGCCAAGGCACTTACACTTGCTAAAGTTTAGAGATGATAAAGAGACCTTTGTGACCTCTACGGCCCACACACGCTCACACCGTGCCCAGACCCACCCGGTGCATTTGTCCTCAGCCGAAATAGCAGGATCCCTTGACGACATATAAGCAGTAAGCCGTGACCACGGCCACACACGACGAGGGAGGCCCACGGGGAAGGTCATATGGGCATGTATGTCTGAGATGTTAAAGATAGCAGGGATACATGTGAACTATAGGGCTGCATATAGCCTCGATTCTAGGGCCATTAACCAACATGTTTTAGTGTGAATCCCTGTGTCAAAGAAGAAGGTGCTGATAAATTCTGTCGAAGTCGCTCTGAAAAAGAACGTTTGCGAAGCAATGCAAACACGTAGATCATGAGAGGGTCAAAACCCAAAGGTAATTCAAGGTATTGCAGTACAGTGAGCGATTCCAAAATCCCTTAATACTAAATGGTAATGCCTGGAGTGTTGACTGTTTTAAAGGTTGTCCTGTTTGTTATGTTGCACACTGAACGCAGTTGAATTCCATTGTCATCTCCCAAATTTGCCGTTCCCAACCTTTTTCATTTGTTGTGCCACCTGCTAAATTTTGCCCTGCCTGGAGTACCAGGGAAGTTCCCCAGTTCATGCACACTTTATCGGTAAGCTTGTGGGGCTCTATAACCTTTGGTTTGAGACCAATGTAAAATAGGTCTTTTCTTATTACAAAGTGAGTTATCCTGTAAATAATTGTATTGGAACTTATATTGCATTGTTATACACGTCTAAACTTCAGAATGTTAACAAAGTATCTCTAACCAATCTTTAAATAATTAACAAATTATCTCTAACATATATTTAAATCAGTATTTCTGTAGTCCTCTCACTGGAAAGGAGAAATTGAGCTTCCCAATAGAGATGAAGTAAAAACACTCCACGCAAATTATGCCTTTGACAAGATCATGACATAATTCACTCATGTTTTATATTGTGCCGTTGGTGTCTCAGACAACATGTATTAGCAAAGCTCATATACTGTACTTAAATCGGCATGCCCAATTTCAACACTAGTCAACAGATATTAACACATGCTCGTTATGGAGCCACCATGTGGATATGAATGTTCTTGCGTAGAATGTTTGTGTATATTTGAAATTTTGACAGTTTTCGCAACAGATATGTAGGTATCTTATGTACTGTATACAAATTTATGTTTCATGAATGTTTATTGGTCAATTCTGTCATTTTGCTTACGGTACTTTACAGTATATTACATTGATAAATCTTTGCCCATTGAGTTTGCAGATCGGTTATTCTGCTCATTTGTAAATGCCAGATCTCTATGGCAAGACTTATCATTCAACAGTTGTGTCATTGTGGCAGGAAAACAATGCCCAGGGGGCCTCTTGGTGGTGCCTACTGACTTTCTACGTTTTGGGATTGATGGGGTTTGTGTTGGACCAGGAATCTGAATTACCTTCTTGTGGTTGGACGGACGCCTGCAACCTCAATTATGGTTGTTGGCCATTGAGTGTGTTCTCCATGTGTGTAGGTGTTGAGTATTCGTGGTTAAGGAAGCAATGTGCCAAGTAGTGGAACGGCTCGGACTTAATGATATTCAGAGGCAATCTAAAACTGGTTGAAATGAAATAACCAATCAGAATATCGAAGTAGGAATTTACTAATGATGTCTTACCCAAGTGTGTTCTGGCTCCTGGTCCAACCTTAATGGTTTCTGGGACCAATCAGACAGAACCCATTCATTTCTGGGAACAATCAGACAGAACCCATTTGTTTCTGGGACAAATCAGTTGGTTTGGTCATTTCTGCAACCACATGGAGGAGTTTAGATCAAAATGTTTAAATGACAAGTCAACTGATATAATTATGGCAGATAAAAAATATATTGCTACATGGCAAAAAAATGATTGGAACATACAGCTCTGGAAAAATTAAGAGACCACTGCAAATTGAATGCTTCTGTTCCTAAACCAAAACGTTCCTTTTCAACTTTTTGGGAAAGAAAAGAAAAAGGTACAGTGGTATTTTTATTTTTTCCAGAGCAGTATGTTGTAATCTACAGACTGCACCGCAGATTATAATTAAAACGTTGAGACATCAAAATTCTGTTACTTCAGTTACGATGAGGGGAGGCATTTTTTTGAAGTCAACCAGCGCGCCCACAGGTAGCCTTGGAAGAGACAGGCACAAAACTCCTGCTCCCTTCTCTCCCTGCAATGATTCCAATGCCGAACCAAGCAGGACGTTTGCAGAGGGCTGATGCACCTGTCTCACTCTGGTTCCATGCTTTAGCCAAATGCCAATACTGCACCTTCACAAATAAGGAGATTAAAGTGAGTCATAGCCTGATATATTTAGAGGACTTTTGCACTGACATCTAGAAGAAAACTGACCAGGTTTGGAAGGAAGTTGAATGTGTTCTTTAGCCAGGTAACTGGCTAGCTTAGCATCTAGACCACAGGGCATTATCCTTAGAGTCTAGATCCAAGGGATGTCTCTCCAGATAACAAAACAGAGTTTGGTTAAGTTCAGGCACAAAGGTAGCTATTGCTCTTCCATTAAATTCTGAAAATGGAGAGACCATTGGCAGGAAACCCTAAATAAATCGGAGTCTGCTTTTAGACTCATAGACAGCTATTTGCTCAACAAAGGTCAAAGAACTGAGACAGTTTGGCAGGTAAATACTCCACCACGACCACAGAAAAATAGGTTGGCTCCCTAAGAAGGAACTCATTTAAACACTTCCAACAAGACCACCTCTTCATTGTGTTGTTCTGAAGCAACCTCTAATTCTCCCTTGTATGGCTTGGAATGTCTGAAAATGATCTACCTAACGGGGACAAAGCTGAGGTTGATTAGGCATTTATTTCAGACTTTATCCTTTGCAAAAACAAAACTTGTCTCTCAGGTGTAACTGGGAGCCATATGCATCATATCATCAGGATCAGTCTAAGCGATGTCAAAGCCACACTAATTTGACATGGCATGGTCTACAACACAACCCCAAAGAGGAGATTGGCCTACTAATGCCATTTTTACACTACAGTAGCTTAATTTAGATGACCAGATTTGAGATTAATAAAAATGTATAGTGTGACTGAGGTCTAGAGAGATGTCTTGCTTAATGTGTATTGGAGTGGAAAGAGTAGGTAGGAAGTCTGGTTCTTTAAATCGTTGCAGCTCTATTAACAGAATAAAATTTCTTTGGTTGGACAGCAACTAAAAACAACTCACACTGGCATAAAAAATATTATTGCCATGTTTTCCACCAGATTAACAACATTGTCTGTGAGTTTATACTCCTTCCAGGTCAGTGTTCTGGCCAAATAGAACACTGACACTGACCTGTGAATAGAAAATGATATTTGCATTTGATTATATTTAAATGAAATAATGTCCATTACAATTGACAGTGTTCTCTATGATAGTCCAAATAAAATTCAAGACATTGTAAGCATAGCAAGGGATTAATCAAACAATGTACTTGTAAAAACATCTATATCAAAACAATCCAAATAACAGTAGGGTTTCTCCTACCAGAGAACTTCTAAAAAATATACCTATAAAGCATGCCAGGATTATTACAGTGAGAGCTGTGGTTTTGATAATTTTACATGTGTTCCATAGTAGGACAGACATTTTGAGACATTCAACACTGTTTTTAAAACCAAGACTTTAACACTGGTATTAATAGGCCTAATAACAACACCAATGAGAGTTAATTTAACACCAAATTCAACACAAGAAATGTGACATGAATCTGTTTGAAGTAACACTGGCCAATTTGCTATGTGGCTAAATGTGGAAGAGGGGTATCATGGAGCATCATTATGTGAGCTACTATCATGGACATCATTGCATGAGCTCATACCACCTTTAAGAATAAGGGCCGAATTAGGAATAACACACAAACATACTTTGTATAAACACAGACATTAGCAGAATAATTTTCTTATTCTCAGTTGGGTAGTCCAAATATGCTGGGGGAAGATATTCTAGAATAGCAGTGGGACGAATTCGAAACCAGGCACTCACCCCAATGTGTTCTGGGGGCTGCGGTTTAGACCCCTGCACCAAACAGATTTGTTTTACAGCACCGAAAACGCCAATATTTGTTATAATACACAATGTTATAAGGCAGATATTCTTCAACACAACTGGATCTTGAATTTAAACAATAAAGCCCAGACAAATAAAACAACACTTACTGTAGCGTCCAATATTAGGAAGATACGGTAGCTAGGCTACTAAGTAAAAGAAAAATGTTTTGCCTTGTTGTAACAAAATATCCAGATTAGAAACAATGAATAGATTGATGTTGAATATATTTAAGTTTTAATAAATAATGAAGTCCTCTCTTCAGCTGATGGCAATTGAACTGGGTCTTACATACCTTATCTACCTCTTATCCCCATTTGCAGTTTTGGGCCTCCAAGAAACGGAAAATATAACCCCATGTAAGCCCAAGCGTCATTCCTAGCTGGGGTATTGTGCATAAAGAAGGTTGTCAAAGTTGCATACTCCAAAAATCAGGGAGTGGTAGTTCAAGCAAGCCAAGAAAAATGCTTTTGAAAAACATATGACTTACGATATTTCACATAATTTAAATGTCTTCTTAAATCAAATGTTAAATGCTTCTGTTCTGATTCCATAAGGTTGGTTTGCTCTGTGCATAAAATGTTGTGCAATGGTGCCCATACATTGCTTGGTGGTTTGGTTATTGCCCATGTGCCTTGGGTTTAGCAGTTTGGCTTTAAAGCATGATTTTAGCAAGACACTTCATATTCTTGGTGTTATACATCGTGTACACATGTTGTGTCCATTTTAAAAAGGAAAGCAAATCAGAGATCTGAAAAAATACTACCATTAACACAAATAATGAGTACAATATATTTACTTAGATGTTAAATGATGTACAATGTTGTCAAATTATTATTATGTTTCCAACTCACCTCTAGCACACCATGTGTATTTTAAAATGCCTCTGACATCTTCATATTTCAGATTGGTGTCAGTTCTATTTAGGAAATGATGTTACATGGTGATGTTATATGAAATCATTATTGCAAACTATGTCCTCTTAAATTTTTTGTTCAAAATGAAATGTAGCAATTTACGCTGTAATTGTTTTTTTTTTATGCAAACACAATAAAACACACACCCCTGGAAGTATCTTATCAAGTCTCCAAGATTGAGGACTTTGCTCTGGACTGGTTTGACCAACATTTCAATGCATTATCTGTGACTGGCCCAACATCAATGCAGGCATTTTTACTAAAGCAGCACTATCATCCCATTAATGCTATCTACGAGGAGCTTGGATGAAGTGTGTAAAATATGTGACAGAATATGTATAGAGTGCCAGCTCAGATTGTTTAACCAATCAGAACAAAGAAGAGATTGTCTCAGGCTCAGAGCAAGAAAGCTTTTTCTCACTTAAGGTAAATGGTGTGAAAGAGCTTAGAACAATGATGGTTGCATCTCATTCTGATGTTCCTCAAACTGGATTCATAGCTCTAAACTTAAAATAAAATGTTAGTAAAATCATTTTTCTTGGTTAAAGAGGAACATTCTATATTGAACGGGATGTTTAGAATAGTCAGAAGGCACTGCAATGCAGGGCAGATCAATATTTTGTCATCAGTTCTATGATATTTTGCCAGTTGTATACTGTCCCTAAGTATGACCATATTTATCTTACAGTTATAAGAACAAAGAACTATCATATTAAAACTTAGTTTCATTGATAATATATTTAAAATAACATTATAATAATGTCAAGCCATATTCATCTACTTTTGTTGAATAGGGGAAACATTTATTAAAGCTTTCATATTTCATATATTTGTGAAATTTGTAACATGCAAGCCAATTGAACCTGCCCTCAACTGAGAGTACCATGTGAATTACTTACTAGTAAAACAAGAAATGTGAGTTCCTTTTCTTTTTATAATTGCAACATTAAGCTTAACAGGTTTTTTCAACGGCAAATTCATGATAAATAATAAGTATTTTGGTTGTGTATATTTAAGCGGAAATCTACTATTTCCGTTTAATGTAAAATATAAAAAAATATGTCACTGATAGTCTTTCAAAGGCATTCCTAAATTAGGCCTCATCCAGCAAAAGAGGGGTTAAATAATTTTGGCACCTTTTCTGCCCTCGGATGCTCTTGATTTGAGTGTTTCCCTGAGGCACTAGACTTCAGTATTTTTCCCCTTACTTGGCTGTAGTCTATTCTTTCTTGTTATCTGGCAACAGAATACTAATAAAATCAAGCGACTCCAACATGTCTGCTTGCCTGTCGCCTCCTACAACCTCTTTGCACGCAACTTTTTAAATCAAACCTGGGCCGATACTGGTTGCATTAACCTACAGGGAGTTTTGCAAAGCCGTCATACAGACATATGCAACCCTTTCGTCCTGCTGGCCATAAACTATTTAGTGCAACACTCAGCAATTGAGAAACAGACAGGATATATAAATACAAACGATATATGGTTTCTATTATATCCAATCGTTTGGACAAGCCAAATACAGAGTAAACAAGTAATATATGCTTCATCTACAGTGAGTAAAAACGTAGCAAAATAATTGGCACAAGGGAAAATTACAATATTCAATTGATAGGCTATCTTTTATTCGTTTTGACAGAAAGACAATAATAACATACTAATTACAACATGAATATAAAAAGGATTCCAGCACCACAGTGCAGTCTTTCAATTCCAAACAAATATGATCTTAGTGGTTCTGCTTTCTATTAACACCTATGTACAGCCTTCGACGTTAAGTAAAAATCGATATAAATATGACCTGAGTTTCTGACGCGCACTCTGCAAACCCATATATATCATTGAATAAAGATCAACTGCACAGTTTTGACATTATTGTGTTTGGATCTTGTTAAAATATGATTTTGCATAGGCCTAGTCATTTACAAAAAGAAAAAAGAAGTACAACGAAAGCGATAAATAATTGAAAACCATGCACGCCAGACGTCTTTTAAATACAAGTGATTTGACATCCCTTATGTGCTTGTGAATTTGAAACTGAGTTTTGAAATATTCCCATGGTAGGCAGCTTAGAATTGGGTTACCCAACGTTTCAGGGAATGATCTAATGCGCTCAACATTATCCAAAAGACCTTTGTCAGTTCTACGTCCAAAACAGGCCAGCTTATACTTTTAGGAGCTCAATCAAGTTCAGTTGATTTCAAAGGGCCATGTATTAAGATCGTTTTCGTTTTTGTTAATAAACAGCCCCAACGCTTTGCTGTGGTACTGGGTGATGCACTGCGCCCGGGTGCTGTAGATGCGATCCCTGTTGGTACCAGTGGTTGTTATAATCCTCCAGGTAGGGGGGCGACGAGTTGAGGGGCGTTTGCGGCACCTGGGGCCTGCTGGCCGGGGCAGTGAGAGAGTTATTGTCCCAGACCGCAGGGGATGGCGGTGAGTTGCACGCCATGGAGTCGCTGGCGTTTGGACTGTGATCAAGGGGAACCTCGCCGTTCTTGTAGAGCTTCTTGAATTTGGACCTCCGGTTTTGGAACCAAATTTTGACCTGAAATATTCATATTATTAGTCTAAATGCCATTTGAAATATATTGGAAATCTTCATTTGTATATGAACCAAAATAACTGCGAGATCTGTTGTTTCTAAATAGGTGAATATTATTTTCTAAATGTTTTTAAAACTATCATAAACATGTAGGTGGGCCTAAGGACATTGCTCAAGAACACAAACCTCAACTATTTTGTTTGAACTTCTCAGGCCATTAGTTAAAAGCAATATAATAAATTACACTTTTTTACAGTGAAATTCTCAGACAAGAACAGCTAGGCTTGAATCATTTGGCTTATTTGGCCTTTGTTACATATGACACATTTATGCATAGTCTGAAAGAGGTATTTCGGGCCGCCTAAAGAAAACAAAGCAACTAGTTATGGGTCATTAAAACTACCCTTAAAGTGCGTATAATGATTTGGATGTATTTACCTGTGTCTGCGTCAGACCAAGTTGAGCAGCAAGTTCGGCTCTCTCGGGTAGAGCGAGGTATTGCGCTTTCTGAAAACGTCTCTGCAACGCTGCTAGTTGGTAACTGGAGTAAATAGTTCTCGGCTTGCGGATTTTCTTGGGTTTTCCATTAACCATGCGAACTTCGGGTTCGGGTTCTTCTTTCACTGTAAAGAAATAAGCAACAATGGCATGATTCGTTTTCAGTAGCCTATCAGTAATGAAACAACACGCAGGCCTAACAATCCCCAAACAATGTAATGCATAGTATTGATCATAGGGATATAATTAAGTTAGTTATTTTTATATGTAATATGTTTATTATCTTGATCATGTTGTTAAAGGTTAGTTGATGTAACAATAGCAATACTTGCATTAGTGGTACAACTGAATAAATATGTGAAAGGTCTCAACACGTAAAATGACCGTAATAATTTTTCAATGTTTTGTGATATAACCCTAAATATCTGTCCAGTTTTTCGCAGAGTAGCTTAATATCAATGCAGTTATTAACAATAATAATTTTGTGACGAGCTGTGAACCGCTTGATTATCTACATCAAAGTCTTTCCATCTGCATTGGTCTAGTAATTACACTATGGAAATCTGTATTAAATCTCACCGTCAAAAATATATTTGCAGATCAAATTAATTAAATGACTGAAACAAATATAACATATTTCCGTTTCAATGTTTTCCTGTCTATGCTATCTACTATTTCTTCCAGCGGCAACTGTCCCCCAGTGAAGATAAGCGTACACCAATACAAATGTTTTTCAAATATTATACCAGGTCTATAAAAAACACTAGAATCTACCTCTTTAAGGATTTTTTCCTGTATATCGCTCTTTTACTTTCGCCCACTCTTAGCTTACATGCATTAAGAGCAAAGACTTGTAAATTAGGCAAAATAGTATGTGACAGAAAAAACGTCATTTAAAAATGTTTACCTGAGCTTTGAGGTGAAGCTTGCAGATGATCTCTGTTGTAATGTCCATATTGTCTGTAAGAATTTGTGTAAGGGTATTCAGACTTTGTGGGAAAAGCTCCCGCACCACCCATTCCATTCAGATTAAATTGGTGATGGTATGCATTCATTTGCTGACCGTAGGTTTGACTTTGGTAATATTCGTGATGGCTATGAGCCGTTTGTCCACTGTAGTAGCCCATGTCCGTGACTGATGACTCAGGAAGAGTCGGAGAGTCCTTGGAGCTCGGATGGCAACTCATAGATCCGGGGAGATCGGTCAAAAAGCTCGCTATCTTCTTCTCATAAGTCTGTCCGCTCATCATGGGTCGCAGCCCTCCAGAGAAAAGAAAGTCCACGATAATTCGTAAACACTGGGCGATTTTGCTTCAGTGTTAAAAAATATCAGTGAAAATGTGAAGTCAGTAGTGCGCCCTAAATGCAAGTCCTTTGAGAACAAGTCATTCCCAAACTCTCCTAGCCGTAGTTACTCGGTTGTGGCAGCGCCCTACTCCGTGAAACTGAATTATAGAGCAATGGGGTGGATGCCGCGTTTTCATTGGCTCAAGTCAAGTCTTTTTATTCTCCTTCTTGCCCTCAAGGCGAAATGGTTGCACTCGGTGAAGCCCTACCTCTGGCCAGAAGTGCCTAAACACGCATGCCTATTGGCGCGTCAGGTCTGCATTTCAGAGACAAGTTTTGAGTTATTTCGCTGTTGACAGCATCACTCAAAAGCCTAGCAAGAAACTATAAACAAACTTTGCATGGCTTCCTGAGTGATTCTGTCCTTTGTTTGAAATAGAGCTCAGAACCTACTGACACTTATGTCCTACTACTTATCACCACTGTAGCAAGAACGCACGTCTCCTTTCTTGTGCTTATTCATGAGAAGTGTTAAGATACAGAGTTAAAACAACTTATTTACTTATTCAAAGCTGAACGGTGCCCCTAGCATATCCATTCTAATTCAAAATGCAGAAGTGCCTTGTAGGACTGTGATTTTTCAGTGAAAGAGATTGAAATGATACGGCAACCAATACCTTGAATAACTTTGGGGAATTCTTTTGTTTGTGTTCGTGTTTGAAATCTATGTTAATCCAAAAAAATGGTTACTGGTAATGTCTAATGAATATAGCGCTCATTGGTTTGGGCTAAAACCATGAAGTAATAAAAGAATGACGTGACATTATATCCAGGTTCTGTTGAAATGTTTTGTTGATGCTGTCATCATCCATTGTTATTATGTGAAAGTTAGCTTATTTGATAGACCTGCCCTCTGAACCGAGTGTTCATTATGAATTTTTCAATATTTCAAAATCACTAAAGGACAAATAACTATCAATGTTATAATGCCTGCTCCCTTCTGGTTTTGAAATGTATTGCGAGTTAATTTAAAAAATAATATTAAGTAAAAAATACACACATTTCTTATTTCTTTCTTTTTGTACTTATATACAAAAGTTTTCTATATGAGAGAATGTTGGAAGCATGGACAACACTGCGTCCTAGTGTTGGTTTTCATGGTTGTTACAAAAGGTAACCTGTTGATATAAAATGTTATTTGCTTGGCCGTAGGCTGCTGATCTTTTGAGCATGTATACCGTCATTGTCACTTAATTAAACTATAGAACAATAAATATTTCCCCTAATGCATTTCAAGTACAACATTAAATTTCCTTCGCAATTTCTTTTCCCATCAAGCCGCGAGGTGGAACCACGCAACTTGGAGTATGATGTTATGCTACCCCCGTGTGGGTAGGTGGTGTACGCTTTTCTAAGGGGCAGGATTACAGGACAGTTCGTGTCTGTTTCTGAAGAACCCGTGGATGAGTGGCTGGGGCTGAGTTTTTTCAGTTTCTATTCTCAAATGTATAGATCCTGAAGGCTCCGTAAATATACATAATACAGACGTTCTCGGAAACTGTGACGATAATCCGACGACGTGCTGTTTTTCCCAAAGTTATGGCAGGTATTGCTGTAGACAGGCAGTCTGTTTAGGCAGCATGTCAAAAGCACGCATACGGTTTACTACATAGTATTCCTTAATGCAGACGCTGACAAAGGACACTGATAGACCAGGCAATGCAAAAGAAAGGCTGTCAAACTCCAGTTACTTGTGTTTATGAGTGGCGGCCCAGTGATGAAACTGGCAAATGATTAGCATGTGCTGTCTTTCAAATTATGTGGTAGCATACTTCCATGATTTCAGGCAAGCAGGCAACTCGATCCTATGCAGCAACTCGATCATGGACATTACCTATTTTGCACAGGTAGTATGTGTAAACTGCTCCCTGATCCTGCTCATTCTATATCCATTTAACTGAAGTCTTTGCCCCTAATTTAGGAGTTCTATGAACATATGGAATTGTTTTATTTTACCATATTTCGACTTCGTTTTAGGGACCTAAATATGTAAAACATACATTCAGTATACTGACAGACTAAAAGCAGATTGGAGAAGACTTAGTCTGTTCTGTACCAGAGACCAGTGCTGTAAAGCTGTTGTCTGTGTATGGATTGATACACAGATGGACAGGGATGTGTCCCTACTGACAGAAAAACACAGGGGATAAAGTTACTATTATGGATGGATTTGAAACAGCTGTTTGTTTATCAGTTAAACTGCATGTAGTGTTGTACTGCATTGAATGACGTTAGCCTGCCAGTCAACATAAAACAGATCAATACTGGGAACTGACTGGAGCAGAGACCAATCATTTGGAGAGCAACATTTTATAAATCCTGCAACTCAACGTTTTAGGAATGGCCATAAGCTAGACTAAAACTTTCATTAAAGCTTCAACATTTGACTACGACACTTGTGTGAGACAGTGGGCTAGCAATGTTTGAGATACATGTCTGCCAACAAAGCACAGTGCAAGATACTTAATTGGAACAACCCATTTCAAGTGTTAAGGTGATAGTATATGAAACAGAGCTAGAATGAAACATGAAAAAAAGGAAGTGAAGGAAGTGAAAGGAAGTCTCACACATAATACAGCCTTTTCTGAACTTTTTGCAGTACATGTACTCTGAGGGACTGTCTCCAAAAGAAGCTGGTCTTAAAGGATATATTCTAAATTTGCTCACACCTTGTTGAGGTTAGCTAAATTACAGCACTAAACACATTTAAACCAACTCTCACCTCCACTCACTCAAGTTCTACTTTCATTCTTGGTCGACCAACTTACAATAGTCGTAAAAGCTATATTTTGGAATATTCAAAAAATTTAAAAAAGCATTTTAGATGGGCACAGTGTGCCTTCAGTCGACCAATATAACTTATTTATTTTAGGATGTACTTTTGTGTGCACCCAAAATAATTTGGGATGAGTTAATGTAAAACTATCATTTCACTGTTACTGCTGATATGGTTAAGATATTTTATGATATTATAATTCAATAATTTTACTTAATGTCACTTTAATGATACCAACCTCCTAGTCGAGAGACACTGGCTGCATTTCAAAATGTGAAGAAGACCGCCCATTGGTCCTGCAGCCTCATCCCTTCATGTCCTTTTAAACCATCACATCTGGTTGTATTCGCGAGTCCATTTGCCAAAGCAAGGGAGAGGGGGTTTCATTGGAATTTGCGAGGTTTTGCAAAAACAAATATTGAATAATTAACAAAAACAATTATGAATTGTGAATTAAAGCAAGGCATTCATTTCCAGGATCAAATATGTTTTTTTATCGTTACTGTCGTGGAAAAATCCCCCACATTACTTCAACTTGTCTTTGTACAATTTCAAGAAATTCAAGAGTTGAACCACTGGCCCTGGTCATAAGTAATCTACAGGTACTGATGTCACAGACCTATGCTGTAATGCTGTAGATCATCCAATAGGTGGCAAACATGTCATATAATTTATATTCATGCAACCATCTCATTCTCTCTTTGTGACACACTCAAAACAATGAAATAGGTGAAACTGGTGAATGGTAACAGAATGAAATTCAGGTTGTATTGGTAGGAAGGACATTCTGAACCTCCCTTCAACTGCAAAACATAGAGTATCTTTTATAAATCAATTGCATGCTGCTTTTTAGGAAATACTTATGTGTTAAAATGGAGCCTTTGGATGGTTGCCAGAAAAGGACAAAAGCCCGAGCATCTTATTGTCAACTTGCAATTACTGGCTAACCTGGGTTTGGTCTATTGACAAACTCGATTGAGCTCACCTTTTGTGGGAAACGTTCTGAAAGGAGACATTTCCCAGGAGGAGAGTTGTTTTCTGCCAAACCTATCAAATTGCTGTGTCCTGTAGTTCTTTTGGGGCGACAGTGTAAAAGCAACATACCGCACCAACTAACCAACACACTGCTAACCATTCCAGGTTGGTCTATAGCAGTGTGGATGCATTCTGTGACCTTGGAACTTTTTCATCTCCCTGAATTGTCTTTCTACCCTCCGTCTCGGTGGCTTAATCTCTCGTTTTGCACAATCTACCTATTTCGCTTTAAGCGAATTTTTCCAGTTTGTCTCCTTAACTCACGAGACCGTTTCGCTCCCATCTTCTCAGATTGGAGGGAAATCCCTTAACTAAGCAGATAATTAAGGGAACATTTCCCTCTGATGGTACAGTGGAAGGGGGGTCGCAGTCTTGTGCTTTAGAACTATGGTACAACAGATTATTATGGTGACGGGGTCGTTTCTTCAGGCATGTGCAAACATGCATATATCGCCCAGGAGGAGAAACGCGCAGACAGTAGTGCACAGACGGCCGACAGGTGCCCCCGCCCTGATCTCCGGGGGCTCCTCCAGAACATAGTAACTCTTCATAAGACGTGGCCACATTCCTCTCTTAACCTTAAAAAAACAGTGTTTGCAATTGAACACACACACACACACACAAACACACACACACACACAGGAGGTCTAGGATTTAATTCAGAGAGGACCGTGTTACAACAACAATCTTGCCCATGGTGTTTTCCTATAGTGATCTTGCGTCGACAATCTGACGTTGGAAAACATCTCCCAGCAACAATGTGCTGATCCTATGGATGAATGTGTGAGGGAGTCAGGGTGTCAAGGCTATTGAGAGTGGGAGACCCAGTTGTAACTCTCTCTGGTCGGTGTTTAAAGCCCAAAATGGAACCCAGTTAAGGACACGGTGACGCCATACAGTCCGTATCAGCTGACGAAGACAGTCTCGTCTCACAAGCTTGCCTTGTGTAGTAAGACTATATTTCACTACGTTCTACATTTACATTTTAGTCATTTAGCAGACGCTCTTATCCAGAGCAAATTACCATAAGCATATTACTCTTGTGGTGTCTTGGAAAACCAACATCTGATAATCAAAATAAGTCCAATTTCCTAAATCGAAACCGCTACTAAATTCAAAAGGAGCTTCCCTTCTCCAATCATCCGTGTGAGGAAATTGACCATCGGGCCTGAATCTGGCTACAAGGACATTTGATACTTAGCGATTCTCTAGGGGCGGTATACAAAATGTCCCATCCAAATTAAGTCACTTATGCCAAGACCTCGGAGGAGGCCGATAATTGTTGTAGGCCTGACTCCCAAAACTGGACAAAAGTCCAACACTCCCATCTCTCCACGTAACTGTTTGATATGTCTGTGACAGTCATCTAGGTGTCCCACTGGTCCAGAAACCTGGCAACACCTGAGCTGTGGGGGATGCAATGGGAGCGTTCACAGGCGCTTTCATGCCCAGTCCAGTCCATGGGGGGCCCTGGACTCTTGTGTTGTTGGGGGGGGCAAAGACCCCAGGTAAAGCCAGGCGAACGTCCTCCCCCGGGCACACAGCTGCTGGAGCAGTCAACGATCTAATGGGAGCCAGATGTGACGGAAAGCATGAATGTGCGTGCACACGTGGGCGCGAACACATGCACACACATGCAAACCCTACAGTGGATGTCTGTCTGTCTGACCCCCAGAACTGCAACCCCCACGTTGTGTCTGAAACACCAGACAAAAGCCCACTGGTTGTGTATTGGCCATCTGCTGGCTGTAATAGGCCTTTAATGACATTCCTCTTTCTGGTCGTGCTCAAAAGTTAATAGACTTCCGCTCCTGATGTCAACTCAACCGGTCCCCCCCAGCCCAGCCCATTTAAGATGAGGTAACCCCTGGAGTGTGTGTGTGTGTGTGTGTGTGTGTGTCTGCATGTGTGCACACAGTCTCAGAGACAGGTGCATGTAATCCCCGGGACCACCAGTACATAGCAACACTGTACTTCAAGCGAGCCCGTGACCAAATGGACTGGCTTCTTTAGAGAATGAAAGAACATCTTGGATTTCAGTTAATGAATCTGAATCGACACACTGTAGATTAGTCCCAATATACTGTATTTGAATATTATTTGAGAGATATATTGTACATTGAGTGAGAGTAGTTCACCTGAGAACCAGCTATACATTCTTCTGTGATGACTATGGAATTTTTAGTCCACTCTAGTTTCACAAGAGCATGGCCCATGGACCAGTACAGAACATGGCCTTTAGATCAGAACAGAGCATGGCCCATTGACCAGAATAGAGCATGGCCCATAGACAAGAACAGGGCATGGAGGGGCTCCAATCCATCTTGGATGACTAAACTCAAATCAAAATTGGGTAGGAATGTTGATGGATCAACAGTAATATGTTTCTTGACTGTGTCCAGCTTTCCAAAACAAAACAAAATGAAAGATAGCCAAGGAGCATCGAATTATGGATAAGAGGAACAATTTAGATACATTTGACAGCAAGCAAACAATACAGCTCTGGAAAAAATTAAGTGACCACTCCTGATTATTCATAAATCAGCATCTTTACTTGTATGGCAGCCATTCCATTCCAGTGTCTGTTAAATTCTAACACAGGCACGCCTCATTTTACTTAATGAGGTACTGATTAGGTTATTACCTGAACCAAATCTATCTAAATGAGGAAAATAATAAAAACCACTGCTGTGGTCAATCAATCAATCAAATTTCATTTTATAAAGCCCTTTTACATCAGAAGTTGTCACAAAGTGCTTTCACAAAACACCCAGCCTTAAAACCCAAGGAGCAAACAATAGTAGTGCTGAACTTCAGTGGCTAGGAAAAACCCCCTAAGAAGGCTAAGGCTTTAGGAAGAAACCTAGTGAGGAACCAGGCTCAGTGGGGTGACCAGTTCTCTTCTGGCTGTGCTGGGTGGACATATTAAGAGTCCAAATTGTAATAGTTAATCGATGCATTCAGGCTGAGCCCAGAGGTCTATTTAAACCTAGTCCAGATTGGTGGGGAGAGACAGGGAGGGGGGTCAGGAGAGTGGCAGCTGAAATTGTAAGGTATCGTCTTGATCTGCACCACAACCAGGAGGACTTTGGACAGGGACAGCAACAAGTCAAGCCTGGTACTCCGCAGGTGTGGGTCCAGACATCATGTCCTCCCCTAAAATGACTGAAGACAGAAAATGTTGACCCTATATGGGGGGAATAACTAACAGCTTGAAGACTGCAACACTTTAACTTTAGGTCTCACATGCATACATGACAGAGGCTAAAATACTTAGAAACTGTTACTGGGCGACAAAAACAGGAAACAACACATTTATTTCTGTGACAAGATTAAGGAAACGCAACAGCATATATGCTTGAACATGTATACATTTTTATCACTGTAGCTTAGCAATAACATAGGGCAGAATAGTAGCAGCCAATAGAATGGGGTCACACGTAGGCAAAGGACAAACAATACACATAAGGGGGCAGCTCACTAGGGAGGGAGCTTCTGCTTCTGCTTAATTTTTAATTAGGGGAGAGTTGAAGTAGTACAAAGCTAGACAAAAGCACTTCATCAATGAGAAGCAATGAAGAGCCAGGCTGAAGTTTGCAAAAGACAATAAGGATTGGACCGTAGAGGAATGGAATAAGGTAATCTTCTCTGACAAGTCAAATCTTCAGCTTTGCCCAACACCTGGTCTTCTAATGGTTGGACAGAGACCTGGAGAGGCCTACAAGTAACAGTGTCTCATACCCACTGTGAAATTTGGTGGTGGATTGGGGATGATCTGGGGATACTTCAGCAAGGCTGGAATCGGGCCGATTTGTCTTTGTGAAGGACGCATTAATCAAGCCATGTACAAGATTATCCTGGAAGTACACCTGCTTCCATCTGCTCTGACAATGTTCCCCAACTCTGAGAATTATTTTTCCAGCCGGACAGTGCTCCATGCCACACAGCCAGTTCAATCAAGGGGTGGATGGAGGACCACCAGATCAAGTACCTGTCATGGCCAGCCCAATCTCCAGGCCTAAACCCCATTGAAAACATCTGGAATTTGATCAAGAGGAAGATGGATAGTCACATGTCATAAAACAAGGCTGAGTTACTTGAATTCTTGTGCCAGGAATGGCATAAATTCACCCAACCGCAATGTGATAGACTGGTGGACAGCAAGCAACAATGCATGAAAGCTGTGATAAAAAATCTGGGTTATTCCACCAAATAGTGGTTTCTGAACTCATCCTGAGGTAAAACATTAGTATTTTGTAGTTGAAAAATGAATATGAATTAGATTTCTTCACATTATTTGAGGTCTGAAACAATGCATCTTTTCAGGGTTATTTTGACCAGTTTTCTACAAATAAATACTCTAAATGACAATATTTTGCAGGCAATTTGGGAGTAATGTTGGTTAGTGCTTTATAGAATACAACAACTATGTTCATTTTACTTAAACACATACCTATTAATAGTAAAACCAGTGATACTGATAATTATGCAGTGGTCTCTAAATTATTTCCAGAGATGTGTATTATCAGTGCTGCCATCCAAACTTTGGTGAAAACTGAAAAAGCCCCCTGGTTATTTTTATTTATTTGTTTTTTTTAAAGCAAAGCATTCTAGTTTTAAAATGCAAAAATCCATAGAACCATTTCTGTCAGAAAGGATATGTGAATAAACATTTGGAACCCAAGAAGGATTTTTTGGAAGGCAATATGGGTTCCACCTTGAACCACGTCTCATATTTCCCAGAATACTCTTTTACGGTTTGATTTTCATGTGTTCTAATATCTGTTTGCATGCAAATTGATTGGTTTAGTAAATATATTCTACAACCCCAAAAATCCTTATGTGACTATCCTTATAAAAATGTCTACTTCAAAGGAATATTTTCTAAAACTAATTGGAGTTACAAACAGCCATCCAGGGTAGGAATTCAAGCAATGGACCACGTCACCATTCCAACAACATTGTAACTGCATTTTGGGCTAATTAACTTATCTTTGTCAACTTCCAGAGAGGTGTCACCCCTGCAAATAGGACAATGTCTACTTTCTCCAAGTGGAGCATTTCTTTTTGGAAGACCAAGCAAATCCTGTGGCTGTCAGTCTATCTGTTCCCTAGCTGCCAGCCTCCATCTTTGTGAAAGGTTTTTGCACTGGTTTTCTCCTCACTAAGAATAGGCTCTGTGGTTTCCCTTTTTGTTGAATAGACATTTGTCATTCTCTCCTTTCAGAAACCCTCTCTCTCTCTTTCTAACATGCACACACATAGAGACACACAGGCTATTTCTTCCCCTCACTTCATACCATATCCTTTTACCCATACTGCCAGATTGTCAGGTGGCCCATCAGCTGTCCCAGCTGCCCAAAACTGCCTCAGAAGATGAGATGAGACTCACACAGAGGCCTTCGACATCCTGGCAACCCAGGCCCCGTACGCAGGAATGCATAGTCAATTCTGAGGAGAGCCTTACTTGTGCTAGAGTCGATAAGCATGGCTTGAAACAGTGGTAGAGGACGTGATCAAAGGAGAACTTCATCAGCACCTATTTGTTCCCTCAGCAAGTTTTAACATGGAGATTTCCTGCCAAGGGAAGTCTGTAAAAAGTGATGGAAAGGCTCACCGCGCTGCCTGTCGATGAAGTGGTGCGTTGATACCGAACAAGATAATTGTTCGGTATCAACGCACTCAAACTTAACTGCCATTAAGTTTGAGTGATGTCCAAACTTAATGGCAGTCCAAAATTCTCTAGCAGCAGTTAAGTTTATGTAGGGGCTATAAAACAACAGTCTCAACACAAGTGCCCTGACCGGCCTAGTATTTCGCAGTTTAAACTTTGAACCACTACTCAGTTTCTATAGGCTTTGACCTCTCACCTTGAAAAGTTTTTCACCGTTATTATTGGTTGTTAGATAGTTGCGAGCATGTATACTTGGCTACTATGCGGTGTGTTTACGGCTCACATGCCCTCCCAGTGAGGGACCAGGAAGCTCCACCCTGGCTGATCCGTCCCTATTTGTTTTAGCTGGGGTTAAGATACTGAGAGGGACCAGAAGATGCAGTGCTTATCTTCACAACATCAGTCTGCTGGGTATCGGGTCACAACACAAATCAGGAGGGGAGTTAGGTTCCACTCCGTCCTATGACAAGAGACTGCTTTCCACTGGTTCTCTTCCGTGATAATCAAACTGAAAAGGCCAGGCAACCGAAGTCAAATAATACACAAGGTGCCATTTCTGAATGTCACATTGTTCATGGACAGTGTCCCTCATGTAATGTATAGACGTTACTTTATGAGATTTATTTAACCTTTTAGAAATGTCCAGTTGATCAAGAAATGTGTGCACATTAGCCACTGTAGGTAGTATGTTAATATAACCAGAAATTGAATTCTAACAATTAAATCCAAATTCACTACAACAGTTTGTGAGGTCACAAGAGTCATAGGGTTTGGCTTTGCAAGTACAGTGATAAACTGATATTCATGTGGACCTTTGTCAATTAGGAATTTTGTGTGAACAGACAGTAGCAAAAAAAAAAAACACTTCTGTGTTTAAATCCGTTTTAAATTAAACATAAGGATTTGAGAGGGTAGTGCGTTTAATTCAGAGGACGTTTTACTCAGCATTCAGTGAGACCATCATGCTTTAGCACACTTCAATGACAGAGTCAGACAGAGAATAATGACAGGCACCATGACAACGTGTTCAATCTCACGGCGCCTTTGTGTAGCTGTCAATCACAGAGCGGAGTCAAAGTTACTCGCCCAACCCTGGTTATTAACAAGCTCTTTGACTGAGTTTTGTTCAGGGGGAGTAAAATGACGGCCAGGTCGTGTGAATGGATTTTCTGTTCACCACTAGAGGTGTCATTTTTCTGGGCTTGTCTCAGCATGGCGGGGTTCGGGGTGTGAACCTGCATCCCCTTCTGCTCCTCAACAGCATACCCAAAACCAATCCAGCAGAACTGACTCCATGATTGATCATGATAGATCAGTGTTCCTCAGCACGGTCATGGACTATCCGATCCCAGTCCCTCAGATGGATCTGCTCACATTTCACATTTATAAGAAAAAGTGGAATCAAGAACATAGTTCTCTTTTAAATAATAGATACACTAGCTAACCTCTTAAAGTGACCTGGGGTGAAAAAAGTTCATGACCTGTGTCCGTACAGCCTTTGCCTTTAAATGGGGACTCCCTGGCCAGTCCACTTTGCATTCACACACATATTGAACATTCAGCTTTGATTAGTCGATGTCTACAAAAGGTTTACTGTATCTACTTTTCCAGGGGAGGGCCTGTCTGCTCCTAATACATTGTGGTTGACCACTCCTCGTTGACTCCGCTCCAGATTGAAAAAGCATTGGCGTGACCCTGAACAGCACTCTGACCTAGGGTATCTGTTCCCAAATACTATATACATAACGTGGCATCTACGTTGGGACACGGTGCGAAATGAATGTACTTTTCAAGTGCACCTTTTTTCAGGCTTACAAATGTCAAATTGCAGCATACAAATATTTCATAATAATGATGTTAGAAATGTGCCCTTTAAAAACGAACACTTTAAAGAATAAACTGTAATCAGACAAATGCACACACAGTTTAAATGAAAGTTTGTGGTTTGTGACAGACAGTGCCCCCCCAGACAGGCCTCCATGTGTTTGTCTTACTGCCTAGTCCCTGCCTATGTCCCTAAGCCCTCCCCAGCACTAATGAATGGATATTTAATGATCTGAGAGTGCCATTCAATTGAGTGGAAAATGTGCAGTTCTGTGGAGCGCGGCTCCCCCTGTCACAGGATAACAAAGGACTCCCTCTCCATTCACACACACCCAGGAGGGAGAATGTGTTCACACTGTGCGTCAAGAGGCTGAACACACCCATATGGTGACAGAAGAGAGCAGTGGTTTCCCGACATTCTCTGTTTTGGGGACCACCACATATTTTTAAAAGGTTCTTGAGCTCTACCAAATCCCAGTAAAAAGCTCTTGAGGACCAGCATTCTCGAAGTACCTGAATGATTTTACAAAAATATCTTATAGCTCAATTTTCTTCTCTCCAAAGTAATAGATAATGCCCTACGTGGGCGAGACAAAATAACAGAGACGCCTATTAATATATTAATATCAAGGACCTAATAGGCTGTATGGTCATCCGTTGCCTGGAGAGCAGCTCAAATCCTTCTTGGAATGCTGTGAGGCAAGTCCAGAACTGTGTGTAGTGGAATACTGCACCATTCTTCAAGAAGAAAAGCCTCCAGTTCTTCTAGGGATAAAGGAGGTGGAAATCTACTTCACACTCTGGGCATCAGAACTTCCGATGAAGGTTCAATGATCTGGTGAATGTGTCTGACATCATCAACAGAAGGTGTCTGACATCATCTTGGTGTTCATAAAACCCCTCTTGAAATAGTTCAGCAGTGTGTATGTAGGCTATATTATCCTGGAATATTAGGACATCATGTTGTACCAGTATTTTCACTCCATGGTTCACCTGGTCCTGTAAAATGCCTTCACAGTATTTGGCCATCTCCAAATGTGAGTTGGTCTTGGATATAAGCTGTTTCCAGATGTCAGTCCTGACATAAATTCCATCTTTGTCATGTTCAACCATTTTGCAGTTTTTGTGACAGGTGCAATTCCAAGCCCCTACTATTCAGCCTGGTTAGAACTTGTTGGATGTCTCTTGATTTTAATATGTAATTGTTTATTTTCAGACTTCTTTTTTAGCTGACACATATGTACTGCTAAATAGCAATAATGTGACTTCTGCCGCTGCGTTTGTATTTGTAATTGAATTAGCTAAATGTTTTCATGTAGTGTTACAAGTATTTTGCCAACCCCTGTACATATGTAATAAACCAAGTGCATTGTCAGTATTTACACTTGCTTATAATTGGGCAGGTTGAGAACCACTGGAGAATGGAGAGGGTGCATTGACTATGACTCCAACACTTCACATTCCAGACCCTGTCAGCCAAATCCTTCTCATTCCTCTGTAACATGGAGTTTATTCTTAAGAAATGCAGCCATGTTGGATTTTGAACCAAATAGGGATTAATAGTGTATTATTTTCAATAGTGCTTCTTTTTTATTCTGACATGGGGTGTTAATGAGGCTATACAATGGTAGTGTTTGAGAAGAAATAGCAGGCTAATTCAAAATGCCACACATGACTGTATTACATATTACAAAAGAATTGAGCAGCTCCTTGGGAAATGTGTCACCTCCCACACCTTTGCGTTCATTGTTTGCTTTAAAGTATCCATTTGAAACAATTCCGGACCCAAGCCATGCAGAGCACAAAATGGTTTTGCCTTGCTGAGGTTAATGAACGTTAGGAAAACCCTGAAACATCTGCTCATCCTGTCCTCTTTACAACAAACAAAGACCGTGGGCTGGAGGTTCCCCCAACCCAGGCAATTATTCGAAGACAACAAAATCGAAGGTGCATGTCTTCTTTTATTAAACGCCCTTTTACGTTGGTGTATTTATTTATCTGCGGAGAAGTCAAACACACTGCTGGCACCATGCACTCATCGAGGAGTCCTTCAACATGCCCCATCAGAGCAGAACAGGAATCAGGAAGTGCTCTGTGTGTTTATTGGAGTACTAAGAGATGACCACAGAACCATGTTTAACTGTGCTCGGGGCCGGAGTCAGCAGCATTCAGATGTCTCAGACATCTGAAGGTAAATAGACAGGAAGGAGGCCTGCAAATCCCCTGGGATGTGTTCCTCGGCTGTCCTCGCTGACCGGCTTCCCTCTAATCATGTCAATATTCACCGGCCCCATCCGTAACATCACGTTAGGCCTTATCAGTGACCGTACATCACTTTTACTACGCTATCATTTTTACCTGGAGCCTGGCGAAGGAAAATAATGGAGATGGTAAATGGGGGTTGATGCAACAATAACAATCAGGCGGAAAGTGGGCGATGTGTCTAAATGACAATGTGAGACATGGGGACGATGTGGAGGAGCATGTACAGTATAGCGGTAGACCTCCTTTTACAGTTAGCCTGGAGAGGGAAAGGCTTTCTGGGAATTACCATGACACAGACACATCTCTGTGTTTGCCCTACTGTCCAACCTGTGAAAAACCATGAAGAAAATGTTAAATATCCCCCCATGCAAGGAGCTTTAAGATCCTGAAGGAGAAGGCTTACATTTCGACTTAGAGAGACGGACCCAGATACTTACTGGCAGGCGCTCACTGTGCAGGCAAGGGGATTGTCAACTCCCGAAGAGTTGTGACTGAAGGTCAAGCAGATGTCACGCTGGAGTTAAATCTGGGAGTCAGAGAGTGAGATAGCCTGATACCATGTCCACTATTATGACAGACTCTCTCTGTGAAGTCTACAGCTCAGCTAACATAGGTCTGTTTAAACTTGATTAATTACTATTCACGATGACACAAATTATGTATGAGTATTTGAACATTTCTTAAACATGTTATTATTTCCAACATTTCTTTATGCCTGATGCCCTTCCTGTGCCCTGTGTTATCAGACATCTGGGCATTCAGCCAATTGTAACTCCCTCCACACTGTATTTTCATCTCTATCAGTCCCTTCAAAGGAAATAATACATTCACAGGGCCGGCAAGGACGGTAAAATAAATGTTTACTGGGACCTCCTCCCGAATTTGCAGATAAAATTAGGTACTGTTTAACATTTCTAGCACATATTGTATTTTTCCTTCGCAGAAATAATGAGAAACGACAAAATTACCGACACTTAAAATCGTATTGAAAGTAAATCTTAACAAATTTTACTAGTCGGAAAGAGTGACATTTTCTTTGTTGCCAATAGCCCACTCTGAGTTGTTAAATTGGCAGAGAATCATGACTGAATATAAATCTGCTCTGAGTGCATTTATAGAAAAGATAAATTCCAGTCGTGAATATGCTTCCTGTTGAATATTGGAAATATTGCGAAAGTAAGCAGCTGTACTAAATTCATTTGTCAATAATATATTCTGCTTTTTTTCTCCAATTCGATAAGCGCGGAAAACCAAGCCGTTTCTAATAATAGGGGAATGTAAATCATTTCTTCATGGATAAACAGTATACATTTAGAGTAAGGAATGAAATCTAGTAACAGCTGTTTTGTTTCCAAAACATTGTACTGTTGATGTGCCCTCCCCTTCGCTTGACCCTCAATCCTACCCAGAAAGATATGCTACAAAACAGGTGCCCTTAAACCGTGATGGACTCCACCTTAGGACATACCCTGTAGTAATTTGTGTCTGCCACACATCAGTCACAGAACAGACAGACATGCTTATACCTGTCTAGTCTCGTGTGCACACACACACACACACACGTACAAGCAAATTCACACACACACAAACACACAAACACAGGTATGAGCAAATACGCAAATACGCACACACAAACACACACACACTATCTGAAGATTAAACAAGAGATTAAAGAGAGGGAAACCTAAGGGTTTTCTGCTATGGGAACTATGGGAACTCATAAAAAGTGATTTTGTGATAGGCCTATTATACTTTTGATCTTAATATTTATTGTAGTCACATGTACTTGTTGTAGCTGAATAGATGTATCAGGGCTGCTCAACCCTGTTCCTGGAGATCTGCTGTCCTGTAGGATTTCTCTTCAGCTCCATTTGTGCTTAACCTCATTTAACTTTTCATCCATCTAATTATTTGAATCAGGTGTGCCAAATTAGAGTTGGAGAGAAAACCTACAGAACAGCAGAGATCCTAGAACAGGGTTGGGCAGCCCTGATAAACAAGGTATAATACATATTATAATGTAATTCCCATTGAACTTGCTTTATTTGTCTTTCCAACATTTGTTTGAACTCAACTCCCGGCAGCACTGTTTGCCCGTCTTTCAGCAATGTTAAGAGCAGAGAGACACAGGGAGTTGTCTTGCTTGTTGTTTAGGCAACTGCTCAGTACAATAGGATACATTGCTGAATAGTAACAGGATCTGCAAAAAGCACTATACAGATGTACAGTAAATAGGCCCTCTTTTTTTCTTCCTTCCTCTCCTTGTTTGGGCCCTCAGTGTCAAATTTCTTCTTACAAAATATCTGATGTGTTGAAAAATAGTCACCTGATTTTTATAACTGTAGCCAGGTGCCTGATGCCAAAACACAGGGTCAGTTCTTGACCTGAGAAGACAGAGGTCAGACGATGCTCATACCTGATTGAATCAGCCGACAATCTTGAAGAGGGCAAGTTTGACAACTGGCCTTAGTCGATCAGCCGCCTCATCACTTAAATTCTGTGACACCCACTATTGGTAACTCCTCAGCAATCCTGGACACCTGCACAAAGGTGTCCTATTCCATGACACTGCTACTGTGTATTCCTGCTCCTATATCTCCTATTCCATGACACTGCTACTGTGTATTCCTGCTCCTATATCTCCTATTCCTTGACACTGCTACTGTATATTCCTGCTCCTATATCTCCTATTCCTCAACACTGCTACAGTATATTCCTGCTCCTATATCTCCTATTCCTCAACACTGCTACAGTATATTCCTGATCCTATATCTCCTATTCCTCAACACTGCTACTGTATATTCCTGCTCCTATATCTCCTATTCCTCACACTTCAGACTACTCTAATATTGTTGTGAACAGATCAGGATCCTAAGTGAAAAATAAACGGATACTAATTTTCAGTTTTTCTATATCTGAACCGGACTTGATTTTTGATTTCATAGCTTCAACTCCAACAAACAACAACTGAGCTTGCATCAGTGTAAGAGAGTATTGTTACACAAAAAAAATCTTAATTCTGATTTCAACAAATCATTTTTTTAACAAAACCTGGCCAAGGCAAAACATGTTAACCTCTCAAGAAATCTGCAAACCCGTGGTTCCAAAACACCCAATAGAGATCTGTAAAACACCGGGAGATGTGTGCATATTCTGCGCTTAATGCGCCATGACAACTACAGAACTCATATGTGGCTTTCAATGTCGATTGCTGCATGGTTGGTGCACATCAAGGCCTGGGTCAGAGGGGATTTCTGGACAAATCGTCTAATATGAAAGACTGTATTTCTCCTGAAAGGTCGTTTCAGCACAGCGAGAGACTTGGCTGGAGTCTAAATAGACGTCTGTGTCTTCCTCCCCATACTGCCGCTGCATGCAACATGCTGGCCACATAGCAACTAGCAGCTCCATGGCAACGACTGGTTCTCTGACTGGAGGTGCTGAGAGGACTTGGCTGGAACGCACGCAGTGTTTCCTATTCCACTAATGACTGTCGAGCACTCTGTTCATGCTTCTAGTTGGCCTGAATTCATTCTCAGTGTGCAACTTACGTCAATGTATCCTAAGGCAATTATTATTGTTCTCAAGCTAACTACTGTTACTGTTCTCTGAGGCAGACGTTTTGTAGGCTACCGCTCGCTGAAAGGATGTTTTCTTTTTCAGGTGGATGGTTTTTTTCTCCTTGTTTCCTTTTGTTTCCATGGCCAGTTTGGATTATGTGTTTTGCATTTTCATGTCTCCAATCTATTTCCCATTGACCCAGATATGAGCTCATCGAATTGAAAGGCAAGAGCCAAAGAATTTTGGAGCAGTGTACAGCTCTGGAAGAAATTGAGACACGACTGCAACTCTTTCTTTCCTTTCCAAATAAGTTGAAAAGGAAAGGTGTGAGTGAGGAACAGAAGTGTTCCGTTTGCAGTGGTCTCTTAATTTTAGCCCTTTTGATCCTCACTCAAAACCTTCCTTTGCAGTGGTCTCAATTTTTTTTCCAGAGCTGTATTTGATGCAGGCCTTCCATTGTTGATTAGTACATTCCACTCTGTTCGGGCATTAGACCAGGCCAAAACACTCGCAGACATATTTTATTAATTCAATCCATGTTCAAAGCTTAGAAAAAACCGTTCCCACCTACCCAGTGCTCCCCTGGTTATTATGTCTCCTAAAGAGTGGGGTCACGAGGTAATGGGACTATCCAAATGAAAGAGAGACAAGTCTGTAAACATGGATGTGACCAATTCAATTAAAAGGATATTACAAGCAGTAAAATCTGAAATAATAACGAAAGAGTGGACTTTCAGTTTTCTCCAGAAAATTGGAATGAGAGACAAAACAGGAAACTGGGAGATAAATTGCTAATTGCATTCCATGTGTCCGTTGTGGTCTGGCGTTGGTGGGGGGGTCTCTAGGGTTAGTGACGGTTGCATTAGTGCCTTTGTCCTGAAGTTCACAGAAACTGGTGTTGCCTTTCATTTGGGTCTGGGCAGCAAACATTTAAGGCAGTTCCCATTGTTACAGTAGTCACTGCCCATGGGAGGTTGGCTCTGGGGGGTGAACTGGATGAACGTTTAATGTTTCCATATGTCTTAAAGTCTCTATACAGATGCTACAGAAATAGCATGTTGTATAGTGGGTGTCGTTGTATAGACAATATAGTCCCACAAAACTTGCTGTTTTGGTCGGTGATAAAGCCGTTCTGGTCTAACCCTGAGTGAGACAGTTTTGGAGTATCAGCTGTCAGTCTGATGGGGGGAACCTGTACAGGATCAGGACACAGGTGGGGCTAGGACCTTGAGGGGTTTGGAGATCTGGTGGCACACATTTTCTACCACACTCTTGAAATGATGGTCATTAATCACACGGCACAAGCTAGTGAGGATAGGTCGTGTTGCTTGTGTATTTATGTTCAGTAATCTAAAATTCCTTTACTCAGTGTTCTTGTGGGAGATAAACTCAGGTCTCAAACCGAAGTCTGTCTTGACGCGAGTCACAGAGGTCAAGCGCTGTCGTTTTTGTTTGCGTTATCTCGTGGTTCTGTTCTACATCACTGCTATTCAAGATGCTTCCGTGATAGCACAGTGCACTGGCACTGTTGATACTTCATACACACGCATGTTGTGCACTCAACCTTTGGTTTAAAACCTAACTACAAGACCTTGTGAGACAACTTGAGAATCACTTGAGAACAAGTAAAGATTGTGGAAAAAATTACATTTATTTTCAAATTAATAAATAATAATTGGAACATTATGACATTATACTTAACCGTGTAGAATATGAGAGACCAAATCAAATGATTCGCTTGGACAAAGCACAAAAAACGTGTTGCTAAATATAGTCATGGCTCCTAGACATACATGTCACGTTATACTCTGAACACAGGCTTTCCACCCGATAGCTAAACTAACTTTTGCAGCTCACAATATCAGTTACTCGCTTATTTAATGGTGACCAAAATATTTCCAAGTTACATATCCCTCACCTGTTGACCTTTTCAATGTTTGAGATGCCCGATATCGGTATTAATGACAGAAGCACTGTTGTTCTTTCATGGTTCTTACTGTATTGACAGTCATGTTGCATTTCCACTGGTGTTTTTCCCGGTACTAGGACAACACAAGTGATTTATGCAAATGTTGGCTTTAGACATTCCTATTTACATTATACATTTGGTACCAATGACTTAAGGAGGGACTCAGGTAGGGAGGGAGGGGTGAATAAGTATTATATTTCTGGTAGTTAAATAAAACCATAATAAATAAATACATTGAGAAATAAAACGAATTTCTTCCTCAGACTCCTGCACTGGCTCCGCCCTATACACCTTTAATAGAAAGATTTGGGAGAATTCTGGGGTCATTTTGTGTTTTTATAGGTTCTGTAGGCTACGTCTCTATCTCTTAGCTCACCGTTATTCTATTGAGTCAATGGAATCATGCCAACTTTGGTCCTTTAACTCTTTCCGTTCAGAGTCTTTGCTTTCCTGTACTGTTGTTTTATTTTCTTTAGGCTATTTTATCAGGTATCTATTTCTTAGATCGGATGAAAACCATTACGAGAAGCCTAATGCAAACGATACACATCGCTATTCGAATAGCACAACATGCCGCGTTTTCACTGCACGTAACGCGTCAGCCCTAAAAACCTGTCTTAAGTCCTAAAGTCCGAGGCTTGGCATCAAGTGAGAGCCGGGATACTCGGCCACGGCCTAGTGGCGGACGGTCGGTTGCCCGTGTCAATGGAAACAGAAAAATTTCTGGAATTTAGGGTGAACAACCTTGGCACCTGTGAAAGTTATTTTCCACTGACAATCAACGTCTTAAGCCTTAAGACATATCAGTTTGCTGGCTGTAGCTACGGCGGCTAACTTTTTGGGATGCAAAATATGTTAAAGAGAGCTGTATTTATTTTAATGGGTGAGCGATCTATAACTTGGAATATATTGCTCCTCATCTAGATGTTATAGTGACATGCCAATGAACTAACATGTAGAAGTCCCTTGCATAACAACATGAAGATATGAATGACCGTAGTACCACTGTTGTGTGTAGCGAGCTTGCTGAGATTAATCCATTGGGTGTATATTTGTGGAGAACGCTGACGGAAGTACCGTGGGGAGTCAGCTAACGTTACAATAGTGTAGTCATAGCCTCTTAGACAATTACATTAATAAACGTAGCCAAAAAGAGGACAAATAAATTGTTTCTGCAATACAGTGTTTAACCAGAAGAGTAATAGCTTCATTGACTCTAATTTGTTACTAGAGCACACATTTCCAAAAAAACATAAGTACAGTGTTGTTTTCTTTCCTTACAGTTTTCCATTTTATGCAATGTTGGACACTAGCTAATGGAACTACCAACTCTGGAATATATTTTATATCTGGGGACAAAAAACATTGTTGAATCACACAAACCACACTTTCAGCAAGATTATTGGGGGAGTTTAAAAATATATATAACATCCATTAGAGATCTTAACACTATACACTATACCAATGTCAAACAATGTTCATGTATGGACCTACAGCACAAATTGCATGGGAGATCAGCATTCTCAGATTATTTTAGCAAAAATAGCATATCTAACAATAATGAGAATCATTAGTTAGTTTGCGTTGGAATGTGAGCCGTTATCTAGAAAGTCATTATTTTATTGGGGAGGAAAGAAGAGATTCCCTAGAGCTTTGCTACTTCAAGAATGCAGAAGCGGAGCACAGCAGTTTGGGTGGGTCAGTGATCTGGATCAGACGTTATCTGCCAGTACAACAGACATGCTGAAGGATCACAAATTGCCTTGGGGTCCCAATCAAACAAGTCAGATACGGCGACAGAGCATGGTCTTAGGGGAGGGTGGTCTCCTGATTCGCTCAGCACTCCAGACGAGGGTCAACAGAAGTAGAACGGGGGAGGGGGAGTTGGGGAAACAAGTTAACAGGGGTCGTTCTGACACCGCAGTCCTCCACTCTGTAGGGGATTACAGCCTTTAATGAACTGGCCATTGAAAGTCATGGGCCTGGGTGATTGGCTCGGAAGTGAATGTGAAAGGTGGCTCTTATCAGGGCACTCAAGTAAGGGCGGCCCAGTGCCAATCAGTCAGCCTGGAGGAGGACCATCTAGAGGGCATCTTGGCTCTGACAAGGCTGGCTCCCACTAACATTCATTAGAAGCCAGTCGTGAGATCTCTTGAGCTCAAAATGACCTGCACTCAGCTAAGGCTACTCTAGTGAAATAATGAGCAATGGGATCTGGGAGACAGACTGTCCAAGGATTATGCTATGCATTTGTTTATTTCTCAAGGAATACTTTTACGTGTCCTGTCCAGAAAAATCTAAAGGGGTTCCTGTTATGTGTCTGACTTTTGATTGGCAAACAGGGTTGCTACCCAATTTAAATAGACAGCAGCATTCTTACTGAAGGTTTGTGTTTGAAAATGAATCAAATAAAACTGTAGGAACAAAGCAATGTGTGTGCGTGAGCGCGCACCAACCAGTAAGTGAAAGAGTCACTGATGTGAATTTACTAATCGCATAAAGTGCACAGCCATTATCAAAGTGGTGTGCAATATCAATAATTTCGTTTAAGCTCTTTAGACAAAAATCCATCCACTGTCCACACTACTCTTCCACCCTTCCAAAATACCGGAAGGAACCAGCGAAAGTGCTTTCTCAGAAGACAGGTTGAATTCTCGGTGCAGTATACTTGTTCAAACCGCTGTGGAGTGAAGGGGGAGAGGAGTGGACAGGAGGGAGGGGAGAGGGAGGAGAAAGGCAGACACTGACACCTAGGCAGTGGCAGTCATTTCCAAAGTCCAGAGGGAATAGACGTTTCGTGGAGTGCGTATTTTGAAATATTTTACAGGGACCTCAGTTTGGGAGAGATCTATTTTATTCACGTTTCGATCGTGGAACCACGGGAAAGCACATGAATATGCAAGGAATAGACATGGCCTCAAGTCAATGTCTCTGTTTGGCATTGACTGTGTGTTGTATGACTTTGACCTGCAATGGATTTAATATTGACTCGCGATTTCCAGTTGTCAAAGATGGGAAAACCATTGGCAGTTTCTTTGGATTCTCTGTTGCATTGCACAAACAGACCGACGGGTCCAATAAATACCTGTAAGTACCCGTGGTTCACTTGTTTGCGAATGTTCTTTCCCCTTCTGGAGCTGTAAATTGGTATTCCACTTCTGATTCCACTACGATAGATAGATTTTCCCTATGCTAGAAACACGGAAAAAAGATTAAAACTAGTCTGTTCTTGCTCTTTACCATTATTTTATTTCATTAATACGCACGTATTTAATGTTTCAAATTTGTGTACAATGTTTTAGCTTCTCATGTAGGCTATAAGGTTTGTTTATGTATTGTGCATGAGAACACCTGTTTAAAATAACTTTGTACCGGCGCTGCTTTTTATGTTCAGATGGCTACAATCTTAGAATTCAAAGCAACCTCAACATGTCACACACCTGTGCGGTCTACTCACACCACTCTCCGATCATTTTTATTCAATAGATTCTAACGTTGTAAATTGCACATAACGCTTACTTTTTCAAATTTGTCAGTGGTCATTCTCTCCAATGTGTTCGTATCGAATAAAAATAAAGAATAACACAGTGGCAATACTGAAGCCTTCTGCAGGTTGTCTATATCTTTATACTTAAAAAAAAAACTCATATAGTTTATGCTACATGTATCCAAACATTGTGCGCTATTACAAGAAGACTACAAGCGTACTATCGCACAGTAGTACGCTTAGCGTACTAAGCGCACAATATGAAATATTATTTCTAGCGATTCCTTAATGTATTCTACTTGTACTGCTCTATGTTTTAGTGGATGTGAGAAGTAGCCTACTAAGTATTTGGTGCCTAGGGTAAAAAACATAAAATACTACTCAACGAATAATGTCGTGTATGGTAGTCAAGTGTGGGGTTGTCGCTCACAACCATGCATAGTTAATCAATTTATGCTGGCTCTCATGTCATGAAAATGCATATCCCATTCACAACACAGAACGGCCATTACAAGACTTTAAGATGTTTATCACAATGTCTTATCATACTCACGAACAGGACAATGGTACCGTCATCCAGCAACAGCATATCTTGGTATCGTCATCCAGCAAGAGATAACTACTGTATAAACAATAATAAGAATAAGAACAGTTGTTAATGCTTGTTCCTTATATGCTTTATACGTTTTACATAGCTGCAGGTGAAACAGGTGGGCTTGTTTTACAGCCGGCAGCATGTCTGTGTGGTGACTTAACTAAAGATAAAAAGGCATCAGATGCCAAAGAATCTTTATCCCCAGGGGATTGGCTTATTATAGCTAATAGGTGGAAACATTTACCACTGTTCTGTGAGGGAAAACTATAGCATTACTATTGCACACAAAATGTATGTTATATGTGCCTTTCTCTGGTTTGAACCTCTTCGTCATCATAGAATACACACATAGTTGGGACACATTACTTTTCACATGTCCCCGGGCCAAATCGCTCAACTGAGACCTAGGTTTGTGTGTCGCAATACCATGTTCACTGACCTTGGTCAATAACTCTGTTTATTATCAGTAAGGTGTTTATACTTTAGTGTTTGTATAGGCAATATGAAAGGATTTATATAAGAAAAATAAGACACATTTAAAGCACGGCCAATGTCAGACCTGCTTAGGGGTTTATTTCTCATCTGGCCTTCTAGACATGGTTGACTTGGACTCTAGCAGCTACCCATTTGAGGCTCTGATAGATCTCCCTCTAAACATGCTCTTTGAAGACCCTAGGATTACCTCAGTTCTATTTAGGACTTCCTTTTTCCAATTAAAATGGATATTTCTGGATCATTCGGCAGCATCCACCAGCAGTTTAGCTCTTTTGATCTATTTCCCCCATGATTTTAAGTTTGTGCTTGTTGGAATCGCTAGTAATTGCATGCATGAGCAAAGCTGGAAAGATCATTGTAAACAAAGCACAACTTCCTGAGAGGTCACCTATGAATGTGCAGACTTGGGAATAGATAAATCCTCCCCTGATCCGATTAGTCCTTCCCATATTTGTTTCATGTGCTCTAAGTAGTGAATTGATTTATTAAGTTGAGTTCATTCTTGGTCAGTTAGGGCATTGGAGAGTCCAGCTGACACTGGATCGATGCAGCGGCTTTGCTCTGTCCCCTGGGGGCTAATGTCCCCCTCCCAATGTTGCTACATAAGAAGGGGACGGACATGGCCGTGGTAGTGAGGCTTGATACCTGTGGGAGAAGGAGACTTGATTGACAAGGTCAAAGATTGACAAGGCCTCTGTCTGTACGGAGCTGGAGATTTGTGACAGTTGAGAGGCAATAGGAGTGGGTCACATAATATCTCTAAATGTCATTATCAGCTTAATGGTCATGTTGTATTAATTACTGTTGTAACTCCTTTCACAGAACCCATCTTTATGAAATCATTATAGATCATTTTCAGTACATTTGAAAAAAAGATTTAAACATTATTTTCTGCTTTGCTAGTATATCATACATCATATTGTTCTCTACTTAAACAAAAAAATGTCTGTATAGGATATTTTAAATTGGGGGTGTTTTGGGGTCTGTTTTAAGATTTTTCCAACAGTTTTGATTTCTGAAGACCAGACAGTCCCTAATTTGAATCCAGTGTTTAAATTATTGGTATTATACTGGGCTGTTCCAGTTTTACAGTATGTTCTCACTAAACACATTTTTTTGTGTGTTTTGTTGAGGGGTAAATATAGCCCCCTGGTCACAATATTTATACTGTTTAAAGTGAATAATTATATCTGTATGTCAGAGAATATGATTAAATGGTTTATCTCCTGCAGTGGAAATGAGCTTGGATAATTTCATTAAAGATGCATCCAATTTAACAGATTGTCATCCAGGAAAGTAATTCCAACTCAGGTCAAGCAAAAGGTTTATTTTAAAAACCCGTCAACACCTAATTTTGTGAAGTCCAGTTCACATATGAGGCCTTCTGCAAGTTCAAGTGCAGGTGAGAGAGTGCTCAAGATCGGAGATGACCTAAAAGCATATATTTCTTCGAGACATTCTGATTCAAATGACACTGCACACCAGTAAGTACCAACCAGGAAATGCTTACCAGCACCCACGTACTTGGAGAATACAAATTGACAGACCAACCGCAATAATTGATCTTACAGCCACGCAACCTACCTTAAGGAATTGCTAGAGTCCAATGAGATAATGCAACCTTGCCAATTTACTTCACCCCAAGTGTGGTGGTAAGCTACGAACATGTTTTGAACTGGTCGCAATGTCGCGAAGCAACAACATTTAAGAGTATCTTTGGCCATCATGGAAAATGTCAGTGGAGAAATTCCTTCAGAGAAAACATTGAACCTCTAAGCCAAAGTATCGTGTCCATGTCGCATCTTCCTCACACATTATGTTCACCTGTCTGAAGCATAATATGGCATTCTTTCCTGCACCCTCTTCATCACATTCACGACCAGCACATTTCTGTCTGCAGAGGGTCTTTTTGTTCTCTATTGGAGGAGGGAAGAGGGAGCAATGCTTTCAGCTGTTCTCTGATTGGCTCTTTCCAGGCCTCTGACCCTGTGGTATGCCTGGAATGTATTGCCCATCCCTGCGCACCAACCTGCAAGGTTGCAGGTTGGGACAGGACTCAGTATGTCAGGAAATTCAGCAAAGCTTGGATGCACCTACAATCTTCTGTCTTGTCTAACATTCTTCTGGTCTGTCATCTAACAAGCCTAGAAGATGTTAATGAGTGCAGAACCTCTAAATTGGCCAATCAATGGGCTTAATTGCTCAAGTCTCCATTGCGTCTAATTCAACGAAATAGGTGCTGTTTAGCCAGCTCATGCCTGTCTGAGGGCCTTTATCCCTAAAACTCAGCCTTTTGATTATATTGAGCTTTCTCTTGTTTCCTCCATTCATTGAGGGGCAACATTGATTTCTGTCCACTGTAAGAGGTTTTTATGTTGGTAAGGCCTTGACTTTAATTGTCTGTAAACCTCTCAGTATAATGTTGATTTCCCCAATGTCCACCCACTGCCTCGCTATGCTTGTAGGCCCCATGTAAAACAATACAAAGATTCCTCTTTCCCATGCATTTTTCCACTGCCTGAGAACTCATGAACTAACAAAAGAATTAGGACGGAATAACTGTCCCACAACACAAAAGTGTGAATAACTAATAAGGTTTCCATGAAGCATCACAAAGTGGTCAAATGAGGAGGATGGGTGTGTTAGACTTGGCTAGGCTCCAGCATTTCATCTCAGTGTTTCTACTAAAGGCTTTGTCTTCAGAAGTTGGCCTCTCAAAGTAGTTGTGTCATGCCAAAGTGCCAGTACTGAGACCTGCTCTCTTATGTGTCCATTAGACCCCCATAACATGCCATCCTATACAGTTTTTTGTTCACCATGGCAATTGCATAAAACATATTTGAGTCATGATTATCTAGTACACAAATCCACAAAGTAGTCTCCTGAAACCAGACCCCCTTATTCATTGTGTCAGCAGCTGTGTAAACACTAGTCTTTGATGCAGTTTAAATTGAATTCATCCATGTCAATAAATTTTGTCAGGGCAGTAGCCTTCTTTAACTATCTTTGTGGTCTGCCATTGGAGTGAATTAGGACATTGTCTAAATACGTATGTCTTTGGGCTTTTTAGTTTATGACTGGGAATAATAAATGTCTGCCAAACCAGTCCTTTGAGTGTATAGTGTTAATGTATAGTTACAATGTTATGTTTCCATGAGAAATTAAAACTGTAGTGTACCTGGAGCATGTAACAGACAAAAGTATTTAGATTGAGGTTATGAGCAGAGACTGTCGCAGTATAACATTTTCACTTCACCATTATCGTGGCCGAAAGAATTCACAATAACAATATTATTGCAATATCTATTGAAAATCTGTGGTTAAAAATAATAATGCTATCAGTCAAATTCGTCTTTCATATTGTTAATTGTTAATTTAGTCTCTTTTGGCAAATTAATTACACTTAATATACAAGTATAGGGAGTTGTAGAGTATGTAACTATAACTGTACAAATTGAAAGCGTGCAGAAACAATAATTACACGAGGATAGTGAAAAGACGACCAAATGAACTGATAAACAAAAGATCCACAAGGCCTAGTGACTAGGCTACAAAAATGGTGAATCTTTGCATGTCTCTCCCGGAGTTTCTGGTGGGGCTAAAGAGTAGATTTCAATGCCAGCGCATAGGCCCAGACTCAGTTCATGCACATACATATAGGTGACATGAAAAAGCTATCCAAAAACTAAGAGGAGTTTTGGGAAAAATGCAACATAATTATCACCATGAGAATAGGCTACAAAATCAGCAAGTTTGCGAGTCTGTCCCGGAAGTTCTGAGGGGGTAAATGGATGAATTCAAACGCCAGTCTGTAAGTCCAGACTCATAGTTTGAGCACATGCTCCGTTTGTCATAGGTCACATGAAACAGCTATAGAAAAACCGAGAAGAGTTTTGGGAATATCTCAACGTAATTTTCACCAAGTGAATAGGCTATGAAAATATGCGTTTTGTCGGTCTGTCACAGGTGTTCTGATTGAGTAAATTGATTAATTCAACCACCAGGGTATAGGTCCAGACTCTTAGTTTACCATCATTTCAAATTTATAAACCGTGGCTTTCACAGATTTCTAGATGTAGAGCAACGGCCCACAGGACACATGCGCCTTCCATGCCCTCTGCGCAGCCCTCAGATGAATTTAGAAAACAGTAAAATGATACATTCACACACAAAATATTATATACAATACATGAAATAGACTTGAAATAATTTTTGGACTGTTTACAAATAAAACAGTAATTTTAGGGTCTCAGAAAGCTGTTGTGATGTCTTTCTAAGTGTAGCTGAGAGTGTGCTAATGTTTGAGACATAAAACACATGATGACGCCTATCACAGAAGTCTCTGTACAAGCCAGACTATCATAGTGAAAACAGCCCAAAAACCTATTGCGTTCAAAGTGTTAATAATTACATACAGTACATGGACGTGTGTGTGTTCCAAGTTGATCTGCGGCCCCCTGATGACCAGTACATAAATTCTGTGGCCCCCACCACGATACAATTCGCCCATCTCCTAGAGGTTTCAGAAACTGATGAAGCAAATATGATACATTTGGTTAAAGGGTTTTAAAATATATATTTTATTCTTAAACAAATTAATTTTGGTAGTGCCCTATGACAGATGTTTAATACTAATGTGCAATGTATGTATGAGTAATAATTCTCAAGTGCAGTTTATAAAGTTGTCCTCATGAGTTTGCATACCCTGGCAGAAAATCAGAAATTTTGACAATGATTTTGAAAATATGACTGATCATATGATCCATTTATTATCACCTAGTTGCTTGGCTCCTTTTTAAATCATAATGTTAACAGAAATCAACCAAATGGCCTTGATCAAAAGTTTACATACCCTTGCATGTTTGGCCTTGTTACAGACACACAAGGTGACACACAGGTGAAAATGGCAATTAGAGGTGACCTTCCCAAACGTGAGTTTTTTTTAAATGCATTTAGTGTCTATGTATAAGTAGTCAATGAGTTTGTTAGCTCTCACGTGGATGCACTAAGCAGGCTAGATACTGAGTCGTGTGGAGTAGAAAAGAACTGTCAAAAGACCTGTGTAACAAGGTAATGGAACTTTTGAAAGATGGAAAAGGATACACAAATATATCTAAAGCCTTGCAAATGCCATTCAATACTGTTAAATCACTTATTAAGAAGATGATATATCAACAAAAATGAGCTGCATGTTTGAGTTGCCAGAAAGAAGCCTTTATTGCACCAGTACCACAAAAAAGCCCAGTAACAATATGCCCCACAACACCTTGACATGCCTCACAGCCTCTGGCATACTGTAATTTGGAGTGACAAGACCAAAATAGAGCTTTTTGGTCACAACCATAAGCGCTATGTTTAGAGAGGGGTCAACAAGGCCTATAGTGAACAGAATACCATCCCCCCTGTGAAGCATGGTGGTGGCTTACTCAGGTTTTGGGGGTGCGTGAGCTCTAAAAGCATGGGGAATCCCATAAGAAATAAAGGACGTGTTTTGCCTGCTCACTCATGTTTTCTTTACAAATGGTACGTATATTACCAATTCTCCAAGGGTATGCAAACTTTTGAGCACAACTGTATATGGGTGTGGTTAATACTCGGGTTTGTATACACGCAAAGATATAAAATTCATGGTACAGGTTATAAACTGAGAATTACGGTAAGCGCATTTCATGTCACCTATAGACATTGTGCCTATAGGTGACATGAAAAAGTTTTTGAAAAATACAATGTTGTCTTGGCCTATTGAATACAATATTATCATATGTGAATTATTAACCTGACATCAATATTTCATGTTTTTAATATCACAGTTATTATCAATACCTTTATACCTTTATATTGAACACCCCTAATCAGTAGTGAATATTATCAGATGAAGGTTGCGTCATGTGTCTGAATTATAAAGTTATAGTGTTAAAGTTATCTAAATAACTGCTGGTACACTTTTTAACTGTATCTGTACACAGATTCACAATTTTCAAGCTATTTCATTCTATTTAAGACAATGAGAAATAGTAATAATCAGATATATGATCTGCTGCAAACTATGACATGGTATAACATTCTTCATTGTGCTGTATAATAGATTATGGCTTCTAATAACATATAGTCATTATTTAATCCTGGCTAGACGTTAGTCTAGTGACATTTGGAAATTAGTGAATCACAGCTGAATTTAGTCTCTCGTTACCTATCTCTACCATTAAGAATCCCTCCAGAGGCTTCACTAGGAAGTCCCTACAGTGAGGACTCAGCTTTTACAAACACAGGAAGCAATTCTTTCCCTCCTCTCTGCTTGTACAAACGTCTTAAAACAGCATGGAGTTCGAACCAACCGTTATGCCCTGGGCCCCTAAGTATGTATGGTGACCATGGGAGCAACATGCTACCTTTCATTCTACATGTCATTTGTCGTCTCGGGAAGCGTAATATGATATGGATGGAGAGATCCATTTACATTAGGTAAAAGTTTGTCTCTCGGCACCTCTCTACATTGATCGGTTGGGAGATACTGTAGGGTGGCTATGTATAAGCTGACTGTTCTGGTGTTTGGTCTTTTAATGAATACATCAGGCTGGGTTTTGTCTCTTTGGATTTGCAGTGCATAGGCTACATGCTGTCTCTATTTCAATGCTTTTCCGCTCTTCTTTTTTTACCTGAGAAAGGCTGTATAATGCTGTACTTAACAGTTCTAAACCAGACAGCTGAACTGTAACTGTTGGTAATGGTCTGTAGGATACATTTTCCTGTGTTGAAAACTTTATGTTGTTCTCGGATAATGCAATGCCGAGAAGGAAACGATCGATTTTAACCGCTGAAATCATAATGACCATTTTCTATAGCCAAACTAGTGCCCACTGCCAGCGATATAAGTCTTTGTACAGACCCCCTCAACCGGCCCACCTGTCTCCACTCTTACATGGAAAAAGGATGGGGTCAAGATGGTTTGATAAACACACGGTTAACCTGCTGTAAATTCCACAATGTGGAGCTTTATGGCTTGTGTGGGCAGTAAGCAAGGGGGAAGTGGCTGTTCATGGTTCTCTCTAAGGGGGCCACTGAATTTGGGGGCTTGTGTAGATTAGAGTCCCTTTGGGCTAAAGATCTCCCAGGTCAACCCAGAAACATGTGTCCAGACTGGAGATTTATAGCAGGGACTCTTGTCAGGGTTAGAGTTAGGGTTAGTCAGAGTTCCAGAGTGTATTGGGTGTTCTAGTTCTTGGTTCCCAAGGTTCTCATGATTGAAACCCACTCTTCCAGTCAGGGTCCCTGGGTATAGTTTGTGTTCTAATTTGGATTGGGTGAGTCAAGTGGAGGTTCAGATCAGGGTCAGAGGGCACAGTGCATGGTTCTAGTATGAATTGAACATATGTTTTCTGAAGATCCCTTCAGGACAATGAGGTTGTTCTAAGCCAATAGGTCACGGCATTGCATCTAGAGTTAGGGCAGGGATTATGGAACCCTTGATGCTTAGCCTGTGACATCCCTCCCTCTGGTAAAGAACATGAGTTATACAGTGTATAGAGGAGTTCCCGCTCAAAATGACTAAATGTTTTTTTTTCATTTGAATTTAATCCTACAAAGACCATAGTTAATGTTTGATGTGAGACTGTCATCAAATTGGACCACTGCAGTACGTTTTTTTTGTATATTATGATAGAGTAACCTCCCACACTGTTTGTTCCATGTTCTGAACAAGAGTTTGCTCTGCCGTCACTCTCTGACCATGGCAGATGGTGGTCCTAGACAGGATGTTTGTCTAGCAGACAGATCTGTACGTTAGTGTGTGTGTACTTGTGTGGTTGCATTTCCAACCCTGTGTGTGTGTGTGTGTGTGTGTGTGTGTGTGTGCATAGGCCACAAATTGTGCATGCCTGCGTGGGTGCATGTACTTCTGTGGCTGTGTGGAAGTGGAACCAAAGCTGAAGTCATGTGAGATCTTACATTAAATGTTCCTCACACAGTTCCTTAAAACATGTCTTTGTTCTGAGTGGTGGCGGGGCGGTGTTGTTGGGGGTGCAATTCTCCCCTGTCTTGTACGCCACCGTACTCTAAACATGTCGATTTCCTGGCTGAGTAGATGGCCTTGTAGATGACAGATTGCAGTAATGCATGACATAATTTCCTGTTTCGCCGGATTCCACTATAGGCCACTTCCATTGCATCGCCTACCTATCCTACCTATAATGGTGAGCTCTTATTGTCTTTATGGGCTCCACTCGACAGTACAGAGAAGCGGGCGCTTCTGTGATCCGTCCATCGCCTTGTATATGTCACCAAGGGTTTTGTGTAATGTTGTGTAAAATGTCTGACGGCCCTGGGAACAGAGATGTCTGATCAGCGGAAGGATGCGAAAGGTGCCTCCGAAAGACTGTAGAGAAGGAGTTGACTGGGGGGCAAATGAATGGCTAGGCAACCTGGCTTCAGTGGCAGTCAACTTGTCTGGAGATATCTAGGCAGAAATCTTATCTAAATCACTACTTGGGTTAAATCAGTTCAGAATAGTGATGCCATATGAAGCTTCATTACCGTTCTTTTAGCAGCAGGATATTATGTTAGTAGCGCTCAGATTTTCTTTTTGAAAATAGAAGCCATCATTGAACTATATAAGGCAATATGGTTAACAATCAACTTTGTAAATTTTGTGTTTAATGTCTGTCCCAATATTGTTTTTGTCTTTTTTATAGACTTGATTGTTAACTATATTGCCTTATACATTTCAATTATGGCTTTTATTGTAATAAAGAAAATCTGAGTGCTCCCAGCATAATATCCTGCTGCTAAAATAACTGTAATGAAGCCTCTTTTGGCCATCACTAGTACAGAATTGTCTTTGATGGGTTTAGGTTCTTACCCAACAATGATTCACCTTTAAGATGTGCTTTTTGTATCTGGTGTTGTACAGAATTTTGATACTTAGAGTTATTCTGTAGCTATAGTCACACTATGACTTGTTCTTGATCGACAAAATGCATTCCAACCATATGTTATCACAATAACCCCTTAATGAAAGGGTAGGTGTGTAAAGCTCTCAGTCCCTGCTAATCCATTGGTGGTTTCTGCTGGTTCACAGCTGACCACCATTCATAATCCTGGAAGCCTTCACAGAGTCATGGAACAAACACACTATGGAGAGATACCCTCCAAACCTGCATTCATCATTTCATTACGTTCATATTTGTATGAGGTAGCATGACATCAGCATTTTCTATCAACATAATTCTGTTTAATTTCAATTACAGTGCTGCTGAAAGTAAGAATGTTTTCAAAAGTTTGAGTTTTAGTCGTATTTTCAATGGGCAATGCAGGTTTTTTAATAATGTGTAGAGTCAATAGCAGGAATGCTATGTTCCGTCGTTTCACTAAGATCTAGAAAGAGTCTAGGTTTGTAGTGATGTCTACTGGACCATTTTACAGCCATGCACAATTCTGCAGCAGCAGGTGGTATCAATGCAGCCACCCGTTAAACTGTTTACCTTGTCAGGACTCAGCTGAAAGCTATGTGTGTGCGCACTGAATATTTGCTAATGGCTAGCTGTGTACACCTTGAGTATTCTGTTAGCAATGTGGACCCTGGCTTTCTGAATGCCAGGTTGTGTGAATTCAAAGAAAATAGCTATTTGCTGAAGGAATGGTCATTTAGAAATAGGATTGTGTTCAAAAAGCCCCATGACCCCCAACCCACTGCCTCTCTTACCCACCCACTCATACACACATGCAAACACACACACCCACACACACACACATAAATGTCACTTTCCAGTCAGTGTGGAACTTTGTTTTCCTGAAGCTAGCTTTTTCAAAGCAGTCATTACGGGGGAGATAAACCGATTTTAAACCGTGTTCCCCCTGTACCTAATGCAAAATTCAATCTGCAAATTGAGTCGAGCAGCATTCACTATTACCGACCATTTATTAGCTTAGCAGATCGAACAATAACATTTTCCTGGAATCGATCTGGTTGCCCTGGTCGTCTACGACGTAATGCCATTATTCTTTAACGCCTGTGAGATGGAACTCTTTCAATGTATGTGAGGCACATTGCTCTTGGTTGACAGAATCTATCTACGGGCGCTTAATAGGCCTTCAGTAAGAGCTGCAGAACAAGGTTGGACATGAAGCCGGTTGGTCATGAAGGTGTTATCATCTTTACTTCAATGGTATGTGGGCCCTGCAAGACCCACGGAGACCAGCTCTTTTGTTATCACGAGGACCTAAAGTGCTACGTAGGTCCCGTAAACCCGATCTTAGACCTGCGTTTGATCTGTTTTCCGTCTGACATGTCTGATAAGGACAGGTCTCCTGTGCTTATCTGGACAGGTAATCAATCATCTGCTTATACAGGCACACACACACACACACACACACACACACACGCGCCAACACAGATACATGCTTAGCATATGTTTCCACCCAATTCCGTCCTGGCTTTTTGGGTTCCAGTCCAGCTGGGCAGATGGCTGTCGTCTATCTCCAGCAGACCTGTGTCATGCCTCGTCATACTTTTTTTTCTGCCGGAGATGAAGATGAATGGATATCTTTTATAGTCCTGTGCGGTGCCTGTGCCAAAATCTAAATAAATAATCTACAAAAAACATGTGGCAATGTTTAACAGAATCAAGACAATAAACCTATTTTGTCTGTAATGTAACAGCTTATCTACCTGCAATATACTTCAGCGATATACTTCAAAAATATGTTTTTTCCCATTGTTAGCTGAATAAGAAGTTTTATTTGAAACTGAAGAGGAAGACATTGTTGTTTGGAACATTGAGAAAGAGAATATTGGCCAATCCAAGATGACTAACAAAGTGCTTGTAGCGTCACTTTCTCCGACTCTTTCTACTTTGTCTACCTATGTGATACAATGCAGATTCTGTTCCTGCTATGTGTCTCTTCTCTCCCCGCAACACCGATCAATGTCTATATTTCTCCCCGATCTCTCTGTCTTTCCCACTCTCTGTCTCTCCATCTCTGTTTTCCTCTCTCCATCTAAATCTATGTCCCTTCCGTCTCTCTGTCTGTCTTTCTCCTTCCATCTCTACATCTCCCTCCCTCTGTCTCTCAGACATATGTTCTGTTCTCATTATCTCAATCTCTGTCTCTTTCCTCAATCTCTGTTCTCTTTCTCTGTTCTAAGATGAATCAGGCATGTCTGGCATAAAATCCCCATTTGTGACTCAGCAACTCTTTGTGGAAAATTGTATAATCATATGATTCAACTATTTGATTTGACTCAGATTTCAAGAATCCACAGGCGGTGCACCTTGGGATTGTGGTCTCAAGAAAATGCTTGTTTTAGACAGACTACCTTTAGAGGGGCGAATTTCAACATGTCCTTTGAGTTGGAATGCAGCTGCAAGTTCCTTCTTCCTGATCCAGAGAGAGCTGAGACTGTTCATTAAAAGGTGATGAGCAGAGGGGGAGATATGGGCAGCCATATTGTTTCATTTTGAATAAGAATATTAGTGAGTAAAGTTCAGCTACTAGGCAGTCAGTCTAATGTAGTTTATTATGGATAAGTTACAATTGGATATTACTGCATGCTCGCGAAGATACCATCTCTTTATTTGTGATTTGGTCACATTTTGTTTTTGTAGCCTATCATTTAAAGGTAATAACTCTTTAAATAATAAAACTCCGTCCATGGGTTTTACTGTCCATTATTGGATGTTGTCTGTGCATGCATTATTTATAATAACAATTACATCACTATCATTCCTTAGTAAACTCTTGAAATTACATTTTTAAAAGGGGTGGTTCTGATGACATGGGGCACAAATTAGCACATCCTCATCCACAATCGGAGAGTTGGGGAGAAACAAAAATATATATACAGCGTAATCTGAAAAAATTTAATTGAAAATAAGATGTTCACGGATCATTATTTGAAACCAAATAGCAGTTGCACTCCATATTTATTATGTGTGTTTGTGTGTTCATCATGTGCGCAAAGGTGGGTGCGCATTTTCATATTAGTGACAATGAAGCGCTAGTTCCATTTTGTCCAGTTCTGGCTTATACAAACAGGGTATGCCTACGATAATATTATCCAGTAAAACTTGAGTGTAGGTGTACATTCGTTTGCCTGGGGTTTCTGAATTGTTTAGACAATATTGGCCTATGTGTGAAAACCTTTGGAGATCTTGATATTATTTTCGTGTCAATGCCCTTTTCAAGAAATGTACATTTAATTTTCCACAATGTTTTGAAGCAATAAAAACATAAATAGAACACAAATAACAAAATAGGCTATCACATTCCTAGATTTGGGGTTATGTTCAGATAAAGTCAAATTCTGGAAGATCAAGGGTTGATGGATAAATTGAAATGGAATATCTGACCGACCTTTAGTGTACAATGTAGGGATGTAGCCCAATTATATTGAAGTAGAAAGCAGTGGATTAGAAAACATTTCCAAAGGCACTGTACTACATAACCCACAAAGTAAAACACAAATTCTGTTTTTGGCCAGCTACGTAAACTCTAATATGAATTATCCTGCAAAAGGTGTTCAATTGGTTATATTCCGATTTGTCTCCTAATGCCTTAATTTGAGTAATGCAAAAGTTACTGAATTACATATGAGTAACTTGTAACTGAAACAGATTACATTTAAAAAGATAACTTACCCTGTACAGTCGTAAAGCGAGTGAGTCAGTGAGTGACTGACTTACTGACTCACTGACCATTGTTAAATAGAGTAGTAGGTAGAGAAGCGAACTGCCACATTGGCGATCAGCATTCAATTCTCGCCACGGACAAAACAAAGAAGCCATTAGGATTTGTTAAATTGTCGCTGGCTACAAGCTTCAGTAGCTAAGTTATAGGAAGCATAAAATTAAAGCCGGTTGGTCTATGATTATTTTGCGAGGGATGATCTGCACCAACAAGAAACATATTGCTATAAATTTTGATTTACATAGCGTAGTTCACATAGCATGGTGGTTGGCTATTCAACTGTAATTGTTTTCTAAAGAAACGAACCAGCCATGGAGTGATTGGAGTCATTGTTTTAATTATAGGTTCTGTAGAGCAAGACTGAAACTTCACTGGCTACAAGCTTCAGGATAGCTACATTATAGTAAGCCTATGGTTATATTGCTATGGACGAACTGCACTGACAAGGAACACACCAACAACGTCTCAATTGCAATTTACATTGCGTACTTCACAAAGCATATTGGAACCAGACATGGAGGGATTGGAGTCATTGTTTTTATTACTGTATAGTGCTATTAGCTTATAGTAATCTCTTTCTATATGAATGTATTGAATGTAGTGTAGCAACCCTGCTATACCTGTTGTTGGTTTGGATGTTAGTTAATGTTGGGAACTAGTTTCGAGAACTGTGGAGTTTTGACTAATTGGTTTCACAATGCAGAAGTAAACAAACACCACATCTCTACACACATATCAAGAGCAACCACACTGTTTAAAAAGTGTAGTGGTTAAAGAAACAGTTTGTCACATAGTAAACCATGGATCGAATCCAACCAGGGCAACAACATTCATCACCTCTAATCATGGGCTGGCAGAAATAGGCTTGTCTGGTTCCTATTCTTGTTATTTCTTATTTTAAATTCCAGCTTTAATCTACAGTACAAAAGAAACTTGCAGAGCATTTTTGTATATTATTTTACCAGGTAAGGATGACAAAGAGCACATTCTTATTTGCAGCATCAACTTGGTCTCGAAGCAGGAATCCTCCCTCTGCTATCTTTGCTGAAATGTATCCTGGCGGAAACGCTGTTGTATGTCAGTAGTCTGGCAAGTTAAATTGCCAAAATAAACAAAAGGTGACCTGCGTGCTGCAGTACTTGAGATGAGGGACTGTGAGGACATTCGGTTAAATAAGGACAGTCTTTTGTGGACAGATTAATCTGAGACAGTATTGGTCTGGAGGGTTCTGTACTAGCGGTTGACCAGTCCCAGTTTCACACCTCTTATCAGACTTTTTCTGCAATTCCACATGGATCTGGAAAACAGTGACGAACTCAGGGTTTTTGCATACACATGTTCTGTTTTAAGCCAAGGTCTGGGTGTTGATTTTTTTGGCCGTCTTTAATACTGTTTTCCAACTCCATTACCACACAAACATTGTTGAGTTGGCTCATTTGTGGAAATGGTCTTGACATTTTCCACAAGAAAATTAGGAACACTTTGGGTGGCCTAGTGTTATGACATTAAAACAATCTACTGGACACTTCTGTGTGTGGACGCATACACAAATACAGACATGGGTGTCTGGCCCACACGCTCACATGCTCACACCAAACACAAAAGATATGTAACCCTCATATAAGCCACAGTATGCACCACACACACACACACCACACACCACACACACCTACCTTTCTGTCACTACAATGCGGGCCTGTCCTCTACTTCCCTGAGACATAGTTCTGGTTCCTACTACAACCTTGGTTCCCCACATGTCTGTCAGTGGTCCTGGCTCTCAAACCATCTGTGGAGTCTCAGATAAAGGCTAACTACTGAGTGATTAGCCAATTAATGTCTGTAGTAATCGCTCTTGAAGGAGCCTGTGGGAGCACATGTCGTAAGCACCATTAAGTGGTGCTTTGTGAGGCACAGTTGGCAGGCCAGGGTCCCATTAGATGTTACTGGTTGTCATCACCCTGAGAAGGCCATCGATTAATGGCTGAAATGCACATCAGGAGTGAGGAGGCAGGATCGTCTCTTGTCTCTGTTTCAGATGAGGCCGTGGCTGGAGTGTGTCAGAGCCTTGCTCCTGGGAGACAGGAGGCCAGTCCTACTTATTATAATGGCTGGGAGTAGATAAGTAATATGAGGAATCTCAGTGGAGACACGTTGCCTCTCTTTTGATTTCTCTTTCAGGGACGTATTTACCGTGCAGGTTTACCGAGGGCTGAATTACTGTACGGTTCATTACCGCTGCCTGGAGTGGTCAAGGTGGTGTTCCTTGTAAGGCCACACGGACCCCTTTGGCCTCCGTATGACCTAGTGAAGCCTTAGAGTGTTTTAGGAGGGCTGTTATCGCTCACATTTGGACAAAACGTTAGTCTGATACGTTTTTGCGGGAAGGCTGGATAGTCCTGTGTTATGTTATGTGAATAAACACCAAAGTCTTGTAAAGGTGGTGGTGCCAGGCACACTTTATATACACACATCACCCGTAATGTTTTAAAAAGTTCAACACATAGTGTTGCTCACGAGGCAGGAGTAATGTGTATTATAATTTGTCATGTCTTTGAAATATTCATCTGGATAATCTCATCCTCCTTCTTAAAATTCTTCTTCTTCAAATGAATATCTGCCACACCCCTCAAAAGCTTTCCATTTTGTTTTGGAACTTCCCTAGTGGGCAGTACTTGTAATGAAAGCACTGTCCTTTGAGGAAGGCTGTATTTCTTCTTGGGCCACACTTATCACTCCACTTTTTGCACTAATCTGTAAGGTACCAACCTGATAAGTGCAGTTTTAATTATGTCCTACTGGACCACCCTGTGTCTTTTCATCTGGTTCAGACAATGATAGCCACTCAGGGCACCAAAAACACTTGTCTCACTGTATTCCTGTAACCGTGCTGTGCAAATACATGACCCAATGTCACAGACACATAGCAAACACTTGGTGAAAGTGAACGTCGCTCATTTCAATGAACGTTTCTGCATCAGTAGTGCATTTTGACCCTTGAGCTGTGTCTACAGTATTTCCAACAATGCATGAAATCATTATCATCTCAGCGGATTGCTTATCATATTTCTTGTGAATGAGAATGCTTACCTCATTCTTCTTAAATATACTGGGCTTATTAAGTCATTCAAATGAAATAAATATGCTGACATGATAATGGTGTGGCTAGCCACAAGGCTTTTTCCTTGTAGATAACTGGCTGCTTCAAAGCTATTTTACCTTGGTGAAAGGAGCTCATGTTGTGGCTGTCTGGGTGCAGCCTCAAGAAAAAGACAGGGTTGACTACATAAGCACAATGTTGCGTCCAGACTTGTACCCTGGTTAACGTTGACGCTCCGACTCCCCCACTCTATCTCATCTCTCCTGTCTCTCATCCTTCTGCCATAGCATTTATTTTGGAAGTCATGTGGCTGCTCTATTCCAGCCAAGCGGCTTTGTGGGGGATTCTGGGCTTGAAGACGGGGTGTGTTGGAGGAGGCAAAAATATCAGTAAGAGATGTCAGTGTTCTTGTTTGAAACATTGACATCTCCTATAAAGATCCTTTTGCTGCATCAAGTAGTTCCTACTTAATAGAGTCATGGTTTCTGTAATGAAAATCTTGGAATAAAAGTTTCTGTCCTGAAGTACTCTATATTATTATCTTAGGCTTAAAACATTTATATAGACTCAGTAAACAGGAAATTAATGTGATTTAATTGGTTATCTACTGTCTGTCTGTGTTCGTATGTCTGTGTTTGTATGTGTGTATGTATGTATGTCTGTTGGCCTGTACTCAGCCTTCTAGCCGGAGCACCCAAAGACAAAGCAGTGAGTCTGAGGAATGTCAACGAGACAGGTGCCATTTACTCTTGTCCCATCACCACAGATCTCAACGACTGTGCAAGGATGGACCTGGTCAGCTCCAGTAAGTACTGGCACTGTGTCACTACAGTAACCTGTCCCTGTGAAAGAGCTCTGATTGTTGAATGGGTAACTTGGAGCTCAGTTGGGACAGGGGAGAGGTTTTGTTGGGTTTCTTAATATGGTTCAGATTTTTATAACCAGTGATTTTTTTGTAATGTGTTAGTGTGTAGACTGGATTCACTCACAGAGTATGGATTCCCCATTAATGTCTATGTTAATGTGCCAAAGCATTTTTTTGTTATTTAAGTCTAGTTTGAACGGAAAGTATACATCTCAAACACAAGGTTTAAAACAGTAAAGACACATTTATTTTTACCATTTGCTAATATTTTTAAACAATGTTTCACCGCATAGATAACTTTACCTATTCAACATTTGGAACCACCATAACCAAGTATGTTATCTAAATGTCAATTGGGTAGATAAATGGCCAATCAATTTCCTGAAACTGATTTTTCATCAGTGGCACCGCGGGGACAACCGGTAACATTGTCCCAGGCCTAGGCCAGGGGGGGACCCATTTGGTTGGCTTAAATATAATTATTTATTAGTCATTCTATCTTGTTATTTAGTACTATTGAGAAACATAATATTTTGTCTCGGGCCCTGGGATTTCTGTCGACGTCCTTTGGAGTCATAGCCTTAGCCTCTGAAATACATTATCCAAAAAGGAACGTAGTTGCGGATGAATTATGAGACTGACTCTCCTATTGTACTATTTGATCTGTAGCCTCCAGACGCTGAAAGTCAGAATGATAAGGGGGTATGCACATCAAATGGTAATCTCTGCACATTTTAATGGTTCACACTGGTTCAGGCTTGATCAACATTTGATGAGACTGCAGCTGTTTTTAATGCTAGGTCTCCCACCTTTTCATAACGTCTTTACACATGTCGTTCATTTGGAATATTACGTCTGAAATGGCCCAGACGGTGATGTATCTAGGACTATGTCCAATATTATCTTCATTTAGGTTGAATTCATCGTTTGTCCTTTTGTCATTTAAGTAACAAGCAACTTGTTACTTTAATGATGAATTAATGTGACTAAACAGGATGAACGGTCTTTGAAAAGAAACGTTCACAGCTTCACGCCTCTAGTTTCTGTCGAGCTTGAACGATTGACCGTTTAAGGATTAGGTAATGCTGAAGCATTAAGTGGTTTTGCATGTTACACCTTCAACATGTGTTTCTCCACCACAGCGGACTCGACAGAGATGGTAGAGGGGATGTGGCTTGGGGTGACTGTGGCCAGTCAAAGAGACCTGCCGGGGGGCCGAGTGCTGGTGAGACAACAGCCTCCTATCATGGGAAATAAGTGCTCTTAGAATACAAGCGCCACCCTCATTATCTTTAGCATTGACATTGGTTTACGGTTAATGCCGTAGTTTGGACATCATGTTTGTTCTTAAAGAGATAAATATGCACAAAACGACACGTTGAAATGTAATTCACTGTACTGGCAATACAATACAATATACTTTATTTTAAGTCCATTTACATACATTTTTTGTGACGTCCCCATGTAAATACACAAACGTTCAATGAACAACATAATAAACGCAACACTTTTGTTTTTGTCCCCATTTATCATGAGCTGAACTCAAAGATCTAAGACTTTCTCTATGTACAAAAGGCCTATTTCTCTCAATATTGTTTACAAATTTGTCCAAATCTGTGTTAGTGAGCACTTCTCCTTTGCCTAGATAATCCATCCACCTCACAGGTGTGGCATATCAAGATGCTGATCAGACAGCATGAGTATTGCACAGGTGGCCACAATAAAAGGTAACTCAAAAATGTGCAGTTCCATCACACAGGCCAATGCCACAGATGTCGCAAGTTTTGAGGGAGTGTGCAATTGGCCTGCTGACTGCAGGAATGTCCAGAGCTGTTGCCCGTGAAGTAAATGTTCATTTCTCTACCATAAGCCGTCTCGTCTCCAAAGGCGTTACAGAGAATTTGGCAGCACATCTAACCGGCCTCACAACCACAGACCACGTGTAACCACACCAGCCCAGGACCTCAGCATCCAGCATCTTCACCTCCAAGATCGTCTGACACCAGCCACCCAGACAGCTACTGCAGCAATCGGCTCGCATAACCAAAGACTTTCTGCACACACTGTCGGAAACCGTCTCAGGGAAGCTCATCTGCATTCTTGTCTTCCTCAGACTACAGTCCATACCAGCTTGAGTGGGCAAATGCTCACATGCGATGTGCTCTGGAAATTTGGAGAGGTGTTTTCATCACGGATGAATCCCACTCTATAGGGCATATGGCAGACAGCATGTATGGCGTCGTGTGGGTGAGCAGTTTGCTGATGTCAACGTTGTGGATGGAGTGTCCCATGGTGGCAGTGGGGTTATGGTATGGGCAGGCATGTGTTATGGACAACGAACAGAGGTGCATTTTATTGATGGAATGTTGAATGCACACAGATACCGTGACGAGATCCTGAGGTTCATTGTTTTGCCATTCATCCACGACCATCACCTCATGTTGCGGCATTATAATGCATGGCCACATGTTGCAAGGATCTGTACATAATTCCTGGAAACTGAAAACATCCCAGTTCTTACATGACCAGCATTCTCACCGGACATGTCACCTATTGAGCATGTTTGGGATGCTCTGTATCAGCGTATACGACAGCGTGTTCCAGGTCCTGCCAATATCCAGCAACTTCGCACAGCCATTGAAGAGGAGTGGACCAACATTCCACAGGTCGCAATCAACAACCTGATCAACTCTATATGAAGGAGATGTGTTGCACGTCTGATCAGCATCTTGATATGCCACACCTGTGAGGTGGATAGATTATCTCGGCAAAGGCGGAGTGCTCACTAACACTGATTTAGACAGATTTTAAACAATATTTGAGAGAAATAGGCCTTTTGTGTAGATAGAGAATGTCTTAGATCTTTGATTTCAGCTCATGATAAATGGGGGCAAAAACAAAAGTGTAATACACTATATGTAACTGCAGTATCAAGACCACTGGGGAGTTGTTGTAACGTGTGAGGGTGAGTGAGCACAACAGAATAAAAAAGAAAACATGAAAACTATTAGAAAAACAGGCAAAAAAACACAGGAACCACATAGGTGCTACAAACAATAATTCACAGTGCAAACAATTGAGGAACTTAAATTGTGTCCGGTTCTCACAAGCCTTATTTGCAGTTTACGAAAAGCGATACTCTTTTTTTAGGGGGTCATTGCCTCGAGGTTAAGAATATTTCAACTGTGCTATTTCTAACCATTAAACATCACTGACATTTCACTAGTTACTGCAGTGATATGATGCACAACAACAGTAGGACAACAGATGAAAATGTGGTATTGCATTTGAAATACTGTGTATAAAGTTTTAAGGGACATATTTTAAGACTTACATTTTATTACATTCTTAGATTTCAATAAAACTGGATAAATTGAGGTGATCTAAAACTTTTGTCTGGTAGTTTTCATACATAGATGTTTAACAAAAAGTAGATGATAATCTGACGTAATCATTTCCCAGTATAACAGAAAAGCATTGTGACGTTTGATTCCTTCAGGCATGTGGACATCGCTATGTGAAGGTAGTTCAGGGAGGCACGGAGGAGCAGAGGCGGATGGTGGGGAAATGCTACGTCAGGGGAAATGACCTGACCTACGACCCTAACGACGAGTGGCAGGCCTATAGCTATGAGCTGTGCAACCCCAACTATGACATGGAGCTGGAGGGCCTCTGCAACATTGGCATTTCGGGGGGCATGACCGACACGGACATTTACTTGGGCTCTGTGGGCAGCTACCTGTGGCAAGGTGGGTCACCCAAGGAGTTCCAGTTATGAGGTTAAGGTTGCAGTTTTGAGCCAAAATCTGTGAGCTGTTCTGTGAGATCACGGCTTAAACTAATGTGTAAAACTTTAGTTTAAGCTAAATCTTTTCATGTTTTTATTGTTGTTATTCATCACCCAGGCAATGTTCATGTAGTGTGGAGAAACCCTGACCCAGGAAACACATGGGACTCCAGTGAAAAAGACTTTGGGCAACTGGACAGCAGAAACAGTTATATGGGTATGGCTCTGTCGCCGACCTGGCTAGTAGAGCCGTTTTGGAACAAAGACTAGGAATGCTAGAGTACATGGGGTTTTCCTGCTCTTTATTTATTTTTTGAGCATGTTTTCATCACATTTTGGTGTTAGACAATGTTATTGGTCTTTCGGTTCAGAAGGCTTACAAACCACTCCTGCGTTCATAAGATGCATTTATACAGATGATATCTAGGTGTTTGGAATAGAGTAAAGCAAACTGTATCACAGGAAACTGACCCTTGTGTTGACATATTTCAGGGCACTGATTCGGCCTGCCTAGCATAAATGAGGCTGTCACGTTTCTAATCGTGTTTTTAACACCACAGGTTACTCTGTCTTTGAGGGCCGGAAGTTGCTGAGTCGGGATGACATCACAGTGGTGACGGGGTCCCCGAGGAATGAGTCCATTGGCTCAGTGACACTGGCTGTGAAGGGCAACACAAACCTGGTGGCCGAGGTTGTCATCTTAGGAGAACAGTTGGGCTCATACTTCGGGAACAGCCTAGCTGTCACCGACCTCAACAATGATGAGTATGTCATCGACCATAGGAAATCCATAGCTTTAGTGTATCTTTCAGTGAGCCATGACAATTGCTTCATAATCTAGGACACAGAAATTAAATAATGTTTTTTTTCTGAAATGTTTGTACTCAGAACAGTATGTAAACTTAATTGGAATACTGTCAACCGTATCACAGTACACCCTATTCACCTAATTCATATTTTTTTCAGTATTACCTCAGCTCTTGCATTTGCCTGGTTATTACATTTTTATTCATAATTCAATTTTCTAATTTAAGCATTTTTTATAAAACCATCTACAAATATATATTTTTACGGTAAGTTAAAGTTAAGTACAGAATACAGCTCTGGAACAAATTAAGGGACAACTGCACATTTTTCTTTCCAGAAAAGTTGTCAATGAATGTTTTGAGTGAGGAAAAGAAGGGTTAAATTTGCAGTGGTCTCTTAGTTGAACAGAAGGGTTAAAATTAAGAGAAAGGTGCAGTGGTCTCTTCATTTTTCCAGGGCTGTATTAATTGTCAAACCTTTTACTGATTTCAATCGGCATATGCTGCTCGTGCTCTGTGAATATGTATGCTAATGTTGCCGTTTAATCTGTTGTTCTGTCTGATCCATTTTCACCATCCTAGCTGGAACGACTTGATCATAAGTGCCCCATTCTACTTCGACCGTAAGGAGGAGGTGGGCGGAGCGGTGTACATCTTCATGAATGAGAACGGATCTTTCCAGTCATCTCCTAGCATTGTACTGAAGGGCCCCACAGCATCTGGTTTTGGATTCGCTGTGGCAGCCGTTGGGGACGTCAACCAAGATGGATTCCAAGGTAGGCCCACAGAGATACATAATGAACTCTTCCCCGCACTGAATATTCTCGGTTGACTTGATTCAAATAGTGGAAACCCGTGACAGCATATCACAATGGCTTTTCACCTTTTCTAGATGGTCGTGCAAAAACAACCTTTTGAGAACTAGAGGCCTATATCATTCTCAGTGGGTGTTAAACATTTTAACAGTTTGGTTACGTTTCGTAAAAGTGCATATCCTTCTTTCCTTTAACTAACTGATCTGACATTACTGGGCAGAAGAGTTCTCCAAAACATGGGATTTACCTGCCTAGTAAACAACTGTGAGTGAAATAAATAATGGTGCAGGAGAGAACTGCAAGGTGGATGATGAAGAAGATAATGATCGTTGACTTCCAGTGAGAACCTGTAGTGTGATTAGTTGGCCGTGCTTCGTTACATTTAACAATCTCACCAATATTCTACATGGAAAAAATAAGTGGTGTTAGCAGACAGCAAACGGATCTTCAGCCTGGTCAGATATTTCTGCCGCTATGCTGCTGCCATCTAACGGCCAGATGGCAGTGTCACATTTGCAGATACAAGCTTGATCGTTTTTACTCCTTCAGCTTTTGGAAAATTGTGCAAATGGCAGAGTTAAACATTAACACACAAATGGAGGCTAAGGGTGCAGGAGAAAGGGTCCGTTTGAGGAAATACACTACTTACTGTTTTAAATGCTTCAAGTATGCCGATTTTATATTGTTTGATTAAACTCAATTTGTCATTTATAAATGCATGGTAATGTATTTCCAATCCTTCCAATTCCCTCTTTAGACTTTGCAGTAGGAGCCCCATTCCATGAGTCAGGAAAACTCTACATCTGGATGGGAAGTAAGCAGGGAATCTCCAAAGAGCCCAGTCAGGTAAAGTGCTATTAACTGTTAAGGAATTTCACTAGTTTGGTTAATTTTATAAACCATAGTTCATTAACAGTCACCAAGTAGTGCATAATAAACTACCTGCCATGGAGCTGAAAGCGACGTGGAGAGCTGATGTGAATGCAGGGAAATGGGGGAAAGATTCCGTGTCATAACCTGCAGTAGGTCTGTGTTATCTAGCAACAAGTCTTTGCTGCCCCCTGCAGGTGATTGATGGAAAGTCAGTAGGAAGTGAGGGGTTCCAGACCTTTGGCTACTCCATCAGTGGAGGTATGGACATGGATGAAAACAGTTACCCTGACATCCTGGTCGGTTCCCTGGACGACCGCATCGCACTGCTCAGGTAACTAGTGGGACGAACAATATGTATGAATTAGATCAACTATAACTGTCATTGCAAACTTGGGTATGGGCAATGAGCAATTCTTTTGAAACTGTGTTCCCTCTTGTGTATGTGTTCTTATTCTTTGTGTAATCTTTTTACTCAATTTCAGGGCTCGTCCAGTTATCCATCTCTTTAAGAACTTCACCGTACAGCCGAAGATTGTGGACCCTAACACTTGCCCACCCAATAACAAACCATGGTGAGAAAATTATTTCTCTCAGCTTAACACTCAATGAGTAAATTAATTCTATCAATTCTTTAACCTACGTCACATCTCTATGTTTTCACAGTGTGAACGTGACAGTGTGTTTCTCCTACACACTCAGCAATGGAAAAACAAATTTTAAGAAAACCATCAGTGAGTGGCGTTACCTTTCAAATGTATTCTCTTTATATTTGGCCAGTAAATTTCCAATTATGTAAAATGTTTAAGGCCATACATACAGTACCAGTCAAATGTTTGGACACACTCATTCAAGAAACTGTTTTTATTTTTACTGTTTTCTACAATGTGGAATAATAATGAAGACATTTAAACATTGAAGTAGCAATTATAGAATCATGAAGTAACCAAAAAAGTGCCTAACATATCAAAATACATTTATATTTTCCATTCTTTGATGTAGCCACCCTTTGCCTTGGTGACAGCATTTCACACTTGGTGTGTCCAAACTTTTGACTGGTACTTTAATGTTTAACCAATTCGAACAAAAATGTTTTTCTGGTCCCCACATGGGAGCAAACAATACCTATTCGGACAATTTAACTTATAGTGCAGTAAGCTATTTCAATTCAAAGTTTTGTTTTCTTATTTCTAAATGCTAAAACCCATATACCAAAAAAAACTCAAAGCTGACAAACTGTGCCAGTGAGAACTTTTATCCCATATATTTTCTTTTATCATTATTTATATTAAGAGCACATTTGTATTTGTAATAACAATCTGGGACCAATTCAAGTAAACAGTCTTTCTCACCTTGTTGGCTCAGGGTTTAGAACCAACAACCTTTAGTTTACTGGCTCAACACTCTTGACCGCTAGGCCACCCTGCCACCCCCGCTGTGTTGTTGCTTCACTGTCCAATTACACAAGTGTAACAGGTAATGACTAGGCGAATTGAAGACAAGAGCGGCCATTGATAATGTCAATGAAAAATCACTCTGGTTTAACACAAGTTCCAACATGTCGGCACAGGAGCTGTCCAACCCCATGGCCATCCATCCTAATCACACATGTACAGTAAACACATAACAAAAGACATTCGACAAAGCTGTGAATCACTGGTGTGTCCTCGGTTGGCACTAATCAGGTGCAAAGACCGTCAACAGCAAAAACTGTCCATAACATTCAGTTGTAGCGTTTCAATCAAGCCTGACCAAACCCAATCATGTATTACAGGAAGGGAAAGTAGAATGCGTTAATTACATCAGTGAATATCAAATATTTTTTTGCATCTTAAATGTTCCTTCACAAGGAGCCTATATTAACCTGGCTTATTCTTGACTACGCAACTATGTTTGTCTTTTCTCCCTGTGTGTAGACGTGAAGTACACAGTGGAAGCTGACAAGGATCGGCGGAGCCCACGAGTTCGCTTCCTTGACGATAACCCTTACACATACACAGGTGTCCTTACCTTACCATCGCCCAACATTGAGTGTGAGGTGCTGGAGCTCAGAGTAGAGGTAAATACTGTGTAGAAACATATCCCACACACACACAGAAATGTGTCTTTATGAGACTTAAACAAAGCACTAATCCAAAACCTAATTCCAATCCTAACCCTATTCAAATCACTAAACCTGACTTGTTTTGCCTAACCGTAACTCATTCAAAGTGTAATCCGTATCCCCACACCCCACCACCCAAGGAAAAAATCTGCTTACAAAGCATTTTGAAAAGTTGGGATCTGCAAAAGTCGTGACATTTCACCACGTTTCGTGTTTTCATGTAATTTCAGGACGTGTCGCCAGAGAGGAAGGTGAACACAAGCACATTAACCTGTATCTCCTTCTTCAGGATAATGTGAGGGACAAGTTGGAGCCAGTGGTTTTCTTCCTCAACGTGTCCCTGAATGAGGAGAAGCTCAAAGTCCGAAAAGTCTTGCAGAACCTGGACTCCTACCCGGTACTGAGCCAGAAACAGAAAGTCACTGAGAGGACAGTGGTATGTTAACGACTTCGAGGACAACCCGACCATTACACGTTGCAGTGCTGAGTCTACGTTTTCAAAACCCTTGTCTTACTTTTCAGATCAACTTCAAGAAGCAGTGTGGCACAGACAACAAGTGCACCAGTAACCTTAAACTCAGAGCTGAGTTTGCCGACGACAAACTCAGCCCGTACCCCAGGTATGTGGGAAAAAGGACGAGGAAGGTGCAATACATTACCTGCCGGGCCGGTTATGGTTTCGGTCGTCCTATCAGACGTGTGTCGTAATTCAATCGATTACCATCCACGTTTTGTTAATATCCTGTTTGACCACAGTTCATAAGGTTCTGTGATGTCTGCTATCTGTTTGCACTCAGGAAGGGTAAACAGCAGCTGTTGCATTACGTCAGTAGTGTGAAGAAAATTATGCTACTAGTGGATGTGACTAACTTGCCGAGCCCTGGGAAGGTAGCTGAGGATGCCCACCAGGCCATGCTCAACATCACCATACCCTCCACTCTTCGGTACTCTGGTGTGCGCTCCCAGGTATGTCCACCAGGGGGTGACAGAGGAATAAGGGAATTCTGACAGTTGACGATCCGCAACAACATGTATGTGACACGCATATTTTTGTGTAGGATCCTGAGGTAGTGTGCCGTGCTGAGGAGACTGTTATTTGTGACCTGGGGAATCCACTAAAAAGCAATAAGAAGGTAAGGCCAGTCTGTTTTCAACCATAAAGTTTGTACAGGCCACGACAATGATGGTTTCGCCCTATTGTGATGTTCACTTGTGGTGGAAGTTAGCATGTCTATCTGTCTAAAACCTGCCTTGGTTTTCAGGTTTCTCTGACCCTCATCTTGGAGACTGCAGGGATCAGTCTCCAAACCAGAGAGATTGAGTGTCAGTTGCTGTTGTCCACGTAAGGAGATATTTGTCATCGCTCCATATCTCTCGTTATCACATTCGCTTCAGCGTCTTCAGAGTCTGAATGGAGAATGGCAGTGTGGTTATGGGAATGGAGGAGTCTAATAAACCATCTGGTTGGTGTTGTTTCCCCAGGTTGAGTGAGCAGTATGACCTGTACCCTGTCTCTGTGGCCCTGCTGGTGGAGAACACCATCCAGACCTCCTTCTCCATGTTAGTGTCATCCCAGATCCACGCAGTCATGTTGTCCAGATGCCTCACTGAAACAAACAGACCAACCAGATTAACGTCCACTGTCATTTCTTGCTCCTCCCACTTCCTTTTCTTCACCCTCTCCAAACAGAGAAAATTCCCTGGTCCAGACATACTTCAGCGGGGAGGTGATGGGGGAGTCCGCTATGAAAACAGCCAGGGATGTGGGCAGTCCAGTGGAATTCACTTTCAAGGTGAGGGGTCACTGACGTGGTTGATGTCAGCCATGTTGTCAGCCCTGGGCTTGTGAGTCATATTTCTCTTTTAAGTCCAACCAGTTTATGGCCTTAACAGTTTTTGTGAGGTAACATGGTGGAAAGATGATGTCCTTTTTCCAGAGTCGCGTTGGTGAGCTAGGTGTAGCTACAGTGGATGTTGGCAGAAACTACAAAGAAACATTTGGGGCGGGTCATATTACTACAAAGCCTGCTAAAAATGCCACACTGCTGTAGGGAATAATACATTACAGAGTGTAGCTAGACATTTTTTTATGAAGAAAAAATATAATTTGGTTTGACAACAAATTAGTTCAGCTCTGTATAGGCTACAGTGTATTTATGTATGTATGTTTTTGTTGCTGTGTTTGTGTGCGTGTGTGTGTGTGTGTGTGTGTGTGTGTGTGTCTCCTGTGGTGACTGTGATACCACCCTCCTTCCACTAGGTGTCAGTGGAGGGACAGCCACTGGCTGCCCTGGGAACCTTGGCGGTAGAATTTGAGTGGCCCCATGAAGTGACCAATGGGAAGTGGCTTCTCTATCTGACTGAGATCGTCACCGTGGGGACGGCTGAGTCAAACTGCCATCCTCCAGGGATTGTCAATCTGCTCAACCTCACGGTGAGTTAGCAGTCTTTCCCAAGCTGTGCACAAGCCCCATAATCCCATAATTATATATCTCAGTGTGTTAGGTAAACATGATTCCCTCATCAGTCTCAGTTTACAATCACAGTTAATCATCATTATATGGAGAACTCGAAAACACCCCAAAAAAACAGAACCTGACTCACAGGTCTAAAATAGGCTAAATATTCATTATTTCTACACAAGGATAGACCAAAAAGGTCAATAGTATTTCAGGAAGGTAGTAGGAGTTCTCAGTATTTCCACACCAGTAATTATAGTACTGTCAGGTGGTGATGTAATGTGGTTCTTTGTCTGTCTGTCTCCCTAGTTGCCAGAGAAAAGCGGCAAGCGTCACAGGCGAGGGGTGGATGACCAACAGCCAAATATCATTGAGGTGCAGGCAGTCACTACTGGGCTGTCTTCTCGAAAAGAGACCTACAAACTGGTGAGGCCATTAGAATGTTCTGTTCTGTACTTCTAGTCCATGATAAAGACACCAATGTGCTAATGTGGCAAATACAATATCTTACATTTCATTTACGATGAAGTGGCATACGTTCTTGTGAGCCTGGTTCTTGCAGTGCCAAAGGTTGTTGGTTCAATTCCCGCCTAGGCCATCCATACTTAAAATGCATTGACCCATACTGTGGTGCTTGAATGTTTGTGAATCCCTTGTGCGATTATAGATTAATTTAGTGTTCACCATGAAATCTTACTTTAATCACATTCATTTTTTTATCTGACGTAACAGGTTTATAGTTACCAATTCCATATGTTGTTTTAGAGGAATTCATTCATGTAGTAGAAAAACACAATTACATATTTTTTTGTTCTGGTGCAAAACTAGTCAACAAATTGCATTGGTTAACTCAAGTAGGGATATAGAATCAAGTAGGTATATAATTGTGTACCAAATGTAAGTCAAAGTAGGGATCTGTAAAATGGAGTAACCTGGTCAGTTTGGTCATGAGAGGTATCCTCAGATGGTATTAGGAAAAGGGTAATGAGAGCACATCAGTATGGGGAAGTCTATACCACCCTCTCAAAAAGATTTGAGTCCCATCAGTCCACTGTGAGGCAAATCATTTCCAAATAGAGAAAATTTTATATGACAGGAACTCTGCATAGAAGTGGACATCCTTACTGAAAATCCCCAAAAGCCGCAAGAAAAATAATAAATCAGGTTAATGCCAACCCAAACATAACATCTGGAGATTTACAGACCGCCCTTTCTGCATCTCAGGTTACTGTGCTTCAACAATGAGAAGAACATGGAATCAAAATAGCATTCATGGGAGGGTTGCTAGGAAGATGCCTTCGCTGTCAAAATAGAACCAAACTGCCTGTCTTCACTTTGCCAGAAACCAACTGAACAAACCTGCGTTTTTCTGGATGTAAGTTTTCTTAACAGAAAGGTCCAAGATTTATAATTTTGGTTGCAATCCTAACGACTATAGTTGGCAAAAACCTAAAATTCCCTACTATCAAAAGAACTGTATACAAACAATCAAGCATACTGTTGGGAATCTCAAGATTTGGGGCTACGTTTCCTCTTTTTGAACTGGTCATCTGCACATCATTAAAGGAATTGTGGATTCTAAGGTAAAACAGGAGGTGCTTGAACAAAACGCCAGGCTTTTAGTCAAGGAGCTAAAGCTGGGCTTGAAATTGATCTTCCGACAAGACAATGACCCAAAGCATTCAAGCAAATCTTCCAAAGAATTGCACAGGAGAATGAGTCAAGATGCTGTAGCAGTACCAGAAGCAAGCAGTACATGCCAAACACCACTTAAATTCTACATAATTGAGTTCTGTAAGGAGTGGGCAAAAATCTCAAAAAGAGATGCCAGTGAGTGGTTATTGTCTAAAGAAGATGTTTACTCCAAGTTATTGCTGCTGTTGGAGGTTCCACTAATTATTGAATGAAAGGGTTCACATTTTTCTGCACGGAAGATTTCCTTTTTTATTGCTGATTTTCACAAACAATCAAAATGTATCATACATTATTTTGTACGTTTATACAAATGTAATGACCATCCCTGTCCGGTTCATATTCTTTCAGGCAGCACTGTATACTATTATTCATGACTATTTTCTGGTTCTAATTCTGGTTTTGTCTGTGTTGTGAAGGAGTGTGCACTGGGTACTGCCCGCTGTGTGACCTTCACCTGCCCCTTGGTCAATATGTCCTCCTCTGCCAAGATCATTGTGAGGGCACGAGTGTGGAACAGCACTTTGTTAGAGGTGAGAGGTCAGACGTTACGGTGAGACTCTAGGACCAAACATCCGCTCAATCTAACTAGGTTTGTCGGGAACATAACTTGTGTTTTTTGCAGGAGTACAGAAATGCTTTAAGGATCGAGGTCATAGGTCGGGCCACACTGAATCTGGTGACGGACAACTCCAACATCAATATGGAAAGCGAGACCAGAGAGGTCGGTGTTGTAATAATGAGTATGATATTTTTGAGGGGGGTTGATAGTTTAACTCTTTTTCAAAAAATAAACTACTCATAAAATGCTCACCCTTTTCTACATGTACAACTTGGTCTCATTGAAATATGTAAACTATTTTATGAAAATCCAAATTGTGATACCTAATCTTAACCAATACCCGTACCTTAACCCCAGTGCTGTGATACTTAACCCTTACCAAACCTTAACATAAAAAAATATATATCATAATCTTACCCCAAACCTTAACCCCAGCGCTGTGATACCTAACCTTAACCCAAACCTTAACACCAATGCAGTGATACCTAACCTTAACCGAAACCTTAACTCCAGTTCTGTGATAACTAATGTTATCTGTAATGTTAAAATAAAATATTTATTACATATTGTTGCATCCCTGGTAAAGCCATTACTTCTCCCTCTAAGTCTGTTATCCTGGATGTTGCTGGTTTGAAATACAGTTTTGATGTTTTGTGTAAATTCGTAATTTGTGATACATTTTCGTAACATTCGTAACATATGATATGTTTGTCAAGTGCTTGTAACATATGATACATTTTAATAGCATTAGTAACATATGTTATGTTTTAGCCAATTCTTAATGTATTATACGTTTAGGTAGCGCTTGTTTTTCTCACTCTGCCCTCCGTTTTTCTCTTTCGTTTCCAATCTTCAGTTCCGGGTAGAAATTGACCCTGTCCTTGGGGTGGAGCAGCCTTACGAGGTTCCTCTGTGGATCATTATTGTTGCCGTGTTAGCAGGGATCCTGCTGTTAGGAGTCATCAGCATCATATTATGGAAGGTGAGCCCCTTAAGGCATTCAAATGCAGTTTAATCCACCGCACCAGTACAACGCATTGAACTTTGCAGACTACTGTTTATATGTATTGGGTTTATATCAAGTTGTACTGTACACACTGTATCAGTGGTACTACATTCAAGTTAACTGTGCTAGCTGGCTAGTTTTAGCATGCTAGCAAATACACTACTGTTTGCTTATATTAAACCCAATAACACAACCTTACTACCGCAAGCTAGCCTCTTGCTTCTCCATGTTCATTATCTTCAGATTAAGGCTTGAAATTATTCAAACTCACCAGATAAATGTGAATGCAGTGTCTTAACAATATTCATAATGTGTCCATTTCTAATCCTGAAAAGTGAAGTGTGCCTGTGGGGGGTTCTGTGAATTAATCTGGGAGCCATGGATGTGATTAATTTGAGCCATAACTGTACCGCATGGTGGTCCCCCAGTGTGGCTTCTTCAGGAGGGCCAACAGGAGGGAAATGTACGAGGCCAAGGGCCAGAAGGCTGAGATGAAGAGCCAGCCCTCAGAGACGGAGCGCTTGACAGAGGACTACTGAGACAGGAGAGGCCCCCACAGAGGGGCCATGCAACGCTCCACTAGGGCTCATGGGTAATGCAGTCCTCCGGCCTCTGCCACAGGCAGTGTCTAGCACGGTAGATGTGATGTGTTGTCAATTGTGGGCTCAATGTGTTGAAAGGGAAGCTGAATTTCTTCCATACATAACTAGCTTGTGTCCCTTTTCTTTTTCAGGCTAGCGGAGAATACTGCAACTAACATTTTTCCTTATCAACTGAATATCTATGTATTCTACAGCATCACTAACTTTCCTGAATAATTACTATAATCTCTATCCTCTACAATTAACCTTTTCTCTAACTTGTCTAACTTCGTTTTTTTCCAATCAGTAAGTTTAAGCTCCACAGTTAAAAAGCACAATTGGAGTATGACTCTCCCTAATATGTGTCTCTGCCTTCCCAACAGCTTGGCTTCTTCAAGCGCACCATCTACTACCGGATTATGCCAAAGTACCATGGAGTGAAAATCCGTAAGGAGGAACGCTACCAGTTCAACATGGGCTTCCAGCCAGAGGATCCAGGCAAGAAATACTGGATCACCAACTGGACAGAGATGCAACGTTACTACTACTGAAACCCTGACCTTTGACCCTGAAACTCTGACCTCTTGAAGCCTGCCAAATCCCAGGAGAATATGGTGTTTTTAACACGACCGGGAACGTGGAACATGTTCTTAGATATTGCCTGGGTTCCTGACTTGGATGACTGCTGAAAGAGATTTTTCCCAGGCAGAATTATTTAAAAAAAAATTAAGTACATGCTAATCATGGAAGAGCTGCAGATGGAGGTTGGAGTTGTAGAAGTTTACATTTGTTTTGAACTCAGCAATAGTGATGGGAGGACACTGTGGTTGTTGTGAGGTCACACAAGTTGTAGGTTACAGCACAAGGACCAGTTGTAAATACTGACCAATTCTGAACATTTCTGTATAGAAAAGACTGAGTACAAGTTAGTCAAGTTGCATACAAATATTGTTTTTTAGAGCAGTATGCTAAATATACGGTTTTAGATGTTCAAAGTATTTTGATGAAAGCAGCGATGTACATTGAAATAGGGGGTGTTTTCAAAAATCACATTATGTTTGTAAATTGTTTTATTTTCCTACCATCGCATATGTAAGTAACAGACCTTTGCATGTACAGTGCAGTCCCGACTGTTTGGGAAAGGTAAATATGAACACCAGGGTAAATCATTTTTTTATTTTTGTTTATAAGCTTGAACTTACACTCAAAATGATTATATGAATACAAACTTTAAATTAAAAATATTCATTGGCGTTAGGAAATAATAATTTTATAAAAAAACTTTCCAAGAATATCTAATGAATAAAATCAAATTGATGTATATTCTAATTGAAATTTTACTTTTTACAGTTTTTCTGAGTATTCGGGAACTCTTAAGTGGTCATTCATGAAATCTTGTTTCACTGGAGAATAAATAAGAGGTGACACACAGGCTAAACTCTGATAGTCGTCATCAACATAAGAAGGACCAGAGAACACACAATTGCAATGACTCAAAGGGTTGCTGACCTTCACAAATGAGGCAATGGCTATAAAATCATGGCTACTCTCATGAAAAATCGGTTTGTCATTGTATCTCCCTGCAGGACAGCGATCCAAAGCATACCTCCAAATACACTAGTTCACTGACAATAGAATCAAGCTTGTGCAATAGCCATCACAGTTCCCTGACCGAAATCCCATTGAAAAGCTGCGGGGTGTGCCGAAGAGCAGTGCCCACAGGCGAGGACCAAAGACTCAAGGATCTGGAGAGTGTATTTATTGACGATTGGTCTCAAATACCTTCCAACGGGTTGTCCCGTCTCATCAAACATTATAGGAGATGGCAAGATCTTTTACCTTGGGAATGGGAGGGTACACTAAGTGCACAATTCAGGGATGCCAATAATGTCTTTGTTTCTTTTAACAGTTTTAATTAGATTAGTATGATATTTGGAGTGTAAGATCAAACTGACAATGTTTTTTGTTCATATTTACCTAGGGTACCAATCATTCTGGAGGCAACTGTATATTTTTGTTGCATATGAAATTGTTGAGGAAACTTAACTTTTGTCCTTATTTATGTTTGTGTTCAGATGAATATGCCTCTGTTGAAGATCTGCATTACCACCTGGTTAATATTCATAACGTTCCCACATTTACTGTTAATGTTGCACGTCGGCTGATTCGTCACTTACTGTTACATATCCATTGCACTATACTGCTGAACTTCCAAGATATGGAGCGAATCTAGCCCACGGTGGCTGTAGACGTACTCATCCACATTCCCCTCTTATCTGTCAGCAGTCTTTTGGTAGACGGCGTCAGCGGTTTGGCGATGATGTCACCTCAACAGCTGTTGAGGAAATCGTTTAACTGTGCAGATCTCTATCGGTCGGCATTGACTTTGTTATGAGTGAGCAACAAGAGTGCCTTCGGTGTTGACCATTCCACAGGAAATCTTTGGATTGCTTGCTGCGCACCTCAAGGCCGAGTCTTGAGTGACGCGGGGGCATTGCCCTCAGGCGCCATTTTGTCTTCAGAGCTTTAGACAAGGATAACAGTTGTAGGGTTTGTGATTCGAGATGAGGAATTTAATGTCCCTGTTATTTACAAAACATCAGGAACGGACAAAAGCTCATTACAAGAAATCGTGAAGAAAAAGCACTGGTCTGAAATGATAGGACATATTGTCGATGACCCTGTCTGCTCCATCCAGTACCTCATTGGGTCAGTCTGAGGCACTGGGTCTATCATGTCGGACTACTTCATAGACTACCTTAGTAATTGTTTGTTTTTATGAATTCAGAATTAAATGGTGGTGGGTTGGGGTCGTTGATGACCATGTCAATTCTGGACCACAAATAATATTTACTCTTCAATTGCTTGTTTATTTCACTGTGAGTTCACATCCACTGTGGGTGTTCTAGCTGTAATATAAACACTGGGTTTTCCCAAACTCAGGCCTCTTCAGTTTTTTGCCCCTAGCATTATATAGTGGATTCAAATCAAGCTTGATGATGACTATTATAATCAGCTGTACAGTGTTAGGGCTGAATGAAAATGTTGACCCCTGGGAGGCCCCAAGACCAGATTTGGGAAATCTGCCATAGAGTCATAACACTGAACTAAATGTATGCTGTAGGTGTGTAGCCCGTCATGTGTACATGATGAGTAAGTTGGCAGGCTGCAGGCACAAAAGTATAGATTATGAGCGAGGGGTTTTGATGTATGCTTTTCATTTCATGCATGCATGCATATTCTCATAGTTACGCTTGTGTGTGAATGACTAAAAATCTCCCGAATCATGTACATCGAGATTATTGTTTTTTTGCTTTCGTTGTTTTTTACTGTGCTTCATACACACATTCTGGCGTGGGCTGCAGAGCATTTCTCATTCCCGTCAACCGGCAGAACCAATGCCCAAAGAGCATTTCATTTATACAGAGTGGACATTGTGTGCACTCCAAATGGAACCCTATTTCCGACACAGCACACTTCTTTGGGCAAACGTTGTGCAACAAATAGGGGTTTATGTGCCATTTGGGATTCAGCCAGACAGTTGGGTAACAACTTCAGTAGTCGTCACCCGAGATGGAGGTATTCCGCAGAGGAGTTCTTAATCCAGTATTCTGTGTTGGTCATCACAGAGGATCCATTGATGGCCACAGTGTTCTGGGAGAGAGGGGGACTGATACAGTCCGGGGGGGGTGTATGCTGCCCAAACACCACTTTGTGTGGTGTGATACCTTTATAACATGCGCTTTCAATGTACTGTATACAATTAAACTTTTTTTTTTATGACTACTCCATTTATGATTGAAAACATGACCTTGACCACAGTATGTTGTTGATGGGTATGGTCTTATTTTCTCACACAGCCTCATTGGCCAATGACAGCAGAGCCAATGGACATTTTGCTCTTTATTCTAAAAAGGCAAATTATTCACTAACAAAAATATTCAAAAAATTATGCATACACAATTAAAGACTTTAAAATCAGTCGAACAATGTGTTCACCAGGCTCAGCGTTTCATATTACAAATAAATTACAAAAACTGTTAGTTTTGTTCTTTTGCATAGTCAAATCCCATTTTGACTCCAAATGTATGCAATAAATATACAAGACGTCCAACTTAAGGTGAAAGCATACAGAAATAATAGACCAATCAAAATCAGGCGCACATTACAAACACTGATCATGACACCACTGTTGCCAGGTTGAGGTGATTTTCCCAGAAGGCTAGTTAACGGAGGCCTTACTTCAGCTCCAGCTCAGATGAGGAGAGATTTCTCCGTTTAGATTTCTTGAACTTGTAGCCCAGGAGAATGGTGGCCACTAGGAGCACCAGGCCCAGGACCAGAAGGACCCACTGGCCTGCTGATGCCGCTGAACTGTCAATTTTCATCCCCAGGAAGTCCACGGTATGTGGTAGAATTGTTGGACTGGTATCATGTGGGACTGTGGTCAGTGGAAGTTTAACAGAGTCAGGAACTGGAAAGAGAAACAGAAATATCGATACTTACTCATCCATATTACTTCAAGATTGCATGTTAACTTACTGAGACCAAGTCTTAGCACAAAAAAGAAGGAAAAAGTATCATTCAAAAAGGAGTCCCCTTTTCAATATATAGTCAGTGTGTTCTGACAACAGAGGACTCTTCTGCACGCCCCCTCTTTGGACCCCATTCCATGTTCTCTTCTATCATCGTCCTCTATCAAGTTTCCCTATATAATGTTCTCTTTCTGTCTTTTTCACATCCCAGTCTCGCTTCATTGTTCTTGCCACCTATAGAATTTCTCTCATTCGAGTTCTGTGTACTGGCTTTATCTAATCTCAAATGGCTTCTTTCAGCAGGAACTCATCAGTACATAAGGGATTGATTTCTTAGCTAGGAGTCTCTTAAAAACCACTTAAATCTTTTCTTCATCTTCAACAACAGACGTATCTTTGCAGAAACAGCTGATGTCAATTTTAGAACATTGGCCATTTGGTGACTAGTGTATTTGGGTGGGGGGCAGGAGGATGAAAATGGGCTGTCAACGTATTTATTCAGTTGGCTTTCTTTCATTGATCCTGTGTATTCTTCACATATCCTCTTCATACTCTCCATTGTAGTGAATCTGTCTGACAAATTCAAAGGAATTACTTTAGATGAACATACCAAAACCCTTTTTGAATGATAACTCCACAAGAAAATCTGTCAGCCACCACGTTGGAGGGTTATCAGTGGTTTGAATAAATGAATCAGCAGGCGCAAGAAAAGCACACATGCTTAGCCTGTGATGCACCAGCGCCTGCCGATTGCAGAGAAATGCATAGGAAAAGCACAGATGGGCAATAAACCAGACAGCCCACCAAATGTGTATATCTGAAGATTCAGATAATATCGACCCCAAGAGGAGAGGAAGCCCAGTAGTTGGGCAGTGGAAGCCTATGGAGTGAGATGGAACCGGGCCAGAGTCACAAATGAAACATGTTACTTCATCCTTAGACAATCCTTAAAATAGAGAAGTTAAAAAAATGATTTGTTTAGGAGGGCAGACAAATCCAAGATATACGATATTGCCCTTAAGGATCTTACTAGCTGGTGCTTGGCACTGACCAATGGTATCCACTAACCTCCCAATGGAAACGACAGCTTGTGGGGCTACCTTGTGTTTGTTATAAAAACGCTCAGGAAAAGGCATGCATAAGGGAGTGTAGGTCTACTCTTTCAAAAGCGGAACAGACCCTGTATCTCTAGTGTGTAACTGGCGAGATACACCTGAATGCAGTCATTGACATGAACGACACCCCTCCTGCCACCTGAATGAACCGGTCCACACCATGTAATGCACTTCTTAAATGAAAGGACGGAGCATGCCAACACCACCTACTGGATTAGAAACGGCACAGCTTTACCAGGACAGCTGAGCATTGTTAGTGTGGTGTTAAGACAGGCTTTGAGGTGGAACTTTGCTATGTAGATGCTAGGTGAAGTGTGGGCATGCACACAGTCCTTATTAAAACACCTCAGTATGGTACGGTCCGACAACCTTGTGCATCACCTCATCCACCAAATTAGAGCTGACCAGTCAACATGCCTACCAATACTGTACCTCAGCAAACAAAATGTGCAATGTCCTCAAGCACACCTGCAGGGGATATGAGTAGTTGGGTGATTAGTCGCCCGATACATAGCTAATACCATTCTTAGAGAAAAAGTTTGTTGCATCTTCAACTTGATTTGATATACAAATAATAACTAGCTAACTGCAACTATCCTGGTACATAGTTTTCAGACAAGATTTTTGCAAGATCTTGGCCTTTCTATTAATATTTTATTTGAAGGTTGGAAAGTGAAATACATTCATGATTCAAACATAACAACCAACCCCAGGCTCCTAATTAAGGAATTCTGTGATTTTTTTTATCTTGAATGAATAAAGTTCAATTGTAACCAGCTATATTGTAACTTACTTGGCGGTTTCCAGTCATACTCAGGCCAACCTCGGACTTCGCCATTCTTGTTGTTCTCTGCCTCCAGCCAATCAGTGAGGGGTTTGAAGTACTCAACCAGTGGCTTGGCAGACATGACGGGCTCTCCAGTGATCATGGCCATTGCTTCAGGCCAAGGCTTACTGAAACCTAGCTTCATTACATCACTGCAACACACAGGGAATGGATGAAACTGTAAGCCCTGGAGTATTACAAAAACATTTGAGGATAAAGCTTTACAATTCAAAAGCAGCACTTCCACATCTTTGAACTACAACTTCAAAACAAACATACAAACATAAATGCCATTAAAATATTGAGATGTCGTGGTATTCAAATACTATTTGAATACTCGCATGTCTAAAATACTGACCCTAGAAGTTTCCCTGCCTCCTTGGAGCGGTAGATATCACATTCATGAAGAGGCCCTTTATGGTTGGCAGCCTTACAAAGAGCCTGATGGAACTGAAACTGAATGATGAAACTCACAAAGTACCTGTGAGGAACATACATACCATTGCATGAGGTTCCCTTATGACAAACAATTATTGAATTAGGTTACACTTTTTTCAGTCCCGAATTTCCATCTTTAAATTACCTTTAGATAGTAACGCTATAAACAAACATTTAATAAACAAGAATCAAGGTTAACGTTAAAGTTAGGGTAGAGTTAGTAGGTCTGTAGACAATCTAAAGATACTCTTTCTGCATCCCAAAAGTGTTTTTATCTTTGACATAAAAGTAATCTACCATAGTTGAACAAATGTGGTACAAGTCAAACCTGACATAGGGCACATTGGCAGGGATGTGGAACTTTGCACCCGGGTCAAAGTCCTGCTCAGTGCGAACCACAGGTGGACACAAGCCCTGGTACTTCATTCTGGGAAGGGGTAGAGAGAGAACAAAAACAAAATGTGTGTATATTTATATATATTTCATTTACATACAGAGTATGGATGTTATTCAGTAAAAGCAGTAGTCTACCTCAGGTTCCACCATTCCTTGTTGTACTCCGACTCAGAGATGCGCCCATCAAACACTTTCCACCTCCACTGGTCCATCAGGTAACCAAAGGGCAGGAAGGCGATTTTGTCCAGAGCAATACTCATGAGGTAATTGATTGTACTCTCTATTGAGAAGCAATTCAATATTAGTGGTTTAGCTCATTAAAAGGGCAATAACAGCACAGATAGTTTTGGTTGCCCACACAGACACCCTGAAAATATCTGTTGATTCTATAGGAATCTATACTGCCATTGCAAAATGTACTTGGCCAAAATAATTAATATTGAATATATAATTATTTAATTCCCTCATATTCATAACTCTCCCCCCGAAAACAAGGCAAAACATTCAAGAAAACAGTTTGAATGAAATCACCATCGTTGGCCTCCACCACATCTAGTAAGCCAATCTCCTTTAGATGTCTTGGAGTGGCAACGGACAGGGCCAGCACATCACCGATGGCCTCGTGGAAGCCTGGGTTGGCGCCGTCACGGAAGGAGATGGGCTGATCTTTGTACTGCAGGAAATACTGCACATGACCCATCTCATGGTGCACAGTGATAAGATCATCCATAGTTACCACAGTGCACTGTTTGATCCTAAGAAGGAAACAGAGTATTCGCTTTAGTGACCTGTCATTTGTTTTCATGGAGAACATAAACAGATCTTTTATGGTGAACAGGGTTCAATTGGGATGCTTTGCTCGAAGACAGAACATTTAAAACACATTGACTACCAGTGCGGGGAAAGCCTAACGTCAAAAAGTTCAATGCCATAAACGTTGACAATATTTGTAGTAAAGAAGCAATAGGCTTTCCGGGATACCTGAAGTCTTTGCGGTTGTAAAAGTCCCAGGCGGAGGCATGACACACCACATTGCGACCGTCCGTGGGTTTCTCCAGCATGGATTTACTCCAGAACTCTGGAGGCATAGGCAGCAACCCCAGAGAAGTGAAGAAGTGATCTGACTCATTGAACATCCTTAAGGCATTCCAGCCCTGTGGGGAAAATATGAATACCAAAGCATGTGCTTTAGGTCAGTTGGAAAACAATATCTAGTCCTTCAAATTCAAATTCATAATTTTATGCTTTTTGTTGTTATTTATACCTTGGCTATCATGGCCGGCGTGGCATCAACCTGGGTAGCATTAGGGTAGGGAATGGCCAAGTCCATGATGCCAGACCAGGTCTGTGCCCACATGTTACCTGGAAGGACAAAGGAAAAATGTCCTTGCCTTATCCTTCAGTAAGTTATGTTTTTAATCGGATTAGCCAATTTCCCGCCTCACTACCACTGGGATGGCTGAAATGAGTGGATATAAACCAGCCAAAAACTGTTTAGTGGAACGGTCACTCCGCGTCACATCTGAAAACCAACATCTTCCCCCCCGTAATGGGGGATACACAAAACCTTTGCCTGGGTGCTACAATCCAAAGCATATTCCATAACAGCAGAGAGACTTCAATCGGGGTGCAGGGAGATTTTGATTGATGTCGTATTTATCCGTTACAGCAGATGGGGTACTGAAGCTACTCCCAGGAGCTGCAGCACCCACGGCACCCTTAACACACCCCTGCAACCCTTCATGATAGATTCTGATGACTGAATCTCACCTAAAAGATGGGCAGGGATTGGTCCCTTCAGGTTAATGTATTTTCCACCGTACTTCTTATAGAGGGACCTGCGCACATATGCGTGTACATTGAGATAGAGGGGTTCAAGCTCCTTCCAGAGAGACTCAAGATCCTCTTCAAAGGTAGGGGTCTCATACAGGGAGCGCCAAAATGCTCCATTGTCTGAGTGTCCTATGGAGAGATCACATTAGAGTGAGGGGGAATTCAGTGGCAGGATGGCTCATGAGCAGTTTGTGGAAGATGACGAGGCATCCCCAACCACTTCTTTCACTTCCAGGTTCTGTTGAAATGTTCTTAGGAATGGGTTTGTTCATTTAATAGTCCTTACCATTAAGAGTGGCAGCTTTATTGGCCAGTTGCACATATCTCTTGTAGTCCTGGCGGAGTTCTCTGCCAGAGGCATTTCTCCAGCCCTGCCAGGCAAATAAAAGCTCATTGTAGTCTCGGGACTCAGCCATGATCTTCTGGAGGTCTGAAACAGCAACAAGACCAGAACTTTTCCCAAACCAAATACCACACTCTCAGAGACCCAGAAATCAAGACCATGAAAAAAAAAGACCCAGCATGCAAAACCATCAGCGTATCTAGACTACAGGTTAATAAAGCTATACAAGCTATGGTTTTGGTGTAAGACCAAGAGAAAGGTATCAGGTCCAACACCCATATTGAATTGGAACCAAGACCCAGATTAAAACTCCATTTGACACCCACTTCTATGAAGAGTCATATGTGCCTGTTTTTACTGTAGCAAATCGGTTGAGGAAGTGGAATTTCAAGTTGGTCATCTCTTGTATAATCATTACCAAAGAACCTTACAAAGGTACATGGAGCAATAGTAAAATCAGCTTTGAATAATTGGCAAACGTAACAACAATCAGGCAGGTAAGCACCCTCAACCAGGTACGGGATTGGTATGTGCATTGTGGGATCTTACCTGGGTCCAGTGGATGGCAGGTCCCATTTTCTCTGCACACCTCAGCAACACTGTACTTGGTCTCCATATTAGCCAGCAGATTGTTGTACTAAGATAAAAACAGCAACCAAAAGCCCAAGAACTTGTAACTGGCCAATCCAACAGTAATCCAACTGCTTAAAGAGCAGTAAAATGATTTGGTTTGAGGTTAATTGTACCATGTGCAGTGATTTCACCTATGAAATCAAGATTACTATGGTGGAAAACACACATTGGGTAAACCAAATCAATCAACTGATCATTACCTCTATTAGTTCATTGTCTGGAAGTCCTGCCCTTTCAATGTCACTGAGTTTCTTGAGGATACGCTTCACGGAAACATCCTGAAAGTCTGTGGTATCGTACTTGCGTGCCTCCTTTCCGTAGGTCAGTGTGTGGTTAGACATTTCCAAGTTTTTTTGCAGCTGGAGACAAAGCAAACCATTGTCACAAGTGTCCTCTGATTTGGCCAGGAGACGAAATGGGACAAAACAGCATCAAGACGAGCAATAAAATCAAGTGTGTTCATTCTGGGTTTGAACAAAAATCTGCCCTACCCTATAACTTCTCCTAGTTCTAGTTCATAACAAGACCAAGTTCAAGCAGATTGTGTAAACTCCCATTGTCCTTGAATAATATAAGCATATTATCCATTATATAGGGAACTGAGGATCTCTGGAACCCCCCCCCCCCCCCCCCACACCCAGTTCATTATATTCCAAAGCATATGTTCACATGAGTCTTCAAGAACCCTCTGTGTACAGCCCAAGTACAACCAGGGGTTCTAGTACACCTAATTGGGAAACACTGATACAGGGAAACCCTCCATTCTTATAATGTAACAAATCTTACCATCTTCTGCTTGTTCTCTTCATTGATATTTGTGTTGTAGGCCCACGAAGCCTCAGTGTAGGCATTCCAGACCACCTCTGCAGTTGTATTGTACTCTTCCAGGAACCCCTTAGCCTGCACCTCATCTGTAATCTTGTCTGAGTAGAAAAAGTAAGGATAGGGTAAGGTAGAATAGCACTCATCCCAACCTTACCGAGGCATTGGGAACTGTGGCCCAATTTGAACTTGCGCTCAGAGGATATAGAATGTTTGAAATGTATCTTTCAGTAGCATCCATGCATAATTTGAGAGAAGGGAATTTGGTTCAGGAATCTTTTTTTATTGATTTTCATTTGGACAGATTTGTAAGAAATTAACAATGAGTTTAAATGAAATACATCCAAACAAGTGAATAATACCCACCACCAGTCGCTAAAAATATAGAATGATTAAAACCGCTGTGTAGAATATCATCATGAAGTTAAAATCAATCAACAAAGAAATATAACACCAACAAAAACAACTTCTAGAATAATAATTACTACATTTGTTGCATAGTGCAATATTTTTTACTAACCACACATTTTAAATAGTATATACAGTTAACTCAATTATTGGCACCATTCACAAAATTTATCAAAATTAAATGCAAAAAATTAAGACTTATTTTAGGTGCAAACATAAGAGAGACATAAACTTTCATTACAACACAATCAAACATTTTATTGAGTAGTATTTTGTTTCTGCCAAACATTTCAAAATAATTGGCACCTTTACTATATATGACAAGCTTGGCATGTACTTTGTGAGATTTTGGATCACTCTGCCATACAGCAAATGTCAACATCCTTAAAAGTCCTCTTCATTTCAGACCACAGATTTGCGAACAAATTCTAGTCCAGAGACAGACAATGCCATTTTAGAACATTTGTGGTCCTGCAACAATGTCTATTGACTTCTAAATATTGTCATGTTGAAAGGTTCATATACAGTGAATATCAATCTCCTGGCAGAAGCAACTATGTTAAAATATCCTGGTACATAGCGGAATCCATAATTTGAGCCCATGGATCATTAGTTACAAAACAGCCCCAAAGCATCTATGATCCATAATCCTATTTTACTGTGGGTATCAGGTGTATTTGCTTGCATGTAGAGCCCTTTTGTGAATAAACATGCAGATGGTGTGCGTGGCCAAATAGTTACGCATGATTCCAAAGCTCGGGCACTGCGATTTGTGGGTTAATGCAACAGCCATTTATTCTTTAAAATGCAACAACTACCGGTCTGTTTTTAGCCAAAAGGACTTTGCCATCCATCAAAATGGGTAAAACCAAAATTAATTTGACATGAGTGTGACCTTATTTATACCCAGGGGAATCTAGAACAGGTATAGTCAAAATAGTTCAGAGACTGAGATCAACTAAAGATAATTGAAAATCTTTGGTGTTACTTTAAAATGTTTCCTCAAAGGTGTTTCAAAACCTTTCAAACCTATGTTTTGCAGATTACATTATACCACTCAAACTATTTTCTATGCAAAATTGTGTTGAGATGAAGGTAAATGACTTATTGTTTGTGTTTTCAAATTCTTGTATTCAATTTTGATCATATCCATGAAAAATGCCAATACTTCTTCAGTTGACAATATATTAAGATTAGTAGCATTAATAGGCAGGATACATTTAGGACTGTTCAAATATAAGAAAAGTTAAAACACATTAACAGCTTTTCCTGAATGCATTCCTGAGCTAAATAGTAAATGATTATATTTGGTAATTTGGTTTCTTTTTAATCCATTTTTCCAATGCAAAAAAAAAAATATAGTAAACCATTCATCAGTTATGTCAAATAGGCAAACAGATTGGACTGAAATATAGTAATTTTCCTATTTATATAAAGTTAGTTTAATTTCCTTTCCAGTTTCAAATCTATTTAATGGAAATATTCTCCTTTGATTAAATCTCTTGACTGGCTTACCAATATCCTCAGGGTAGCCTTCTGGTACAGGGGGAACCCAATTAAAGTCAGGCCAGCCCAAGGTTTCATTTGTCGCATTATTCTCTTTCTCCAGCCATGTGATGATTGGACTGAAATATTCCATCAGTGCACTGGCGCTCATCTTGTCTGTACCAATGGCTTCCTGGAGCACTTCTTGCCAGGGTTTGGATTCTCCTGATTTGAGGACTGTCCTGTTGAAGTCAACATGGGTCACTCAGGGAAACATGACATGCTTAAAACAAAAATTATATGGTTCATGGTTAAGTAAATATAGGAACAATTGGTGGGAAGGGAAACCACAATAGCTCAAATTTGCATGAAAACACTTGTTAAATAATGTCTTGATGACATTCAAGACGAAATTACTTCCAAGTAGATCTCAGTAATACCATATTGGTGTGGCTGTGATAAAGGCCAGAATAGAATACTTACTCTAAAATCTTTCCAGCCTCTTTGGACTGATAAATGTCACATCTGTGCAGGTCTCCACTGTGTCCTGCTGCATTACACAGCTTCTTGTGGAACTGGAACTGCAGAATGAAGCTCACAAAGTATCTGCAGAACAAATGTTGTAAAATGTATTTATAAATAAAACAATCAAACAGGCACAATAATTAGCATAGCTAGTCATTATTCATGGTTGAAATATTACCTATGAGTGCGATGGACATGTTTGGTGATTATGACAAATACATTTTTATATTTAGCAGATGCACATATCTACAGCAACTTATGGTAAATTAGTTAGTGGCTTATTTTTGCAAAAGGCTCCTACATGGGAGAACAACCCACAACAACGAAGTGCATAAACCTCTACAAACTACATAAAAAACATATCTATCCATCTTTTTATCTAGGCATGGACTGCACTTTTCACAGTTGCATGGTCACTACCCAGATGGCACACAGTCAACAATGTTGGCCGTAGAGTGAGAGATCGTATTAGCATATATGTAAATATTTGAGAGGAGGCTGCTTGTGCAACAACATTACCATTATATAAAAAATGTACATTGACAACACTTTATACCAAAACTTTTACTCCAATTGAGAAAGAATTGAGTATGATTCTCAGCAGGACATTGGCCCAAAAAGGAAAATTCTAAACACTTTGTGAAAACGTGCAATCTATGAATATACACATTTATCTGTGCATGCATTCAGAATATATGGACAGGAGGTATAATCAAGTTATTATGGCAACATACCTTTAATTTATAGGGACTTAAATCAGGATTGGTTGGATTGCTTTTAATAGAGAATTGCTTCTTTGGGTACAATTCCCAAACATTTGTAAGTGATATCATGGTGACATTACCTAACAAATGTACCTACACATCTTTAAGGTCAAATGGTTAAGTTGTGTATGTGCAGACTCAGTCAGTGGCACTCCTTTTATATGAAATTGATGACATCAAAACATGATTGTTTTTGTCATTAACGTGGTTGTAAGACTAAATTTCAGCTAATTGCGACATTGGCTTGAATATAGATATTGGCTTTACGATTCAGAAGTGAAGACTGTATACACGTTTCTGTCAACGGAGCGCCAAAATCAAGATATCTGCACATAAATGTAATGAAAGATTTGCTTAGCTTAAAAAAAATGTAAGAACGTCATGACAGTGTGCTTCTCCCATACGTGAAAATGGAGGGCCGTTTGCGCAACAACAACTGGCCAATATTTACTTCACTTTTTAACTCATTATAATGCAAACCCTGGTCAGTTCAGTCCAGCCTGCTTTGAGATTATTCCTGGTTAGGGCATAAAACAAGAGATTGTCAAATCCCAGGGCATGACAAGGTAAAACAAAATATATGTTCTTCCCAGGATGTAATCACCGCAGCTTCAACATTGGGAATACGTTCTACACCAACATTCTAGCTCTATTCTCTTAATGACGTTTATTTGTACAAGTGTATGTGGGGAATACTGGTCCATACCAATACACCATGTGAGGAAAATGAGTGCGATGGATTAATAGGAATCCTACCTGATGTAAGGGGTGTTTCCTGGAATGTGGTATTTTGCTCCAGCGTCCATGTTGTCCTCTGTACGTTTAGTGGGAGGACAGATGCCCTGGTATTTTGTCCTTGAAAAGTGAATAAAAGACTGTTTTTGGAAACATTTTGAACATATAAACATGCTCCACTATCCTGGGCAGGAATTCATGTAAAAATATTATTAATGCACCTGAGGTGCCACCAGTCTGCATTGTAGCGCTCTGGTGGAGTGCGACCGCTAAACACGTTCCATCGCCATTGGTCTATAAGGTAGCCAAAGGGAAGGAAGGCAATCTTCTCCAGAGCCATCTTCAGTAGGTAGTTGATGTCACTCTCTACAATGAAAAGAGAATGAAACTTTACAAATACACATAAAGAACCACCACAGTGAGTCAATAACTAAGAAATCAAACAACTAACTGTTTTCACCTAACTACAATTCACTTTCAGATCACAGTTTTATAGAAAATTGTATTTGAAGCATAGATACATTTTGCATACCATAATCATTGGTCTCATTGGGCAAAAGGCCGATGCTGGCCAGATGTTTAGGCGTGGACACAGACAGGGACATGACATCACCAATGGCCTCGTGGAAGCCTGGGTTAGCACCACGGCGGAAGCTAATAGGTTGGTCCTTGTACTGCAAATAGTATTCGATGTGACCCATCTCATGGTGCACAGTGAAAAACTGTTGCATGTTGACGGTGGTACACTGTTTGATCCTGGATATGAATAAACATCACATTTCAATACATGTGAACTTCTTAGCTTTGGGATACTTGAATACCACCCTGTCTCCATGTGCTTACCTGAAGTCCTTTCTGTTGTAGAAGTCCCATGCAGATGCATGGCACACCACCTCCCGGTCGTCCGGTTTCTCCAACATAGACTTGTTCCAGAACTCTTCAGGCATTTTGATGAGACCCAGAGATGTGAAAAACTCCTCAGCCACACGGAACATGTGAGTGGCATTCCATTTCTAGGAGAAAGGAAATAACTGAATATATAAATATATACATGACCAAGCATATGTTAATACAGGACCTTTAATGGAAAAACTGAATTTCAGTCTGGGATCAAACATATTAGCTACGGTTGATGAATAAAATGCTAACATAATTGTATGCTTGGCTAGACAAGCGTTTAGTCATTTATTTAAGCAGTTTAGGATTAATTCTTATTTCTAAACTTCCCCACCCAGTGTTATTCGTTTAAACCTAACAAATAAAATAAAAAAAAATCCAGTTTCACCAGCTTACTTTGGCCACCATTTCATTGGACACATCCACATCGGGTTTTCCGGGGTAGGGTATCATCATCCCATAGATGTTGTTCCAGGTTTGCGCCCACATGTTTCCTGGGGGGCAAAAGGCACAGACACTTCACATTAGCCAGATGCTTGATCATTCTGCTGACTGAGCCTCCCTGTTCACAAACAGAGCAAATACTGCTAATGGGTTCTAGCACCTGAGGTTTCTCAACTAAGTGACTTGACGCCTGTTCATCCTACAGACAGTTGCTGGCACTAACACAAGTTGACAAAATGGTTGGTAGGTCAGTGACTGGAAATTAGCTTTGGCTTAAGGATAACATTTTTTAGGTACACTTACCGAGAAGGTGAGCAGGGATAGGTCCTTTGAGATTTATGTACTTTGGGCCATAGTGGTTGTACAGCTTACGACGTACAAAGGCGTGAAGATTCTGATAGAGTGGCTGCACCTGTTTGTAAATAACCTCCAGGTCATCCTCAAAGGTCTTGGACTCATACCACGAACGCCAATATGCTCCCGTGTCAGCGAAACCTAGAGAAAGTGACCGTAAGTTTTGACAACATTGACATTTGACGCCACCCATGTGTTCCTTTGTGCACTATTCATAACCTCCAATGTTTGAAATATGTTTGCACTCCAGGTGAAAGAGTTGCGGGGTTTCAGCACATGCCAAGTCAAAGGTTAATTCTTACCATCAGCTACATAGGCTCGGTTGCTAAGCGTCACAAATTTTGGGTACAGTCCCTTGAGTGGCACACCCGATGCATTGTGCCAGCCTTCCCAGGAATAAAGCAGTCTCTTGTAGCTTCGTGAGCCGGCCATGATCTTTGTCAGCTCTGTGGAGGCAAATTTAAAGACAGACTTCATTTCAGACCACCGAAACAGTGCACAGGGGATTGCTAGATTTTCACGTGACCCCGAAGAAATAATGGTAACTTAAATTTTCCTAAAACCATGAGACATTGTCAGTCACAATGCTCTGCAGTCATGTGGACAGGCACATTACAGATGGAGTGACAATTTACAGTTACCTTGGACTGTATATGGTTTTAAAAAATTAAGGGGATTGAGGGTAAACACATTAACAGAAAGCCTTAACATGATCTAGATTGAAATCCTGAGTGTTCTAAATCATACCTCAGATGTTGAAAAGTGCTAGAAATGGGTGTAAACGTTTTTATACAGCATAGCGGCTCTGTAAGTGTTTAGGTTTTGTTGGTGTTTTATTTTATTAAAACGGCATAACGTCAGCAAATGGCAACCAAGGGCAAAAGCAAAAAAAGCATAAGTAAACATCAAAATGCCTTCACAGAATGCTAAAATATCCTCGATGTGACATGGCATTCACGATAGTTCACTCATATCTGAAGGGGCATTGCGTATAAAGCACAGGCTAAAGTTCACAGCAGCAACGTAGGTAATTGGGAATGACTGTTGAAGTCAGTGTGCTCTGCACTGCAGTGTTTTTTCAGCCTTCCTAAAGAGCTATGACTGAACCGCTTACTCCAGAGACCTCGAAGATAAATGTTCACATCCTGTTGCTTTTCCAAATTCAATACAATCTTGACCATTTTGTTCCCTCCCACCCTCCTTGTTCTTTCCTTTGTTAGTCAATGTCGAAATGTTCCTTTGTTTTTACAGAAGGCAGACATACACTCACCTGGCTCAAGGGACCAGCACTCATCTGGCTTTGGACACACTTTGGCAGTGGAGTATATTGAAGACATTTCACTAAGGATGCGATTGTACTGGGAAAATAAGGAGAATAGAAAATGTATTACTCGGAGCCCGTTTAGCACTTTCTGACATAATCTTGCAACCAGTGCTAATCATCTAGAATCCTTAGTTGCTACAGCCATATATGGACTTAGTTGGGTCTGGAAATAATTGCTGTTTTGGCTGTTCACCAAAATATATAAGTTACAGTTAAATAATGAATATGGGCTTAAGTTGCAGTCTCAGTTTTAATATGAGGGTATTCACATCCAAATTGGAGGAAGGGAATTACAGCTCTTTAATAAGTAGCCCCCTCATTTTCAAGGGACCAAAAGTGATCGGACAGATGTGGGCTGTTCCTTTTTTTATTTCTTCATCACTTAAGCAGGTAAAAGGCCTGGAGTTGATTCCAGGTGTGGCATTCACATTTGGAAGCTGTTGATGTGAACCCACAACTTGCAATCAAAGGAGTTCTTAATGCAAGTGAAACAGGCTGTCCTTAGCCTGAAAAAAAAATCCATCAGAGAGATAGTGGGAACATTAGGAGTGGCCAAATTAACAGTTTGGTTCATTCTGAGAAAAAAATACAAAAAAAAAAAACACACTGGTGAGCTTTACAACACAAAAAGGCCTGGATGCCCACAGAAGACAGCAGTTGTGGATGATCATAGGATCCTTTCCAAGGTAAAAAAGGATCCCAGCCAAGTGAAGAACTCTCCAGGAAGTTGGCCTTTTATTATCCAAGTCCAGCTTAAAGAGAAGACTTCACGAGAGCAAATACAGAGAGTACACCACTAGGCGTAAACTATTCATAAGCCTCAAGAATAGAAAAAGGCAGATTTGCAAAAAACATTTAAAAAAGATACAGTTCTGTAACAGCATTCTTTGGACAGATGAAACTTAGATCAATCTGTACCACAGTGGCATGAAGAAAAAAGTATGAAGAAGGCTTGGAAAAGCTTGAAGTATACCACATCCTCTGTAAAACAAGATGGAGGCAGGGGGATGGCATGGGCATGCATGGCTTCCAGTGGCATTGGGTCACTACTGTTTATTGATGACGTGACTGAAAATAGAAGTAGCCAGGTGAATTCTGATGTATATAGGGATAAATAGTCTGCGCAGATTCAGCTAAATTGATTGGACAGCACTTAATGGACAATGACCAAAAGCATACTGCAAAAGCATCCCAGGAGTTTTTTAAAGCAAAGAGGTGGAATATTCGGCAACGGCTGAGTCAATCACATGATCTAAAGCATGTATTTCATTTGCTTGAAGCTATGCGTTCCAGACATCAAGCGGTCATTGCCTGCAAAGGATTCTCAACAAAGTATTAAAACAGAAAGTTTTAATTTGTCAGAGTATATTTGAGCCCCTGAAATAAGAGGACTGTATTAAAATGGTTGCAATTCCTAAATGTTGAACTAACCCGCACTTCAATTGCATCTCGGTTGGTTCATTCTAAATCCATTGTGTTGGTGTAGGGAATTTTTTTTTATCACAGTCTAAATATTTTCAGACCTAACTGGATGTTTGGTTGATAATAAAGGCATTTCTTTTTTTTTTACATCTATGTTTTCTCTGATTGACCTACCGCATCAGAAACAGGTAGTGTATAACTCCAAACAACATAAATTTAAAAAAATAAAATAATACTTAGCCTTCATCAAACATAATTTGAACTATGAAGTGGTTACAGAAATGTTGTTGCAATTCTCCAGAACCATCCCTCAATTTACTAATAAACCAAATTATTGTTTCAAAGAAGGATTCTACCTTTAACATCTACAGAAAGATCTCTGGGGCAGATAAAGTGAGAGAGACATATACAAACACACACATATGTATGTAGATATCTATCTATATCTACATACATATACATAGATGACATCAGTATCACATTTTGCTCAGCATTGCTCTTGCTCAAACCTTGAGGTTAGCTATATCAGACTGACCTCATTTCTTTCTGCTGCAGGAAGGTTAGCTGGACCCAGAATGTTGATCTTGTGGATTCTCCTCTGTAGGGTAGTGTTGAAGGTCGCCAGAAGCTCAGGAGTAAAGGTTTCTTTGGCCTTCTTACCCCAGGCTTCTGTGAAAGCTTGCTTCAGGCCGTCAGATTCCACCTCCAAACAGACACATGGTAAGAAAAATGTTGCAGCTGCCCAACCTCCGTTGTCTCACATTCTTTACTTAGGGTAAATACACTTATCAAGGGACTGTATACATTCCCCCTACATCGATTTCTGGGGTGTCCAATTTGGCCATTCAGTCAACGGAATGGTTTTTGGTATTATTCCATATTTCTGGTGCTAATCACAAGTTAAGATCTACAGGACTGAATGTTTACGACGCTCATGAACTCACAGAGCACAAGCTCATCGTAGGAACTTCGACATCAACTTGAAAGGCCACGAATGGGTAGAATACAGTCATATTGACATTGTACTGGGCTGTATGAGAATGAAGACAAATGGAGGATAGGGAGGCGAGGCCACTGTCAATTCTGTAACCGAACAAAGCACATTGCAGATACAAAGCTTCGAGTTCAGCCCTCAGGTTTCTGTCAGCATCCTGACATTTATCAGTACAGTAAATACCTCAAAGAGACTGTAGGTGTTTTGTTATCAGTTCTGGGTGTTTTACAGCATAGTGACCTCCCTACAGATGACATAGGGAGTATGATCATTACATTAAGTCTGTTGTCCGTGTGTGCGGTACCCACATGTGGCCATGTTATAAATATCCTCCAAGCCACAGTAGTTTGGGGTTTCTTCCTACTGTTATGTTTAGGGAGAATAAAGAAACTCCTTTCCTTCCTTTGAAAATTCAACCCATTTGGGCAAAAAGGAAAGTTTCCGCCAGACTATTAAAACCTCATCACTCATTGTTAACCTACTAGGGACCTTTGTTGCTTTTTGTTTTCCTACAAGGAATTGTTGGTGCATTCTGTCCCTCCACTGCCCTGGGCGTTGAAGAAGCTTCAACAGTCCCTCCAATCCTACGGTTATCTTAACTACAAAAACATCAACAGACAATGTCGAGTACCTGGGGGACATTGACATCCTGTCAGGGCTGACAGGACGCTTGCTTTCGTTGTTTTCATTAAGACCCGGCTTATCTGAAGTGTTTAAGACACGACTGATTATCAGTGGGCTGGGCTGAAAACAGGCACCAGAGTTGAGGCATCAAATGTGACCTCCAGCACACCAAAATCGGTTGTTACGTTTAACTCTTCCCCCTTCCATTTTCTTTAAGATAAAGATAAACTTGAAAACCCCTTGGCTAATAATTCCACTTACTGAAATCAGCCACTTATTCAAGAAAAACATCCATGGTGTAGCCTTTGTGTTTACTCTCACTTTATACGAGGCCCAAGGTTCATACTTAGGCTCTTCAAAGTAAGAGTTAATTTGTAAAGCAATTAAGGGGGAGAGAAGTTTTTTTAATACTTCAGTCAGACGTTCCGGGCTAATCTCACATTGAAATTCTGAAAAAACTAGGAAGAGCAGTCAACTTCAAGTGGTACATTCAGAATGTCTCATGTTTTCTGAAGAGACTTCAATGCTTCATTCAGCCATGCTTTAGGTAAGTGGAAGAAGCCTTTTTGAAAGTAGTACAACAAGGATGTGGTGTGAACAGAGTTTTTGGTTGGTTGATTTTGTAAGCATTTCAATGTAACTGACGATCGCTTATAATGAACGGCGCCCTTTGAGCATTTTATTTTTAGAGTTAAATAGACATTAACCCTCCAGGCTGATTGGCTGTTTGATCCTTTGCTCTGTTCATCCAGGACTCATTTGCACAGAGATGAAATAGCATGCTGAGATAATGTGCTGAGGTTGCAAGGTTTGTGTGGGTGTGTGTGTGTATGTACAGGTGTAAGAATACCTGTGAAGAAATACTTCCATGCAAGGATGGTAAAAAAAAGAAAATGTAAGAACATGCGAAGGAAAAGGGCTATTTGAAAGGAAAGGGCTCATGGGTTAGGCGAAGGTGGGATGTAAGGGGTATTATTCATTACATTTGGGAGGGGGGGGTGGTGCATGCATAGATTCAGTGGAATACATCTAGCCTAACTGTTTAACACACATGATGTAACAGCCGACAAATCAATTCGCCTCCGTTTTTTCCACATCGGATTAATCCATTACAGCACGGCTCATATCCAAAACAAGGACATAGATAAAGAGGAACCTGGCGACATGGTAATCCCCGCCCCAAATTGATTGGAATGTTGGCATTAACTCTACATCCCATCCAGTCAAGGCGACAGCCATGCTAATTCAGCGTCGGGGCCTGTGGGGAAGAGAGTCAGAGACCAGGCAGGTTCCCCATGCGCCTGCCAGGTCTTATAGAACTCAAAGTCCCTGATTCCCTTTGATCCCATCTTTGATGTAGAGGACACAATAGCGCTCATAACCAACAACCCACAGGTCCGGCCGGAGCATGCTTTTCTTTCACCGCACGTCCTTAGCTAACTGTTGGATTCAGGAAAAGAAGCTGGCATTGTGTCAGTCAGGGCTCCTCAATTGATGGACCACTGGGCAAATTTATCCCACATGTTATATTATTTGGCTCACAAAGTGTTCGGAGCAAAAGGACTAATGGTATTTAAACAACAGTTGTACTGGTCCATTCATTGCAAGAAGAAATCTCAAAGGAATTAAAATAAAAAACAGCCATCACAGTGAGTCAACAGATGATCAATAAAAAGAGACAAAGTTGAGACAGTTCAAAAGGGGGAAATCAAGAGTGTCAGGAAGCATGCAGTCATCAGGAAGGCTTGCCATCTATGCAGTCTGATGCCTCGTAGTAGGGCTTCGCCGGGAGAGGTTAAAGGTCAGTACAAGCCTCTGGTACCATATCTACTTTCCATATACTACTACCAAAATACAACTCAAACTTGGGCAATGCTACAGTAGCTAAGTTAATCAGTCATCTCTGTACTCAGGTATTTCCCTACATCAACCTCCAGAGTGGTTGCCTGCTAGCCAGCAAACATTAGCTATCTAGTAAACAATCAACCGCCGAGAGCAAAGTATTCCCACACAGAGACATACGTATTTGATAATACCTAATTGCAAAAAAGGTTGTTGAAGGCTATGCGTTTGAAATTATTGCATTCCATTTGCATGACCATCTCTGTTACTAAGCTCCGGGTCTTTAACAGTCCGCTTGAGGATAAAATGGCCAACTGCTGAACATCATGTGGAATTCTGGTGTTGGTTGGCCTGGAAGACACAGGCTGAATTGGGCAGAAGATGCACCTGTTGTGGCCAAACGAGTGGAGACGTGGTTCTGTTCCAAGCCGGCGTGTGTAGGGGAGCTCTGTTGAGACAGCTGTCTGAGGAGGAAAACTCCAAGGATTATGCGCCGTAACACCTGCTGTGTTTGTGCCCGTGTGTTCAAGGCATTTTATGGCATTTGCCTCTCTCAAAGCAGCATAGTAGTTCCTCACACCTCTGCAATTTTAGTGCTCCTGTCAACCGCCTGGATGGTGCCGCAGTATTTTCTTTTTTTCCCCCAGATGCTGTCACTATGGCAAACACCTTTCCCCAGCTAATATGTTTATGATAATGTCCTCTTTCTGGTGTACTGGAAGACGGGAAGAGCAGTAAAAGAGAAGCCGGCGGCAGTGGCATGCAAATGTCTTATTACTCCATTTTAAAAAGTCCCATTTAAACCGCACTACCGCGTTAATGTTGATGCAAGGAAAAGAGAAGCCCACAAGCGGAGTTGGCAGTAATGCGAGAAACTGAGCATATCATTTTGGATGAGGATGAATTGTGTTGCATGTAAAGCCATGAAGTCTCAACCCAACACACAAATCTTTATGGGTGCTATAGTCATGCAAAGAACCAGTCCAGCCCTGGCACAAACTCCTGAAGACAGCAGTACCTCATACTGCAGTTGTAAAGCTTTTATAATAGTTATGGAGCATTAAGAAATCCTTCAAGAACACATATGTAAGGGAGAATGCATGAAATGTTACCCAGCAACACCACCTACTATGAAATTGAACAACTGTCAAACTTTTCCTCTTACCTTTTTATCAGAGTTGTAAGCGGTAATGTTGGTCTGGTAAGTCCAGCTTGCCTCTTGGTTTTGGTAGGTGACTTGCTCAGCGGAGGTGTTGTAAGCATCAACAAACGCTACAGCGCCTGCTTCTGAGGAAGTATAGTTCCCCGGCACCCACTCGGGTGGCAGGACAATATCACAGAGCACTGATATTGGCAGTATCAGCCCCAACGCTGCCAAAAGCATTCTGGCCATTCTGGCCCTTGAGAATAGTTTTCAACCAGAGGTTAGCAAAGACAAATAAACACAAAAAAAGTATGAAAAATGGAGGAGAATGAGGCTAAAAATAGACAGGGAAGAGGCGAGCAGAGAGACACCTTCCCTGGGTTGGTCTCATCAAATTCTTCTCTCCCTCTTTTCTTACTGCCTCTCTTCCTCGAATCTTGAATCCCCACAGTCGGCTCCTTTTAAGTAGCTAGCAGTGTAACCCAGCCCACACTTTCCCTGCAGCCGTCCCCCTTCCACAGCAGTGCCTGCCTGTCCACTTACAATCTCCCTTTAACCTCTCTCTTTCCACCCTAATCTTTTCTCTCCCACTGGGTCTGTCTCTGTGTCCCTCTTCACTACTTTAAAGCTTCCTGGTTGGTGAGCAATAACAATGATAGCAGTTGCAATCACTTGCTCCTTTGCCCAGTGTCTTGAAACGCCGCAGTTCAGGATCAGAAAAATAAGCTTCACACACCATAGCATGTGAAGTGGAGGCACTTCAACAACCAACTGCAGAGTACACACCGGGTCTGTAATGCACTCCACACTCTTACTCTCTCCTCCTCCCTCTCAATATTCTAAGCTGCGGAGGGAAGGGGGCCAGAGGTGGGGGCAAACGAAAAGGGGGGAGAATAGGGTGATACAGAGAGGGGTGAGAGAAATGGGGAAATAAACAAGAGATGCAGAGAAAGAGAGAGAGAGAAGAATGACAAGGGGAGATTAATCGATTTTTCCACTACTTTGGACAAATTATCTCTTTCCAAGAGCTGATCCGATTTGTCAAATGACCAATTAGTTGGGGAGGGGACAGAATTGAAATGGCAGTGTAAACACACCCACAAGTAAAGCACTTACACCACTGGGTTCCATGCTAGTTTTTAACTACAAGAGATTGAACATATCTCCCAGGAGAAGGGGAGGGGTGCTGCTGCAGCTCAATTTTCAGAGCAATACAATCACACTGTTGTAGCTGTAGGTAAAACACAAATGCGGCAGAGAACAAGCATTTTTCACGACTAAATAGGTTTTCAACCACCAGTAACACCTGAACAATTGTCTCTAATTGCTTCAACAGCAGCTAGTCATGACACTCACACAACCTACCGTGGATCCAGGGCAACCTCAATGACCTCCTTTTCAAAACCAACATTTAAAAAAAAATGACTGCAGAAGGTATCAGTAGACACAAGCAAACAAAGGCTCGCTTAGAAATATTGGGCCCTGACTATCTCCAATATTGGCTGCACCTGATGTGATGATCAAGCCTGGGCTGAGGATCTAGCCTCAGTTGGCGCTGCCACCTGGGGGATTGGGTGTGGAAGTGTTTGCTGACAGGGTGGTTAAATCCCAACCAATCACCCGCCCTCGATATATACTTTTAATTTCATACAAAGGAATGGATAGGCATTCCTCGTTAAATCAAGTGCATTTGTCAATGTCATATTTCGAGACTTGACTAATGTAAAGTAAGCACCTGAAAAATTCTGTAAACTGGAGTGTTTTGTTCATTTGAACACAAGCCAGTTGGTGTTGACAAGGTACTGGTTTTAGATTCACAGTGTGTTTGTGTGTATCCTTTCTACAGAGATGAATGCATGACTCAAGCTGGATATAATGAGTAACACCATGGACAGCTCCCACCATTGTAATGTAGTCTAGTGAGTCTACCTCCAATGAATTAAGGAAGGTCAACATGACTCCAACTGAGTCATCTGGAGGAGATGGGCTAATTGAGATGGGCAAAATATTAAAAAAATAAATACATTAATTTAACATTGTCACATAAATGTACAGAGCTCTGTGTTAATGATAGATACTTCCTGTTTTTTTTCTTTTACTGGTGACCATCACACTGTAAAGAGTTTGTTGGAATAAGGCAACACAAATCGCAGTGTTTCATTGGAGTGAGAGATTCCAGGAAGCCTGTCCAACAACATTGATTTGAAATTGGAATTTGATTTGACTTCATGGGACCGTCTTCACAAATTTGTCTTCTTACAAAACGGTTGTAAGGGAAGTGGCATTAAGGCGCATTGGGTCTTTATTGTCACAAGGCTGGTGGCAGGACAGTCGCAGAGACAATGTGGTGATGGTAATCCATGTGTTTAATGAAAGTAAAGAAACAAATGATAGCAGCCACTGTGACTAGGTAAAGTGCAGCAACAACAACTAAAAACCATAATAATCCACACCGAGTATGGGCAAACATTTACCTAAATGCGTTCCCCAATTGGAGGCCGGTGTGGATTTTTTCCTCCAATTGGGGGGATCAAACTAAAATAGAGGTGCCTAGAGTCACCTTATTTTGTTCTGTCCTGACTATGGCCCCAGCCCAGTGCAGAGATGGTTAGGGGCATAGCCAGGACATGACATTTATAAAGGAAATACAATAAAGATCAAAAACTTTACTATACATTGTGTAAATCGCTGAGAATAACAAGATAACAACGCTCAATGCAAACCAAAATCACCAACCGACTGAGGGCTGGATTCAAACTCACACCAAAAAAGTACATTGAAATCGCACGCTGTTCCAACTTGCGTGAATTTCATCACAGCAACTCATAATGTGACTCAGTAGTATCTATGCCCACCCCACATGCTTGTATGCACTCCTGACAACATCTGGGCATGCTCCCAATGAGACAGCGAATGGTGTCCTGGGGGATCTCATCCCAGACCTGGATCAAGGCATCAGTGAGCTCCTGGACAGTCTGAGGTGCTACTTGGTGGTGTTGGATGGACCGATACATAAAGTCCCAGAGGTTCTCAATTGGATTCAGGTCTGGGGAACATAAGGGCCAGTCAATGGCATCAATGTCATCCAGGAATTGCCTACATACACTGGTCACGTGAGACAGGGCATTGCTCTGCATGAGGAGGAACCCAGGGCCCACTGTACCAGTGTAAGGTCTGATGATGGGTCTGAGGATTTCATCCCGGTACCTAACAGCAGTCAGGGTACCTTTGGCTAGCATGTGGAGGTCTGTGTGACCCTCCAAGGATATGCCTCCCCAGACCATCACTGACCCACCACCAAACCGGTCATGCGTGATTATGTTGCAGGCAGCATAACGTTCACTGCAGCGTCTCCAGATTATTTCACGCCTGTCACATGTGCTCAGTGTGAACCTGCTCTCATCTGTGAAGAGAATGGGGGAGACCTGCCAATTCTGGTGTTTTCTGGCAAATGCCAATCGAGCTGCATGCTGGGCACTGGGCTGTGAGCACAGGTCGTTCTAGAAGACGCTGGGCCTTCCTACCGCCCTAGAAGCTATGCTGAAGGTAATTTTGTAGGGCTTTGGCAGTGCCCCTTCCATTCCTCCTCGCACAAAGGAGCAGATACCTGCTGCTGGATTATTGGCCTTCTGCAACCCTGTCCAGCTCTACTTGTGTAACTGCCTGTCTCCAGGTATCTCCTCCATGCTTTTGAGACTGTATCGGGAGACACAGCTAACCTTCTTGTGACGGCACGTAGGGATGTGCCATCCTGGGGGAACTGGGCTACCTGTGCAATCTGAATAGTCTGCAGGTACCGCCTCCTACTACCAGTAGTGACAAGGGCACTAGCAAAATTCAAAACTAGAGAAGAATCAGCCAGGAAGGATAAGGAGAGAGCAATAGTCTGTGGCCACCAGCTGCAAAACCATGCCATTTTTGGGGGTTGTCATGCTGTTGCATCTCCAGTGCACCTGGTGTCACTTGCATTTGCACCAAAATAGATGACATTGATTCATAATCGTTTAAGCTTCCTAAAACAGATTGACAGATTGATATCCCTTAGTTTAATTGACTTGGTTTTATACTGTGATTATTGTGTGCTCCCTTTTTTTTGAGCAGTGTAGTTTCATACCAGGAGTATTTAACATCTTCAAATCGTTATCAAATCTACTAATTAAACAGTGTCTAAAATACGCTATAGCACTACTCTATTGATAATAACCACTTAACTCGTTTCCTCTGAGCGTTATTGACACGCGGGCGCGTCAATGAAAACAATGGTTTAAAATATTTTTTTATTCACTGCTCCGTAACCGTAGAAGTTAGAAGCTTCATTCTTCTTCCATGGGAACAACGACATTCCGCTGCAAATAACGTCTCGTTTGTGTACTTTTGTCAACCCGAAGCCCCGTCATCGTGATTACAAATCCACAACAAAAGTCGGCCTTCAGGATTTTAGCAGCAACTAATTATACTTGATCTTATTCTTTGGTTTGGAAGTTTACAATACATAAACCAATCACAAACTGTGGTAAAACAACCAATGGAATGTCTATCCATGTCATCCACCTCCCCAAAAGAGAGAGAAAGAGCGAGCGAGTGCGCGCCGTGGGGAGAGGCGCATGTCGCATTTACCATGCTCCCAATAAAGTCATTATGCACTCGGATTGCATTGAAGAAGCATTCAGTTGCTACAATCAATTGTTTTGAGAAAAAAGAAATGGCCAAACAGCAAAAAAAGTGGAATAAATGATTATGGAGAGCGAGGTTAGTGAAAATGGGTCTGAACATTCAGAAGATGAAAAGTATTGATTATTATTTTGCATTGTCTAGGTGGAATTACAAGGCCTTTATATAACTTCATATAACGGTATGGTAGTGAGTGGTCAAATATGCACCTCTGCTATGTTGAGTAGTGTCACCTGTGGATATAACCATCCAAAGGAAGACTGGACACATCCCTGTTCTTATCCCCACCACTTCCAGATATGGCACAGGTAGGGCATTCCAAAGGAAATAAAGGCACCCCCTATTCAAAACACCCCATAAAAAAAAATAAAAAAAATAAGGGACTGCCATCTACTGTAGGCTTTTGTAAGTACAATATAACAGAATAAGTTCAGTGACCACATATGGTCATTTTTTATGATTATCAGATGGCATTAGCATTACTTTATCTTGGCAAAAACAATGAACACAAAGGACACTTAACAAATGCAAAATTACTAAATGGATTGAGCGTTTCCACCTGTTGTTGTCAAGGAGAGTGTGGGCTGATGGCCCACACCTGGTGTTCCAGATCTTTAGAGAAATAAATGTTATGCAGCACTCTATATTTCCATCACCAAGGGTCTGTTGGAGACTTGGGTTGGCCAGACACTCATTTTCACCGCATATGCTTCCACCCTTCCTCAACAGACATTTATCAGTACATTACAAGATAACAAAGAACATTTGTGAGACGTAGACCTGGAGGGTGCTTGACGCCAACTGTCAAGCATGATGGAGGAATTGTGATGGTCTAGGGGTGCTTTGGTGTGGTGGTAAAGTGGGAGATTTGTACAGACCCAAATCACAGGTCCAACCTATGCCAGAACTATTTAGGGAAGAAGCAGTCAGCTGGAATTTTGTCTATAATGGAGTGGCATGCACAGCTACACCAGATCTAAACCCTATTGAGCTGTTGTGGGACCAGCTTGTCCGTATGGTTCGTAATAAATACCCATCAAGCAATCCAACTTGTGGGAGGTACTTCTGGAAGCATGTTGTGAAATCTTTTCAGATTACCTCAGCAAATTGACAACTAGAATGCCAAAGACTGTAATTAGCAAATGGAGGATTCCTTGACAAAAACAAAGTTTGAAGAACACGATTAATATTTCAATTAAAAATAATTATTTCTAACCTTGTCAATAATTATATTTATGATTATTTTTGCTATATTTCCTATTCAAACTAATTTCATGCATATTTTCATGGAAAATGAGGACATTTCTAAGTGACCCCCAACTTTTAAACAGTTGTGTGTGTGTGTTAAGAGACCACTCCAAATTTTTCTTAAATCAGCCTATATACATGTATGGCAGACATTCAATTCCAGTGTCTGTTAAATTCCAACACAGGCACACCTCATTTTACTTAATGAGGTACTGATTAGGTGATTACCTGAACTAAATCTAATTTAACAAGGAAAAGTATAAAAACCACTGCTGTGGTCATCACTAGCCTCCTGCAATAGGACCAGCTGGATGGCAAAAACAGTGTAATACAGTTGTACCTCAAAGGGAGATTTTATTTAAATATTACTATTCAGAATGACAAAATATTTGAAAAGAAAAGCTTTGAGTGAGGAGACGGGTTCAATTCTGGCTTTACTGGCAGAGGGATACAGTGAATGTCAGGTTACTTCCATCCTAAAAAGTTCTTAGACGGCGGTTCATAAGAACAAGGACAAGCAACAGACATTGGAGACAACAAAGCTACAGACTGGCAGAGTGCAAAAATTATTGTCATCTGACCAAGATGACTGTTAACTAATTTGAATGTCACTCAACAACCGTAGGATGACTTCAAATTACCTACAAAAAGAATAGCAAACAGCAGCTGGGGTGAAGTGCACAGCAAGGACATTTAGAAACAAGCTCCTAGTGGAAGGGCTGAAGATGTGCAAAGCAAGAAAAAGCCCTTCATCAATGAGAAGCAAAAAAGAGCCAGGCTGAAGTTTGCAAGACCATAAGGATTGGACTGTAGAGTAATGGAATAAGGTCCTCTTCTCTGATGAGTCAAATGTTCAACTTTGCCCAACACCTGGTGGTCTAATGGTTAGACAGAGACCTGGCGAGGCCTAGAAGCCACAGTGTCTTGCACCCACTGTGAAATTTGGCAGAGAACCAATGATCTGGTGATGATTCAGCAAGGCTGGGATCTGTCAGATTTATCAAGACAAGAACAAGGCTATCCTGGAACGACACCTGCTTCCTTCTGCTTTGACAATGTTCCCCAAAACCAGAGAAACTGATCATTTTTAGTGGTCTCTTACTCTTTTTGAGAGCTGTGTGTATATATTTTTTTTGTAAAACCTGCAGGGTTGCAATATGATCCATTTAATGAACACTGTAAAGCAGTTCAACATACAGTGCCTTGCAAAAGTATTCCTAACTATATTTTCTCAATGGGACTGAGTGGGATTGAGAAGACTGACTGGTCCATCGTAGGACATTCACCAGTTTGTTTTTAAGCCACTTCAATATTGATTTTGCCTTGTACTTGGGATCATTGTACTACTGAATTTCCTTCCAAGGTTCAGTTCTTTTAGCAGACTGAAGCAGGTTCTCTTAGTATTAACCAGTATTTTGTTCCATCCTTCCTTCAATTATAAAAAACACCCAGTCCTTGCTAATGGGAAGCATCCCCACAGCATGCTGCAGTCACCACCATACTTCAATGCTGGGATGTTGTGTTTTGAGGCATGGGTAGTGGTAGGTTTGTGCCACACATAGTGCTTTGAGGTTTAGAAAAAAAGCCCTAACTTGGCCTCATCTTATCTAATATAGGTCAGTCTCATGCTTTCAAATATATTTGTTGTGTTTCTGCTCCTTTCTTGCTACCCTCCAATACAGATGAGTTTTATGCAGCACATTTGATACTAGAATTTTCCATTAGTTCTGTTTCCTGAGGTTCCCCTTGAGTGAATGTAAAATAAATCTCTCATTGAGTGGAATAATTTCAATACTTCTGTGTCACCTTGCGAGAATGGTATAAAGTGGCATTACCAGGCAGGCTAACTAGCAGCACTATTTTTCTTGCCTACTTTTTACCTCATATGTAAATGACTAACAAACACAAATAGTATGGAAGCAATGCGCTAACTGTGATATCCAAACACATTATTTTATACCCTTTATTTTCTAAACAACACATTTCTGTGTTATTTCTAATATTTTATCCAGCGAATGTGACAGTAACGTTAATTATTCACAGATGGAGGTCAACGGTAATGACATTGGTAATGTCACCTAACAATAACTAATTTTGAGTGACAACTTTAAAAACAAAATATCATTAAAAAGAAAACTTAACGTGCAATTTGTAATTCAGTAAAATGTAAGAATTGATCAGGGGTTTGAATAATTTGGCAAGGCACTTCATATAAAGTATATGCTTTCTAATTTCCAAACTATAAATGAAGGGGATAGTAATGTGACAATTACATGTAGCTGCTTGGAGGAACAAATAATGAACACATAGTGGCTCAATACCCAACTAGAGTAGGGGACTCTAAAAGTGCATTTTCCTCTCAGTGTTGCTCTGCAGTTTATCAAAGCTGAGTGCAAGTCATAGAGAGCAAGGAGAAGGAGAGCGTGAATAGGCAGACAGTTTTTCTTGTTTTGAACACCGTATTGTAAATACAGTAGTTGTCCTCCAGACTGTTGTACAGCAAGCTGAACCCTTTGTCACTTGCTGTTGCACGGCAACGGACATTAAAGGTAATGGGGGCTGGCCAACCTATCAGAACCCTTGGCTCTGGGGGAAATCATGGGGAAAATGAATATATCTTTACACAATCAGAATAAAATGGCCGATTCTTATAAAACAAAATAACCAATTTCTGGAGGCTATAATCACCACAACACATATAGGCACAAATAATTAATAAATTTATAGGACATAATAATCTGTCAGTTTGCCCCTAATCCCCATCAGCTGTGTCATCCCAGAGGCCATTTTCTTTACTATGTGTGTCATGGTCTCTTCTTTACCCATGACATATCTTGTGATAAGCAGAGGTGGAATCCTTTTAAATTTCAGTCTTACCTTTATAAAAAAATGCACTGTGCTCGCTGCCCATCTTGTGTTTCTGAGAATGAGCCTTGCTGGACATGAGGATTCCGTTGTAGACGTGGATGAACAAGAATCGTAATGAGAACATTATTGCATGTGTTTCAGAAGACACATATCTACACCACAAAAGTCGGACCTTTATTAAGAATTGGTTATCAAAGAATTGGGGAGAAAAACAGGCTTATAAAGAATGGACCTCCCTTTCTTATCATACAGTCGCTGTCTAAACATGGTGACATGGAATATTTTCTTCTGTTTATTTAAACTTTCTGTACCATCAAATAGTGAAAATTCCAAGAAGAACTGTTTGTGGCTGGCTGTGACTAAAGCAGTAATTATTATCAGCAACAAGTTATTATACTGTAAACTACACAGCCATGACAACCTAGTTGGGTTTTAGTTAGTGTGACAATCCATTTTAATCTACCACTCTATCTCACTCGTTATCCCTGAAGACAGTCAATGTTTGAACAAGTGATGATGTTTGAACAAGTGAACCTAAAGGTTTCCTTTAGGTGTCTGACGAACCATAGTAAAACAAACTGGGGGAAGGGGATTTCCAATAAGCAGCATTAATAAAATAATTCTCAATAGTTTTGGGATACCTAAATAGGTCTTTCATACCAAATTGTTATCTAGTGCTTATATTTCAAGAAAGGAATCCCCTCCTTTTCACAAGCATATAAATTACCAAAAACTGGATGAATCCAGAAAAATAAACAATTTGAGTTGTTGTCTGTTAATGCCCTCGTCCACCAGTTACATGTTGATTTTTACTTTGCTTGAACAAACAAAGGGATTCTTCTCTTTTCAGGGTATTAATTCTCCCTTTCTTCATCACCACACAATAAGCCATAATAAGTAATAATATAATAAGTAATTTAGTTCCACAAGATGGACTTTGACTGTATGGCAACTGAACAATTGTGATTCTATGTGAATCATGCAGCAACCAGAGTAGGACCTACAGCTGAAAGTAACAGGACTAAAACGAATTAGGGGGAATATTATGTAAAGAGAGAAGGAACAGAACACCATCTTCTAATGGGAAATATTAATATTCACTAATAAAAAGAGACATAACGTAAAGACAACATTCTTTAATAGTGACGTCATAGGCTTTATAGGGGCAAAGTCTCTGAAAGGCACAAGCAATCAGGCTTTGCCCAAGTGTGCATAGTCCTATCTGGCAGGACAAGCAGGGCTTAGGGCTGACTAGGCTTGTGCTGATCACTTAGGGCTTGACCGAGAAAATTATTCCGACCCCAAAAGGGACAGTCTCTGGAAAGTTCTGGGCCTGCAGATACCCCTGGTAGCTCTGAGCCTAGCGTGGAAGAGCCTGGTTGCTGACCTGGGTTTTGGGTCATAGTGCAGATCAGTGCTGGACCCATAAGAGCTAGAAGAGTCAAAGACTATAGGAACTAGTGGTGTTAAGGGTGCCAGGGACTAATGGCCGAACAAGGCTGAGATTTACAAACTTAGCACATGTCATTTCTGCTGGTTGATTATCCCTACAACTATCAAAATATGTGAAAAGCCTGAAAAGCCCCTCTAAAAACCCAATCACTTTATTGACAAAAATGGCCCGGTTTAAAACCTGTCCCAAATGGCCCAGAATATAGTGTACGACTTTTGGCCAGGGCTCATATGCAATCAACACAAAAACCCATGACAGTCAAGGTGTACTTTTCATCACTTAGTCTTTGCCTCCTCTGCTTCCAGATAACAGTTTAGATAACTCGGTCTGATTGGGCTTGGCAATTGCCCACCGATTTTTCCCTGCATTTTTTATCCATATGTTTTGCAAGGTGTTTTGCAATATGTGACAATAAAATTGAGGCATTATTGAAGTGGGTAATAATTAATTTTAATAAGGTTCCATAAAACCTATGTAAAATAAAATTGATTGTGAAAATCGCAAAATTCCCTTTACCTTGGGTTTTCTGACCCATGGTTTTATAATTCACAAAAAGTGAAATAAATTGACTTCCGATCCCCCCCATGTTAGCATAGTTTACTTCGACAACTAAAGGAAAAGCTGCTTTTTAGCAGAAACATCCTCTAACACTTCAGACTAAGTTTTCATTTGTGTCATTTACTATGTAATTCAAGCCCATTTACCATGGTATGAAATCACAAGGTTTTACAGTTATAATTTTGGTTTTAACTGGTTTATGATATCAGTAAGGCTTGTTATTTTGGAGACATACCAACCCCTTTACCTCTTATACTACCATGACAAAACACAATGTCAGGGGGATTTGAACCAAATTGTGTTTATTTTACCAACCATCCCTTTAACTGTGCTACATTCAGAATATCAAGAAAAACACACGGATAACTGAAGAATTTGATCACATCAGTTGATATGATAGAATAATCATGTTAACATGTGTTTTCTATGCGAAACTCAAGAGATTTTTGGCATAACAACCTCAGTCAGTGTTGGTATAGTATTCCACTGACACGTCAAAATCCGTCTCAACATGCTTTGGCTGTCTGGTCAGAATAGACCGAGCATCTCACTTAGATTAGATGCCATCTCACATCCACTCTTAAGGTAAACAATCACATTCTTCAGACTGTTTTCATATATGGGCAAAGTAGGTGTGTGTTCAGTAGGAGAGCAAAAGCTGACTTGCAACTTGTTACTGACTGACTTATTGACTCGTTAATCATTGATGGAGGACATACAACAGTTGACCTGCCCTATCACTGGGCCCTGCGCTTAAAGGCCATCTTCTACATCCATCTGAGATACAAGGTGTGATATGAGTGGTGTGATGGAGAAGTCAGATGTGCCTGCCCATTTAGAAAACAAGGGAGAGACCTTTGTACCGTGTATCCACTGATGCCCTTCATGATTATTGAAGATTGATTGTGGAAACTGAGCAAAAAAACAAAGCCATGACACCTTTAGAAATATGTGCTATAAACCTGAATCTGATGATTCAACAGAACTGTTATCTAAGGTGAGTGTTACCAAGGAACAAGAAAGTGCTTGACAGCAACATGGCTGTGTGCCCATTGTCTGTCTACCACCTTTTATGCAAGGCATCGACAGACGATCCATCCTCCAGACTCCAGTACTATAATTGAATTGAGAGACTGTAATGGAAGTCAGTGAAGTGTGGCAAAGACGCAATAGCCCTGAGCAGCCAATTCACACAGATAAAGGAGGCATAGGTTTTACTGGATATGGATTATATATGTGTGTGTATGTGTTATGTATGTGTGTGGGGGGGTTCATTTGTCAGAGAGCAGCAGAGATTCCATTATTACTGTACATGGTTCAGTCATCGAGCCTTGGGATTTATATTTCTCTTCTCATACCATGGGGTTAAAGTGGAGATGGATGTATGCAGAGATATTGTAGCTGTGTTTATTTCACAGGCCCCTGTACTCCTCATCTCCAGCCCTCCAATCATTTTTTATTAAAATTTTTCAGGTAGATTTTCAATTCTCTAATACCAGCCATATCACACAATAACAATGTCAAATACATACGAGCACCTACTGTGGCATAAAAAAAAACCATTCCTTTTCTTCATACCAACAGCAATGGCATCTGGTATCATCATAAAGGTAATCCAATGGTGGTCCCACAGTACCCTGCAACACAATTATTTTTTGCAAAATACCATTTGAGAAGATAACAGTAATGCTTAAAAGGAAACCTGGGGAAAAGATTTTGCCTAAAGGAAACAAACGACCATGTCACGCACACAGGTGAAACCCAGAAGTTAGACCTGTACAGTGCTCATAAGTTTGCATACCCTGACAGAAATTGTGAAATTCTGGCACTGATTTTGAAAATCTGACTGATCATGCAAAAAAGTGTACTTTATTTAAGGATAGTGTTTATATGAAGCCATTTCTTATATCATAGTTGTTCGTCTCCTTTTTAAATTATAATAATAACAGAAATCACCCAAATGGCTCTGAGTTTACATACCTTAGAATATTTGGCCTTGTTACAGACACACAAGGTGACACACACAGGTGAAAATAAAGGTGAATCTCCAACACATGTGGCTTTTTAAATTGCAATTAGTGTCTGTGAATAAATAGTCAATGATTTTGTTAGCTCTCATGTGGATGCACTGTGCAGGATTGATACTGACCCATGGGGAGCAGAAAAAAACTGTCAAAAGACCTTTATAAAGAACTTTATAAAGATGGAAAAGGATATAAGAAGACATCCAAAACCTTACAAATGCCAGTCAGTACGGTTCAATTACCTATTAAGAAGTGGAACATTCATGGAAACCAAGCTAAGGTCAGTTAGACTAAGAAAGATTTCAGCCAAAACTGCCAGAAGAATTGTTTAGAATATAAAGAAAAAAACACAGATAATCTCAGGAGAAATACAGGCTGTTCTGGAAAAAGACGGTGTGGTTGTTTCAAGTAGCACAATACGACGCTACTTGAACAACAATTAGCTGCATGGTTAAGTTGCCAGAATGAAGCCTTTACTGTGCCAATGCCACATAAAAGCATGGCTACAATATGCTTGACAACACCTTAACACGCCTCACAGGCCCTGGCACACTGTAATTTGGAGTGACGAGACAAAATATAACTTTATCGTCACAACCATAAGCGCTATGTTTAGAGAGGGATAAACAAGGCCTATAGTGTACAGAATACCATCCCCAGTGTGAAGCATGAGGTCGCTCACAAATGTTTTGGGGGTGTGTGAGCTCTAAAGGCAAAGGTCATCTTTAACCAGGTCATCAACACTGTACTCCACACAAATGGAAAATTAAGAGTCATCAAAGAAGTTTCTGACAAAAAAAACACAAAGGCTTATTCCAGTATAACCATCCTGTTTTGGGGAAAGCCTCAGCACCAGCCATCTGGCAAACAGCAGTGGATCAAGAGCTTCAGGGAATACCCCATACCCAATGCCACTTTGATGACATACACATTCCAGGATCAAAGAACAAAGAGCATCTTAATAACCTACAAAAGATGATCACAAGGTAATGTGAGTATGGACACAGAACAGACAAAGAAAACGGGAGATCCCCAAAAACTAAATATTTTTCTGTGCACATGTGATCGACAATGAAGTTATAAGAGAAAATCAAGTCACTAGAGAAAATTCAAGCCATGCTGAGCACACCACAGCCTCAGAACATGTCCCAGTTATGGTCTTACTTAAAGCTAGCAAACTATTATCACAATTCTAAGCAAACCTGTCCACAGAGTGCCGACCATTGAATGTAGCAGGTGTGTTCCTATAGATAGGAACACACCTGCCATTGGTGACAACAGAGGAGACCGAATCAACTGATCTTTTGGAAGTGTTTCATACAGCACAAACAGCTACCTGTGACAAACGCGCTAATTCAAAGCACACGAAACGACCCAACGGTATCAAAGGTTTATGAGATTACCGTAAAGGGATGACCAACTCACAGTGAGTCACTCAATCCCGTTAATCTGTCACCACTTCACCCGTGGCAGTGCACATTGACTTTGCCGGGCCGGTCATGTTCCTAGTCGACGTTAATGCACATTCCAAGTGGCCTGAAGTCATTTAGATGAAGACAACCGTTTCTGGAAAGACCTTGTCTGTATTAAGGACAGGTATGGAGCAGAAAGGGGAGGAAGTGTAATGTCTGTAATTTAGAACTACTTTGCCTGTAGCGGATGTACACCCCCAGGTTGTACTGATGATTGCGTGCGCATGGATACATTCTTGTATGTCACAGAATTAGAGATTACTAGATAGTATTGAAATAGATAAGTTGTGTTAGAGAGGTACTATCCCTTAATAAAAAAAAATCTTTGAGCAACAAATAAAATAAAAGGAAATTATATGTGCACAGGGCTGGATCCAACCGTGTCACCAAACCCTGAGGAAATATCCCAGCAACCCATGCTCTTTATACCCTATGCATTATCCTCTGGCATCAACTTAAAGGTCATCCAATAAGGGTCCCCACAATGGTATAGAAGAATATGTCAGAAAATAGACGCGTACTTCAGTACAGATGCTGTGACATGCCCCTGCTACAATCAAAACATTAGCAAAGATACATACGGTCATGTTTCCCATCAAATTAGATCATTTGTATTAAATTACCGGTTGAACAAGTGAATTCCACACATTGCTCCTGTAACCAAAACAAGGCTATAAAACAATACTGTGGCATTGCAACATGCTGTTAGCAGAGGAGACAGTTTAGTTTCCCCATAGTTTAGTTTCTCCATGGGGATCATAATAAATGCTTTCTATCGTGCGAAAGTTGAATCTGTTGGAAATATTTTGAGATGTACTTCTCATTTAAGGTTAAGCACTAGTGGATTTCCGTGGATGGCTGAATTTCCATGGATTTTCTTTACAGGTTTGATAATGAGTGCACACAATGGGTAACAGATTCTGGAAGAGGATTTTGAATTGGTTGCATTTCACTGGAATTACTCAACAACATCTGGATAACATTCCACCTCACTCCGGCCTCTATTAAAGCTCTAACAAAAAACAGCCTTGTGATTTTTGTTAAATCAATTGTTAAACTGTGTCAACTCAAAAATGAAACCCTACTGCTACTGGATGCAATTTTTCACAACATGACTGCTATAAAGAGAGTCAATGTAATGAGGCGATTTTTTTTTTTAACATAAGCCTGTACTAAGTACACTTATCTCATCTCTGAATGGGCACTGTGTGAATTATTATAATTGGTTCAATTGGTGAGTTATTATAAATGTATTTAGTGTTGTCATATTGTAATAAGCTACTGTCTGGGTGTCCATTACAAGGCTTATTAAACGGAGTAAAACAGCAAACAGCTATGAACTAACAGATATTATTAAATGTCAGACTGAGGGAACATTCTATTAGGGTGTAACAGATGAATCCATCCGCAGAAAGATACCTTACAATAACCAGCAATGCAGACATATATTTCTCGCAGACTGCCAGCGAGGAAAAATACTATTATTGTACGTAACCCAAAAGAAGATAGGAACTGTCGTTTTTATAATTCACTTTTTCTCAGCTACCGTACAACAGTGTTCTATTCGCAAAACAATTTAAATAAAACCTATAGACCATTTCAATACACCAAGATGTACATAATACAAAAAATTAAAGCACCATCTGTTTGGCAAAGGAAACTATTTAATACTGACTATTGTCTGACTAATAATAATAATAATAAATTATATAATAACTGAAACATCAAATACATGTACATTCATCAACGCCATTTCATATAACCTTTGACTTCATACTGATCAGGACTGTTGGAACAGGGCAGGCCAGTGTAAGTACAGTAAGAATGAACATAAAGTCATAAAAATATAGTCCTTGTTAGATATTAACGGGACATGGAGATAATAATAAGTTGTTAAGTTAATATGAACCGCAATCCCTGTCATAAATCATGACTAATAGCAGCTTTACTCCTTTGTCCCCTTCTTTGCCCCCCCTCCAATTCATTTACCAAGAAAGATCAGAAGAGCATTATCAAGTCCCGGCTGGTTTAGCTTGGAGGACAGTACTGCAAGTGTAAAGCAAGAATGAAGAGACAACAATCAGATAGACGGACTGGTGGGGAAATTTAATTGGGGAATATCTCACACATTCTCTTTGCAGAAGAAAAGGATTATGAAACATTAACTAAAACATTAACTACAGACGTCCTCTGGTCATTTATGCAGGTATTTATGTTTGTAATATACTGAAATTCTTAAATATAGCCCCTTTTAGGAAACAGTGGCATTCCATCAAAAATCCAAAGGGGAGGTGATCTTCACCACCAGTTCATGTATTATTCAGTAGACACCACTACAACATCCAATAGGTGAGGTTCAATGCAGAGGCAAAGGAGAAGGTGTTTATTATCTGGAGAGAGAAAAAAATTGCCTCAAATTTATCTTATTATCTATCAACCAGTTAATCAATTGAGGTAATTCCAGGTCATTAACAATTTATAGCTATGTTGCCAATTCTTGTATACTTGGCTCTATCTCTTGTGAATTTACTATGACTACAAGATAGCATAACTGCTCAAAATAGCTTTCTGCAATTTATCAGGTATATTGTATTGGCTTTTTGATAAGTAATCATTGCCATGTCAGGACATTACATGAGGACAATTATACCTAGCGGCACTTCAATTATTTATTCAATTTGGATCATAACCTGTTTGCCATCTGCAATCTTAACTGGAAACTTATGAGCATTTCAGTTGATCATGGCAGGAAGGACCTATTTAATGCACCAAATAGACAGGATGCCCATTTTCCAAATGCACAAGGGTTTTTATGTAAAACATACTCAATACCTTTCTAGATACACCCATCTCGAAGCGTGTCGAAACACTTTGCCGCTTGAACAGCCTCAGATGATTCTATGAGGTGTCAGTAAAACTGATGCGGTTGGTAAAAAGTGACACCTGCAGTTCATCGAGTTAGACTATAACTGAATGTCCTGATGCCTGTCAGACAGTTCTACACAGCTGCCACAGGGTTGACCATTGTCAAAAACGCGATGGTGTACCTGAGAAATAAACAACTGCGTGTAGATTTTACATAATATTAGTATGCAGTCATTATGCTACATTTATAATAGTTATTAACATAGCGCCGACAGAGAGACGGACAAGTACGTACACAAGCTAAAAAAAACTTACTTTGCTCATCTACTGCTTTGCCCTCTGGAAAATGCACTCAGACTGCCCTCTAGTGACTGCGGTCGAGTAGGGGCTCAGTAGTATGCTACAGATTTATCATGTCCATGTAACTACATTTCATTCATTAGGTCTGTGTCGGTTAAACTGAGACTAGGCTAGAAAAATCATTTAAAATGCATAACTAAGCAACAAACAAGTTAATAATCGAAAGAATATTTGGTTACAAAAAACATTTTACTAATATAATTTGAAAATGCGACTATCCAGGTGGTATAACTTGGCTACCGAAATTAACGATGGTACCTTGTTCTAAATCATATGCACGTTGGTTTATTAGAACCTAAGCGAACACTGTAGGTTAGGCACCTTTGCTGTAGACGAGTCAAAACCCATACCCTGCGGTTATTCCGCATTCAGCAACAACTCCTTGCAACAACACGCCTTGCCTGTCACTTCACCTGAAGTCTATTTTGGCTGGGTCGCTCAGTGGTCGCACCGTTTCCTTCATCTTCCTTACCGACTATTGAGAAGAACAAACCTTTGACTACTTTAGTAGTACACGTCTCCACATTCTTCCTGGACCAAACCAAGTCCAAAATGACGGACCAACAGACGTGTTCAGAAATTGTTTCGCAAATTTTACAAGAGGCTCCAACGGCGAGAAAAGCGCTGATTGACAACTACGCCACCCTTCACAAAGTAGCCGACTACTGTGAAAACAATTATCTAGGACTTGTACAGGTGAGAGTTTAAGACAGTTATTAACATAATTTACTCCCTGAAAAAAATACATTATATTTTCTTGTGAAGCTTTTAGGTGCTTTGTGATCTTTCTCTTATTCTCTTCTTTTTCTGTCTTTGGAGCAAAAACGGTAGAATGTATTGGTTAAGTTGTAAACCATTGTTTTATTTGAAGTTGGTGCCTTCTACTTTTCGGGGTATGCCTACCAAATGAAATGGCAAGACGTACCCTCTTATTATGTCATTGTAAGTGACTCAAATAGTGTTGGTAAACAAGTTTTGATATACCAATTATTTTGTCTAGTAAGTAATGCTTCAAACATGATATAGGATGGGGACACGAGGAAGGCTTTGGAGGAGACCAAGGCACTGACCACTCAGGCTTTAGCCAGTGTGGCCTACCAGATCAACAGCCTAGCCAGTTCGGTCCTAAGGCTGTTAGACAACCAGGCCAAACAGCTGAAATACGTGGAGAACTCTATCAACCTTCTCTCTCTGGTGAGAAACCGTTTCTTCGGGACACGGAGAGTCACTGTGGTCCAATATGTACTCTACATTATTCTGTACTGTAACATTCCGGAAGAGAGACGTACAGTAGAGGCCTACTGCTCAGTGTCAATTGCACAGCAATGAAATACATCATATAACATTATATAATAATGTTTACCAAAGAGGATGTTGTTTGTGTGGGGGAACAACAGAGAGCAGAGAGAACATTATTGTATTGTTGGGAAACTTGAACTTAGTTTATTAGATTACAATACAGCATGGGGCTTTTGCTAAATAGAGGAAGTGCAGGGAAATACACTGGCTTGCAATGCACTAATGTGAGTCCTCTATTCTATTCATAGTGCATTAGCTCCGTGAATATTATGCTTTAATTCGGTGCTTAGGTCCTGCATTGAAATAACTCTGCTGTCTACCAGGCTGTGGCTATGCATCAAGAGAAAGTGGCCCGGAGAGAGATCGGTGTTCTCACCACAGTCAGGAAGGTGGCTTGTACCAAATTAATGTGCCCTCCCAAAGCCGGACGAGAGCCGGAAGGTCGCTACATCCGAAGAACCTTATCCTTCACCGAACTAGACATGGTGGGCCACAACTTTAATGTAAGGAGACAGGTGACAGTCTTTCCTTCAAGGTTTCCCTAACGTACAGATGTGTCCCACTAGATGTATATTTTAGATATGTGAGAATATACTAATCAGTTGAAAAGGCCAGCTGCACACGATGAAAAAAACACTGTCCAAAGATAATGAAGCAATGTGGCACGATGAGGTGCGACATCACCGCGGTATTTTGGCCATTTAAAATTTAATTCCTATGGGTTTGAAATCGAATAGGACTCATTAGCATTTTTATTTGTCTGTAATCCAATCCTGCCATTCCAACATAAGGCCATTTTCTAGTGTCAAGATAGACTCGTGTCCAGCTGTCTAAACTTGTACTTGAACTAATGACCTGTGAGGCTTGACCATCTGATTATCACAGTTTCAGCCTCAATAATATTCATTTTAGATACTCCGGCTATTTCTTCTCCCACCCATGGCATGCGTAGAATTGCCCCAGAATTGCTTTAAACTGCAACATTTGACCGTTTCAACCCTGACAAAATTGCATAAAAGGTCACCTAAAATATTTTTGTTTTTAACTTTTTCTCAATTGCTTGCATTCAATAAGCTGCAGTCTGGGCTGAGAGCAGGGACTTCAGAGACCACACAGCGTACAGGAGTCAATGGCCCTTCGGGGCAGCCCGGAGAACCCACTTTCCCCAGCATCAAAAGTGATTTCTATAGGTAAGCACTGGTTGGGTAGTGTCGTAGGATTAATCAATATCCTTTTATTATGAAATCTATAAATACCTCATTTCAAGATATATAAATGTATTAAGGCTCTAATTTCCAGTAATGTAACTCTACTAATGCCGTAATTTCAAGTAATGTAAATCTACTAATTCCCTTATTAAAAGTAATGTAAAACTCCTAATGCCCTAATTTCAAGTGACGTAAATGTATTTATGCCCCAATTACAAGTAATCAAAATCTAGTGGAGCCTCAGTTACAAGTATTGTAAATCTACCCATTGCCCTAATTACAACTTTACAAGTAACGCCTGCATATGAGTTCCACATGCCATAAACTGTTTCAAAGATAAGCCTATCCTGAAGTGGCAAGAAACATCGCACTCGATCTACTAAATATGAGTTCAACTGAATCCTCTCATTCTACCTAGGTCAAATCTTGGCTTTAATGTGGCCGTACCATTAGTGCCCACCTTCCCGAACCTCACCGAAGACATCCCATCACCCCGTCCTTCGTCCATGTTTGACTCCAGTCTTCCTCCACCTGACTCCATGGCCTCTGATCCTCCTCCTCCTTCACCTTCCATGGACTTTAACCTCCCGCCTCCCCCTCCTCTTCCCCCCAACAATGCTTCCCCTAATGTTCCCTCTCTGCCTCCTCCTCCACCTGGCTCAATGGGAGGTGCTCCACCTCCTCCTCCACCTCCTCCTCCGCCTCCTCCTCCATCTGGTTCAATGAATAGCGTTTGTCCTCCTCCACCTCCTCCCATTACTTCAAACAGCCTCCCACCTCCACCATTTTCAATGGGTAATGCTCCACCTACTCCTCCACCTCCTCCTACCAGCACTTCAAATAGGTTCCCCTCTCCTCCTCCACCTCCACCTGGTACAACGGGTAATGCTCCCCCTCCTCCTCCGCCTCCTCCACCTCCTCCACCTCTCCCTGGTGCCTCCACTAAGGTGCCCCCACCACCCCCGCCTCCTCCACTTCCATGAATTACATTGGTAAATGTCTGCCCTATATATCTTCTTTGTATGTCAAGGGTGAATTGTTTAACTGGGGCCTGTCATAGAAATATAGTGTACATTGGACGGGAGATATTATGTTATCGATAGAATTGTATTCTCACAAGTGTTTATGAAGTTCAAAATGAATTGATTTCCATGTTTAAGTTTATTGTTTACAGAATTCTGCATTAAACACATTTTTTATATAGTGCGTATTGTTGTCTTTTGCAAAGATATGTCCACCAGATACCGGTGTTATGTTAGGTCCTCACGCATTATTCAGTTAAACAGTTATTCAGGTATTGTACAGTTACTTTATATTTGACAACCGATCTGAGACTAAGTCCTCTCCAAAAGTTCCCATTCCTTCAGATATAAAGCAGCTATGGGTCTCACTCATTCCAACTTGTCCCAACATGGCCCAGGCTACATTCCTAGGCTGCATGCTGTAACGTGGAACCTTATCTGTTGTTCTTGCCATCATGTTATTCTTCATATTCTTCTTGTTATGGTGTCTTATATATCACACTACTTTTACAGCATCTTTATTAGCAATGCATCTACTTCAGTTTGATATTTTGAACAAACTTCAGACAGGCATATCTTTTGTTACCTTCCCCAGTGCCTCAAAGCCATAAACTGATATAGTATGCATTCCAAATAGAACACTATACCCTATTTAGTGCACTTAATATGGAATGATTTGCCATTTAGGACTTAAGCGTAGTGTCCTGACTCTGAGTAGCTGTGATAAGGTGTGCGTCACTGATAGAACCTGACAGTAAATGGGTCTTTGAAAAGGTCAGTGAGATTGTAAATGTGCTTTCATTTGTGTATCTCTTGTGGCAAATTACCAAATCAACTCACATGTCGACATATGTACCTGTCACTGTTCATTTACAGGTTTTGGCTGTTAAGGTAAGATGTCTTGATTGTTAATTTAATAGTTTTTTATGAAGATTAAAAGCATTAATAATGTAGTTCTGCATGTACGTCATTAGAGACACATTTTTAAAAGCCACAGGAAATAAAATGGATGCAATTTCTACTTGAATCCGCACTTTTCAATGTTAAATGACTTTCAAATATTAATTTGCATATTTCCCAAAGGGCATTGGTGTTAAAACAAATGGAAGTTTTTAGGGCTGCAAGTCACATGATGCTGGGATAAAAGTTGTGTACCTTCTATTGGAATCCATGGTAATCAGAGTGGGAATATCCAACATTTCAAATATCTACTCAGGAGGAAAATGTTGATATGACACAACAGTACATAAATGATCTTAACTGGAACAACTACTTCAGTAACAGCAATGATTTGAAGTAGCAGATGGGATGAGTTTAGAAAAAATATATTATGTGTATATTAACAGTAAAACAAGATGAATTATTCAGGTATTGGAAATTTGACAATCAATTAAACAAGAACAACAACCAAACTCCTGCATGGTATGAAATATGATAAGGATTGGTGTGGTTTTGGTTCACCTCTAACCTACTGTACATTGATAGAGAGGATGCCTCAAAACTCTTCCTGTCCCTCTATTCTACGCTACATGAAATATGTCTCTACAACCTTTTTTACATAGGGTTAATAGTATTACCATGTTCGATTAAGGCTTTGTGTGGAGAAAAGGGTACAAGTTCATTATCCACTTCTTAATGGTAGAAAACAGAATTATCGTAACAAATGGCTTTTTCA